>CP106724.1:130955360-131369548 GCA_025506655.1 Gossypium rotundifolium | reverse complement strand
GCGTTGGGCACGGGTAAGGTGTTACAATGTGTAAGTGATGATTTTGGTCACATGTGTAGTACTAAGTGCAGGCTACTATGTGCACCAGATAGCTTCGACTACAAGGGTGGTACTATGTGAAGCCACCAAGTGTATCATTATTATTCAGATGAGTTCAATGGGAAATTGAATAAGTGAAAATACATGTGATCATGTAACGACTAAGTGTAATTGAATCTGACTATGTGATGAATAAGTTCAGGTATAAGTGTGAAAATTTATGAACAATGTGCTCGATATTTGATCGAACCTTCGGTAAGATGAAATGGAGTAAGTGAAATTATGAAAGAGTAAATTTAGCAACAAAACAATTTTGAACAGCAGCAGTTGTGCAAATTTGAAAAATCACCAAAAATGGTGGAAATTGAATTATAAGTTGAATAAGATATGAAATTAAATCTTATTTAGTCTATTTTCACATAAAAGAAACGATGGAAGCAAAAGAATTTCATATTCTGAGATATTTGAATTTTTGTGAGACATAGTTAGAATGATTTCAGAATTCCCTGTTTTGAATTTCAAAAATCACTAAAAATTGTATAAAAATAATTATTATTTATAATTTATATTATTAAATTTATTAATGAGTCTAACTTCAATATAAACAAATGGGAACATCATTCGAATCCTGCATGCGAAGAGATAGTTAATTTTAGTGAAGAAGGGTTGGAACCGTCAAGCAATGAGAACATGGGAGACTTTATGAATAAAGCTGTACTTATTGGCTAAACCAAAATTTTGAAAATTTTATGGTAAGAATATATGTGAGTCTAGTTTAGGGAAGATTAACAAATCTTAATTTAGAGTTCTTGAGAATATATTATGAACACGATTAAATGGTGGAACCATGTGTAATTATGATTATATTATCTTGAGAATATATTATGAAGATTTATAAAAGCTCGTTAATAAATCACTTATTAATTACATACCTACTTACTAAGCTATAATGCTTACCCCCTTCCTTTCCTTGTTCTTATAGTGTCACGAGATGCTAGCTCGAGTTAGAGGTAAATGCGAGATTCTATCACACTAACAAGTTATTGATTGGTATTGTATCAACGATTTTCAAGTATTTTTAAGTCTATGGCATGTATAGGGACTTGATTATGTGTGTATATGTTATTATGAGTTGGCCTATGCTATTTGATGGTCATTATTGTATAATGCCATTTGATGCGGCCAATATTTGTTATGTTATAAGTCTATGATGAAGCATTACATGGATGTGCATGCTTATTTGGGTTGGATGAGTGAATATGTGTTAATTATGTGTGGCAAATACTAAATGTGAATGGTTGAGTAAGTTATATGCTATGATTAGTTAAGTGTGTGTGTGGTTGTGCATGATGAATGTGATTTTTAAATGGTGTGCGAATGCCATGATGTGGTTTTTGGGATGCCTAAAAAAAAATAAAAATGCCACGGGTGTGTTGATAAACTTGGTATAAGTGTGCAGGAGGTTTTGGATGGAAAAAGGCTTGGTAAATAGCCTAACTTTCATCCACACGGATGGCCACACGGCCTAGCACACGGGCCTGTGACTTGGTCGTGTGACCCTAAATGGTTGATGTCGTCACAAACAGAGAGTTACATGGGTCAAGGACACGGGCGTGTCCCAAGCTATACGGGCGTGTGGCCCTGTTTTGTGGTAAAATTTTCTAAGTATTTCAAAGTTCTCGATTTAGTCCTAAACCACTCCTAATATATGTTTTGGGTCTCTTAGGCCCTATTTAGGGACTCAAAGATAAAAATTTGAAAAGTTTTAATTTGGATGAAATTTTATGACTCAGTTTAATATGTTTACAAGTGTATGTGTTCCCGTAATGCCTCGTGCCCTATTCCAGCGTCGAATACGGGTAAGGGGTGTTACAGTTGAGCCACCAATTATAAGACTGATCGGTCATAGCTATGTTGAGTTCGGTAATCATACCAATCTCCAAACTCTCGATCTCTTCTGTAACAATGGCCACTAAGTCCATATCTTCTACCATACTGGCTTTGGAAGTTGTGACATCTTGCTTCTTTTTGAGAAGTTTACAATCCTTAATGTAGTTTCATTTCTTATTGCAAATATAACAATTGCGAGATTTTTCCTTCTTGTCTTGTATGTCATTGGTCTCGAATGTGGCCTTTCGCTTACCATTTCGAGAGTTCTTGGACTCGCTCACATAGTTCACTTTATAACTTTGGGGAAGATACACCCCATCACGTTTTTGAGTTTCCTCTTCAATACATAAATGCCTAAGTATTTTATCCACAGTGAAGTCCTCTTCCATATGCAAAAGTTTCTTCCAATAATAGTTCCAAGACGAGGGAACTTCAAGATGATAGCCCCAACTTGTAACAATTTTGAAATAACAACTTTTAGGTCACAAAGCCTGCTTACAAGGACTTGGTCCATGTTTGGGATACTATCGAGCATTTTGAATTCGAAATACTTCATTATTAAAAATTTATCAGTACCTTGTTGCTCGGTGTTGTATTTCTCTTCAAGAGCTTTCCATATTTCCACCAGGGATTGCACTGACATGTAGAGATCATACAATCAATCGGACAAGGTGTTCAGGATGTGTCCACAACATATGAAATTGTCTTCCTCGTGCTTCTTCTTGAGCTTGTCCACTTTTGCAATTTCCTCGGGGCTTGTATTAGGGGCAGGATCCTCCATAGATTGTAGGCTTAGATCCGTAACTTATGCTACATTCAAGATGGTAAGAAGGACCAACATCTTGTCCTTCTAGTGATTGAAGTTTGAGCCATCAAATTGGTTAAGTTTCACAAAGTCTTGGTTTGTAACATCCCAAAGTCGAGCCTAGTAGGATTGGGCCCATTGGGCTTTAGGCGTGGGGGCGTTTAAAATTTTTGAGAATAAGAGAATGACTTTAATGCAAGTTGGATCTAGTAGGTGAGTGATTTTGGAAGGTTAGGGGCTTCTATGAAGTCCTGGTTCAAGTTAGGCCTTAGGAAAATTTTGGTTTTGGGTGAATAAAACCCTAGGAGTTAGTAGTAGGCTTTAAGAAAAAAATGTGGGGAAAATGACACAAGTGGAGTGTGTGGTGTAGTGGCAAAGTGACGCCACATAAGAGACAAGGGGGTGACGCCACAAGGAAGGAAGGAGGTCCAAGGTTTAAGTCTTGGCTTTTGCATTTTGGTTTTCTTTTTAAATAGACTCTAGAATTTTGCCATAGGGTTATATTTAGTTGCGCATGGTTTTAGACAAAAGATGAGCTAGTTGGTAAAGTGGCTAGTGGCATGAATTGGCTGATGGGAGAGCTTGGGTTCGAATCTCATGACAAGCAATGGAGTATTTATTTTGTGGATTGGACGAGAAGAGTTTGAGTTGGATTTAAACTCTGCTAATGGAGGGATCCCACATCGGTAAGATACAAAGAAGGAAGGTGAGAAGCTAGCTATATATAGATACAAAGAATGATGGAAGGAAGGAAGGTGATGTCGATTGTAGGTTCGTGACTAAGGGGTTTGCAGTGCGCGTGGTTACCAGGTGTGTACAAACACTACACACACGATATCGGCAATACCGAAAAGTCGAAGAGCTGAAAGTGGCTAAATGGGCCCGGTGGGCCCTGAGGCTAAGTTTGATGAAATGGTTTGGTTGGTTATACGAATTGAATTAGTCATGCATGATACATGAATTGGATTTGTTTTGGGCCTAATAGTCCATATGATGAGATTTGGGCCTAATGGGCTGTAAGGGAGTGATTTGGACTTATGGGGACGTAGGCATGTATGTTAGGGTTTATGGACTTTAGGTCTAGTTTGAACAACTCGTAAATTCCATAAGACTTAATTCTAATTAAACATGTCTGTGAACAAGTTGCAGGGTTGGAGTGTGGCAACGAGCGTACGCATGTCTAGGATTGGATCTAGGGAGAGCTTGGTACTTAAGCGGCCTTAGTGGCCCACCTCCTCTTTTTTGGAATCCTACCTAGTGCGTAGTGTCTGCTCACTTTAGCCAAGACTTGTTGATAGGCCAAAGTTCATAGCTAAAACCGAAAGGGACCAAATACCACGATTTGTGATATTATCAAAATACCCCGATTTGTGAAATTACCAAAATACCTCGGTTTGTAAATTACCAAATACCCTTAATTTGTAAAATTATCGAAATACCTCGATTTGTGAAATTACCAAAATACCCTCGATTTGTAAAATTACCGAAATACCCCCAATTTATGAAATTACCAAAATACCCCCGATTTGAAAAATTATCAAAATACCCTCGATTTGTGAAATTACCAAAATACCCTCAATTTACGAAATTACCAAAATACCCCCGATTTGCGAAATTATCAAAGTACCCCTTGATTTGTGAAATTACCGAAATACCCTCGATTTACGAAATTATCGAAATACACTCGATTTGTGAAATTACCAAAATACCCCCAGTTTACGAAATAACCAAAATACCCCTAGTTTGTAAAATTATCGAAATACCCCTAGTTTGTAAAATTACCGAAATACCCCTAGCTTGCAAAATTACTTTGAAATACCCTTGGTTTGCAAAATTACCAAATACCCTAGTTTGTAAAATTCTGAAATATTGTGAGCTTGCAAAATTACCAAAATACCCCTAGCTTGAAATGACCGTTTTACCCCTAAACAATAAAATGACCGTTGTACCCTCGTGGTAGTACTAATGTTGTCTGTGTTGATTGTATGATTGATTATGTTTGAGATGCACTGCATACATGGATTAGTTATGAGTAGAATTACCGATTTACCCTTGGTAGGTAAATTACTAAAATACCCTCGGTAGGTAAAATTACCGTTATACCCTTTGGGGTTGATTAGCGTGATTGTGTGTAACTTCTTACAGCATTTATAGTGTCTTGATAACATATATATTTATGTATATTCTGTTAAATGCCGAAAACTCGGTATGGCTATTGAAATCCCCATGGAGGGTAAAGGCGATTCATCAGGTTAGTGACTTCTGTGATATTAATAGATGGTTCTGATGAGATGACATGTTATATGTGATGAGCATCCTATACATGCATGTTGAAACCTCTTGAAACCATACATCAGTATCTTATGCTTGCATGGGGCTGGGATTGTGATATTAAAGGGGAAGTGTTGTAGTGGCTCTGCCATGATCTGTTGTAATGGCTCTGCCACGATCTGTTGTAGTGGCTCTACCACGATCTGTTGTAGTGGATCTGCCACGATCTGTTGTAGTGGATCTGCCATGATTCTGACGATGAGCAGCTAACTGCAGCATGATTGCCATCGATGGTGTGTAGCGGTGAGGGTTGATTGTAGAAATCCCCATTGGTGTGATTGGTAGGTACGGGTGGTGTGTAGCGGATGGAAAATTAGGTTGGATTGGGTTTGCATCGCATTGCATTCATGATCTACTGTGACATATGATATGGGTTAAGGCTCAACCGAGGCTATTTTGGGCTAAGGCCCAATTGCCACTTATTATTGTAATGGGCGGCTCAGTTGTTGTGATGCATGTTCTTACCGATAAGGTTGTACACACTGAGTTTTAAGTAAACTCACCCCTCTTTTTATTAAATGTTTTAGGTGATTCGGTGATTGAGGATTGGGAGCCATGGAGAACTTGGGGGTGGCTATACATCGGAGATACTGCTCGTGAACTTTAGTAATTTCGATTTTTGCCTTTTCTTTTAGATTATTTATTTGGGTTAATATTTTGTAATAAGGCCATTGGTTTATTTTTTCTAAGTTTTCATTTATAACTGTTAAACTTATAAATATGGGGTTTTTTTGAAACATTAGCAATCGTTTCCTAAAATATCATGTTTACGCAACGATACAAGTTCAACTTTCATAACAAAACAGTTTTTCAAAATAATAACAACTTCTAAATGGTCATTTAGTAAATCACGTTTTTCTCAATCAAACAATGAACTCAGAGTTCAAAAATCTGATAAAACTTTTCTAAACAATTGCTTAGCTTTTCAACTTCCTTCACTGTGACACGCTAGATTCAGGCCTAACTTTTAGGCCAAGTTTGGGGTGTTACATGGTTCATCACTTTGAATACGGTGGTAGCCTCCATCGCCATCTCCTAAATTTTTCTATTTGATTGTTGGATAATTTGAGTGGAGATGATAGATTTAGAGATGATATGAAACTAAAATAGTAAACTTTGAGGCACGAGTGATGCTTTCCAAGGAGAACAATTTGCCCTCACACAAAATTGTTAGAGGGTTAAGACAAAGGTCTTCCCAGGATACAATAGAACTTTTTTTTATTTCCTTTAATTAGAAAAATCAAGGAATTCCCTAACTCGAATTCCTTAACTCTTACTCTAATTTCTAAAATTGGATTGATTGTAATAATAATTTTTTAAGCACCATAGTCCTTCTATTTATATGCACTAAATGGACACTATTGAAGAGCCACAACCCTTCATATTAGACATACTTCTTAGAAGAAACATTTCTTATTGAAATCAAATGTATTCATTGGATGAACAAATCGTCACTTTCTAATACAAATAAGTGCTTATGAATCACACTAAGTGATCCATTAATAATATCTAATGAATTTGCAATCTACAAATTCCAACAAGATAGAATTTACAACTATTTGAATTGTTGCTTTACTATCACAACACAACATAGCTGGTCCCTTGTGCCTGTCACATCCCGAGATTGGATCTTGAAGTTTTGGCCATACAAAGTTAAGGTTCACCATCAGAAGTTGGGCGACCTGGGGCTTCACCAAAATTTAAGCGAGCTAGGTGTTCGCTAAGGAAGTTTTAGCAAAGGGTTTGCTAGCAGCATTGTACTTCAAATGAAGTGGTAAGGGGTTTGCCAGTTCCACTACGAGGCAAGTTCACTAATGTGTTTGGCGACTTGAGGTTCACCAGTCTGTGTGATGAACTGTGTTTTCCAGGTAAGTTACGAATTGGGTTCGCCAGTCAAGGTGCAAACTGGTTGGCCTGTCAAAGATACAATCAAACTCAAATTAGGAAAAAAAAGTGATTTACTGTATCTAGGAATACTTTATGTACAAGAAATAACTTTCTTAAGTTAGGTTTTCCAAAGATATCTAGGATTCTTAGGTCTATAAATATGACCCTTAATTCTGTGAATTCTTTACTGAATATTTTTCCATTAAAGTCCCTGTTCTAAGTTCTGTCCGTAGCAATTTGAGTAAGTCTCTGTCTTACTTAAATTGATCGTCTCTAAAGTTGGGTTCTCTTGTGTGTGTGATATCTGTATGTTCTATTAGTAATTTGTTTGTTTGTTATGAACCAGCTGGACCATCTTCTAGCAAGGACAAAGGCAAAGCCAAACTCTTTTAAGTTTCTCTGTTTTTCAATGAGTGATTAGGTAAAAATATGAGTATGCTAACTGTCATGTTTTTCAGTTTATTCTGATGTGTTTTTAAGAAATATGTTTTTGAAACAAGTTCAAAGGCAGGTTTTCTGAAAAGCTCTGTTCTAAGCTACGAAACTCTGTTAAAAAAGATTTTTAAAAGATAATTTTAAAGCACAATTTAATGCGAGCTTCTATGCGATATGTTTTTAATACAAATGTTTTGAAAGAACGGTTTTAAACTGTGCATTTGAAAGGCATTTAACACGAGAATTTTTTTTAAGCAAACAGTTTGGCTCTGCTTTGTACAAGCTCTCTAATTAGCTTTCCCCTAGTGTGAGATATCTGTTCTGTGTGCTCCTTAATGAGCCTTGTGATTGGTATAACAATGGTGTGAATACTCACCCTGTTAAGTCTCACTTTGGGTGGTCTTTTGAGAACATGAGCCTTTGTGAGCCTTACTCTACGTGCTTATTGAGAGCATGGGCTTTTGTGAGATTTGTGATATGTCTCATTCAGTGTGCTCCTTGTGAGCTAGGTTGAATATAGCTTATTCAAGGAGATATGTATTTTGTTTGACCAACCGGTCGTGCAAACTAAAGGTTGAATCTATTCTTAATTTTGATATGTATGAGCGATCTCATAGCTCATTCCTAACTCAAATTCATTTGTTAAAAATAAATATAGCCTCATACGATTTTAATATGAGTCGCTCTTAAAAGCAAGTTTTGAAAGAAAAATTTGTAAGCATTACTTTTAAAGCTGTCTTTACAAAAATTGTTTTCAAATGTGAACTGGTCTTGCATTCTCAATCATGAACCTAGCACACAAAACATTTTCAAATTAAAGTTTTCTACTATTTTCAAATATTTTTTAAGGCATGATTTAATGGTTTATGATTATTCACTAAGTTCTCCCCAAACTCACCCACTTCTCTCTTACCTCTCAGGTAAGTAAATTGCGAGTGGCATTGGTGAGGTTGATGATTTGGCGAGGCATCTGACTGATATCGACAAACCATATAGATGGGATATGGGTTGTCATATGATTTTTTTCTAAGAATAGTTATAACATTGATTTGATTACCCAAAAAAATTGTTTAAGGATGAGTTTAGTATGCTTTATTTTAAGTTAATTTTATTCCTATGAACCATGTCTTGAAATACATATGTTCTTTTTCACTATCAATAAAAAAGATGGTATTCATGTATGTTTATTTTGTTTATCATTTATGCTCATAAATTACATGTGTACTCTTGAATGATACATTATTTGCATGTGTACCCTTAGCTTTGTGAACCCTTATATGTGTGAGAAACTTGTTTGAACATGATAATATATTGCATGCATATTTTTTCCTTGTTTGTGAAGCATGTTATTTAGTAAAGCTATGATGTATGAGCTAAGGTGATAAGCAAACTGATAATAAGATTCAAAATTATTGTACATGATCCGCTGAATCCTGTGAACTCATGTTGTTGTGTGAGGCTATATTAAATTGCGAACCTATGGTTGTGTGTTGATCTGCGAGCTTTTATGTTGGTAACAGTTTGGGAGCTATATTTGAATGTTTTGCTTGGTGTTTTAGAGTAGTGCGAACCTATTGATATTTCTAAGTATTTAGAAGCATTGCTTCACACAGTTATATACTCGATGTTTTGTGCATGCGAACCCTTGTGTTTTGTGTAAGAGTGTTTTTGATGCGTTGTTAAAGATTAACACTATGTTAGCGTGCTTTATATATGTAACGCCTCAATTTGGGCCTAGTAGAATTGGGCCTATTGGGCCTTGACCATAGGAGCGTTTAAAATTTTGAGAACAAGAGAATGGCAATAATGCAAGTTGGACCTATTAGGTGAGTGATTTTGGAAGGTTAGGGGCTTCATGAAGTCCCGGATTCAAACTTGGGCTTTAGGAAAATTTTAGTTTTAGGTGAATAAAACCACAGGAGTTAGTAAGTAAGCTTTAAGAATAAAATGTGGAGAAATATGACACAAGAGGGTTGTGGTCTAGTGGCAAATGGTGCCATATAGGAGACAAGGAAGTGACGCTATAGAGGAAGCAAGAGGTCTAAGGTTCAAGTCTTGGCGCTTGCAATTCATTTTGATATTTTTTTAAAAAATGAACTTAGACTTTGGCCCATAGGTTTATATTTAGTTGCATGTTGTAAGTCACAAAGGAGCTTGTTTTGTGGTGGCATGTAGCGTCTAGAGCATAGGAGAGGCAAGGGTGGTCTATGTGAATCTCATATCAGAGTCGATTTAGACTAAATGGGCCACACGAGTGTGGGTCCATTTAGTAGAATGAGCCCTAGACCCATTGTATCGTTATCTCTATTTAGAACACATGTTTATGAAATTATCGAAATACCCCCGATTTATAAAATTACCGAAATACCCTTGGTTTGTGAAATTACCAAAATACCCTTGGTTTGTAAAATTACCAAAATACCCTCTAGTTGTAAAATTACCAAAATACCCTCTAGTTGTAAAATTATTGAAATACCCTCGGTTTGCAAAATTACTAAAATACCCATAGTTTATAAAATTACCGAAATACCCTTGGTTTGTGAAATTACCAAAATACCATTGGTTTACAAAATTACCAAAATACCCTCGTGTTGTAAAATTACTAAAATACCCTTGGTTTGTAAAATTACTGAAATACCCTCAATTTGTAAAATTACTAAAATACCCTCGGTTTGTAAAGTTATTAAAATATCCCTAATTTGTGAAATTACCGAAAGACCGTAATTTATGAAATTATCGAAATACCCTTAGTTTACAAGTTCTTGAAATACCGATTTGTAAGATGACCAAAATACCCACGAGGGGTAGAATTACCAACATACCCTTATAGGGTAAAATGGTGATTACCCTTGTGGGTAAATGATTGACTTGTGCTATGATTTGACCGATTTATGCGTGATCGTATGACCGTATTTTAACCGACTTTTGTGAGCGTGTATCCGATATGTTGTTAATATGTGTTGAAATGATATTACTAAGCATGACCATTTTGCATATACATGTAATGATTGAGCATGACATACACGACATCTTGCATGGGGTTGGGACTTGTGTTTGAGAAATCGATCTTGGTGGCTATGCCACGTTTCTTGATTTAGTGGCTTTGCCACGTATACTGATTTAGTGGCTTTGCCACGTATACTGATTCTAGTGGCTCAGCCACGTATACTGTTATTAGCAGCTTTGCTGCATTGGTTTTAGCAACTCAACTGCATTATTGGTGTGTAGGGTTGGGTGGGTCGACTTGGTCCCCACATGGTGTGTAGGGTTGGTACGAGTGGTGTGTTGGTTGGACTGGGTTGGGATGCATACTTATACTGTTGCATATCTGTTTATGAGATCTGTCACCGTACTGGGCTTAGGCCACTTGTTCTGTTATTGGTTTGGGCTAGGCCTAATTGATTCTGTTATGGGCTGTGACCCAAATGATATTGTAGTGGGCTTTGGCCCACGTATATGTTGTGAACTGAACTGTACTGTTATTGTTAAAGGGCTTTGGCCCTGGCTATTTCTGTATACTGACTGTTACTCTAGTAAGGGGATTACACATTGAGTTTTCATAAACTCACCCCGTTTTTTCTAACTGTGTAGGTAATCCTCAGCCTTAGACGGATCGGTGCTGCGAGGGACTCTGAGAAGACCACACACTACTTATACTTGTTGTTTTGATTATTTACTTTTAAATTTTTGGGTTAATAATTTTTGTAATAAGGCCATTGGGTTTTCTTTTTAACTTTTACTTGGTATTTCTTTAAATTACAAAATGTTGGTCTTTTAAACACGGGTTTTAAAACTATAACGATATTTTCAAAATATCACGTTTTACAAATGCTTGAATCAAACTTCCACAACAAACAAGGTTTTGAAAGTAATAATGTTTTTGGAAGAGAATGACTTTGAGCAAATTGTGTTTTGTTAATAAGCAACGAAAATCGAGATTTTTAAAAAAATAGATAGCTTTGATTAAGTAAAGGGTTTTTCAACAAATGTATAGTTTTCAAACAACATTTGATGTGCCATGCTAGATTCGGCCATAACGTCTAGGCCGGCTTTAGGGTGTTACAATATATATGTATAAGTGGTGTGTTGAAGGTTAGGTTGGGAGTTAATAGAGAGTCACTTGGTGGCTAATGTGGTACACCGGATTCGGTAAGATCTTCCGATGTGGTTTGGGGTGTGACAGTTCCCAACACTAAGTTCCTTAAACAAGACACTTAACCTAATCGTACAACCTTTGTTGAAGCCATACTTCTATATTTTGTTTCGTACACCCCTAACCCGAAACCATCATCGAATAGGGTTAAGAGGCATTAGAACAATCGAATCATTTCACATCCCATTTACGACATAAAGTTAATCATCATTATAACACATCAAGACATAATCAAATAGTCCCCTTATTGAGGCCTACAAGACCTCAAACACATGCTAGAGAGGGGTCGGGACTAAACTGAACACTTACGAAAGTTTTAGAAATTTCAAACATTCAATGAATCTGTTGAGGCCACACGCCTATGCCACCAGGCCGTGTGCCTCATACGATCATCAAACACCCCCATGTGTCCAGGCCATGCCAAAACAGAGCAAGCATTCTGACTTCTCCACACGGCTACTAGGCACGCCCGTGTGCCATGGCCGTGTGCTCTTAGGCCATATACTGACTTATTCACACGGCTACTAAACGCCAGTATACCATGGCCGTGTGTCCTTAAGCAACTCTCGACTTAGCCCCACGGTCACTAGGCACGCCCGTGTGCCTACAAATGTGACAAAATAGACCATAGGCAAGGCCAATTTGCCACCCATACAAGGGTCAAACCTACAAGCACATTTTAGCATGATTGCACACACACACAGTTTGGCAACCAATTTCATGTCAAGTGATCAACATAACATCTCATACAATCTCATTCACAACCATGTTAACTAATAGACTAAATTGCACCACTTGAACACATTCAATACCAATATGATTCATTTCCAAATTCTCTATTTCATACTAGCATTATATCAACACAAAGTTTACCATTCATAAGTCATTTTCTTTACTCAAAAAATCTTACCAAAACAGGCATCATATATCAATACCATTCATGCTTAAAACTAACACATATCTAGCCATATCACATGGCTATTTACACATCTCAAACATGATTCAAATAACTAGCCTATACATGCCATATTTCAACTATGTCATCTTTCGAAAAGTACCCAAAATAGATTGCCGATAGTGTGATTGAGATGCTAACAATTCCCAGATCCGAGCTAGCTCTACTGACACTATAAAACAGAGAAACAATCACACAGTAAGCTTTCAAAAGCTTAGTAAGTTCGAAAAATAATACTATTAACTCAATGAATTAAAATAAATATATATATATGTAACTATCACATAGATAATTTACCACTAATACACAAATTTAACTTATCCAATACTCAGATAGAGTTCCATTCAAATAGTTTCAAATTTCTTCCAACACATAGATATATTGCATTCCTTTGCCTATACCTAGTACTCACCATCCATGCTACAAAATCATTCGACTTTACCATTTGATCACTCTTTGCTATTTTCTTGCTTATTTTACACTTAGTGCCAATTATAAACTTTACATACTTGTCATCGCACACTTAGTGCCATTATGTTAAACCGAACTTATATCGGTATTGCACACAGTGCCAACTCAATAAGTGAAGCTTACATCATCTCGCATACACAAGTGCCAAACATTTCTATCCTGTTTCTTATTTCGCACACTTAATGCTTTCTAATTTAATTACGCACATAGCGTTTCTCATTTCGTAGTTATATAGATATGTATTCAAATCACATCACATAGAACATGAATTAAGAACATGTATTATATTCGAACTTACCTCGGACGTCGAACTATCGAAACAGTCGATTAATCGAGCACTTTATCTTTACCTCAATCTCGATCCGAACCTCTCCTTTCTTGGTCTATACACATTCAAATTCAGTCCATTCAATAACCAAATCATTCATTTTAGTCCAAACACACATATTTAGAGCATTTTACAAAATAGCCCTCACATTTTCACATTTTGACACTTTAGTCCCTAATTCATAAAATCATCAAATACACATAATTTCAAAACACATATGCTTAGCCGAATTCTTCCCATGCTAATACAAGCTCATACATTTCATTTATTTCACATTTTAGCCCTTCAATTTCCCATTTTCTCAATTAAGTCCAAAATACTTAATTTCACTAAAAATCCCAATGCAAACTATGTTAATCCAACACCAAGTTTCCATATTTCACTTTCAACTAACACATAGCTCAAGTGTTCATCAATGACTCATCACAAAACATCATCAATTCAAAAAATTTCAACATGGGTTAGCTAGAGCACGAAGCAACGATTACAAAAAACATATAAATTATCAAAAATCGAGCTCAAACATACCTTGGATCAAGCTTAAATGTTGGTCAAAAATACCAAAGCTTAAAACCCCTCTTTTTCTTTCTCAAATCGGTGGAAGAAGATGACTGCTTCCACTATAAATTTTCTTTTATTTTATTATAAACATTTTAATACATAAATTACTATTTTAACCTTGCTAATATAATTAGAAAATCATGTCACCTAAGCCCTTAACCGTCCATGCTATAGGCAATTGGCCAAATTTCCTTTTAAGGCCTTCCTATTAAAAGAAAATGGCAATTTAACAATTGAACAATCAGCACTCAGGTTTTTCACTTTACACGATTAAGTCCTTTCTCTTAATTCCGCATACAATCAATCAAATTATCACACAGAATTTTCACACAGACTACGTCACATAGAATCATCACCAAATATAATATTAAAATAATATTTTTACCTCAAATTTGTGGTCTCAAAACCACTATTCTGACTAGGGTTTAAACCGAGCTATTACAGTTTTTGTCGAAGAACATGACATAATGCTCTTTTTTTTTACTTCCATGAAAGTAAGGAATCCCCAAGCTTAACATAAAACCTTGATACAAATTGTCTTGAATTGGGACATGATGCCCAATCAGAATCATAATACACCACTAGTTGTATATCATCTATTGCTAGAATAAACAACCCTTGACCAAGATTCTTGTTTATGTACCTAATCACACAAAGAGCTACATCGTAATGTGACTTCTTTGGCCACTACATAAATTGACTAAGATGTTGCACCGTATAGGTATATATACCCTTGTGTCTATTAAGTATAACAACCTCCCAATAAGTCTTTGATAAAGAGTAATGTCAACAAACTCATTATCATCATACTTTGCTTCTATAAATTCATCATACTCGCATAATGTCAAATTCTAATTTTGTTCCAAAGGAGTGATTATCATCTTAGATCCCCCTAACGTTGTATCATGAATCAAATCTAGAGCATACTTTCATTAGTTCCACAGTATACCAGCCTTGGACTGTGCAACCTCAATACCAAGAAAACACTTAAGATATCCCAAATCTTTCATTTTGAAATTTTATGAAAAATATTTTTAAGTTCAGCTACAAGGTCACTATCATTGTTTATTATTAAAAGGTCATCTACATATATCAGCATGAGACTAATTTATCTCACTTTCTCTTAGTGAATAAAGAGTAATCATGTTTGCTCTGAACATAACCATTGCAAAGAAAAGCTTCAGTAAGCTTAATATTCCAATGTTGAGAGGTCTGCTTCAAAATATACAATGATTTGAGCAATCGACACACTCGTGTCTCCCGCTGATTGTGAAAACCCTAGGGAAGAGTCATATACACTTCCTCATGCAAGTCACCTTGTAGAAAGGCATTGTAAACATCCATTTGAAATAAAGGACAACCTAACTAAACATCAAGAGCATGAATGAGATGGGCTATAACACCCCTAGACCCGGTCCAGACGCAATGGCCGAATCCGATGATGTACATCAAAGGGAAAATTCCAAAACGACTTTGTTTAATTGAAAACTTAAGTTTAAGGTTTAAAACCCCAAAATCCTTGAATCTTGTTAAGTTAGGATGAAAACCCATGTTTTAAGAAAGCGTCCATATGTTACAGTTATATCAAAACCATGTTGAACTTTAGAAATTTATTTAAGTTTAATAGGTAAACAGTTGAAACAATAATAACAAAACCCAAAACCTAAAGTCAAATTAGAGATACAAGGCCTTATTACAACCCAATGAAAATAAAACATTTAAAATAAATTCATTTGACCAAAATAAAACATCTAAATAGCTTGCAGTGTGGCCACCTCCGAGTCCCCTTCCACGTCGAGCTGCTTACTCAGGGTCACCTGAAACATTAAATAAAAGGGAGTGAGTTTCGAAACTCAGTGTGTACGACCCTTGGTAAACCAATCCAACATGAAGTTATCACATTGGGCCTAAGCCCCATCAAATTCGGTGGTCTTGGGCCTTAGCCCACAATGACCTTATAGCACTTTATTATCGCATGAATGTAATGCACCCATTCCAAATCCAACCCTACACTCCATTCCCCTTCCAAACCTACACTCTTGTAGGGATATAAATATCAACCCACCCATAGCTACACTCCAAAGGTAGCACCAACAGTGGCAGTACTCAACGTTGCAGAGAGGCTGCTAAACATATAATGGACTTAAAGGCACCGGTGGATCCACGGTCATCAAGCGACTATGCAATCCTCAAATATCTTCCTCCTTATCATCAAACCCACCCAAGTGCAGCATATATCTCAAGAATGCAACATACACATTTTCACACATTAAGCACTTAGGGGTATTTTAGTCATTTCACTACCTAGGGGTATTTTCGTAATTCTACCTTATAAGGGTATCCTCGTAATTTTACCCTATAGCGGTATTCTCGTAATTCCTTCATCTTAGGTTTTAGTTATGAACTTTGGCCCATGGACAAGTCCTGGCGGCTAAAGTGTTCAGACACTATGCACTAGGTAGGACCCCAGAGAAGAGGAGGTGGGCCACTAGGACCGCTTAAGTACCAAGCTCTCCCTGGATCCAATCCTAGACATGCATATGTCCATTACCACACTCTAACTTAGAGACTTATCAACAAACATGTTTGATTATTAAAACAAGTTTTATGCTATTAAAGAATTCATCATAACTAGGCCTAGAGTCTATTAAAACCCTAGCATGCATTTCTAAAATCCCATAAGGAACATTAAGCCTATTTCATGTCCATACATAGCCTATTAAGCCCAATCATGAGCAAATCATACAACGTCCATATCAATCCATCATTCACATATCAACTCTTGTCGACTTGGGCCCACAAACTTGGCAGGCCCATTTAGTGCTGACTTGTCGTGTGTGTGTAGTGTATGTACACACCTGGTTATTGCGACGCGCTACACTATCCTCAGCCTTGAACCTACAATAAATACCAGTCTCCTATCAATCACACTCTTAGCCAAAATTTTACCAAAAGCCGAAGCCTTACCATAACCTTACTATGTGCCACCAGTTCTAGTAGCCCTTCCTTAGCTGCTATTCACTAGTATCACCTAGATCTGCACCCACACATATATTTTTAAAAATCGAGTGACTCATATTCCACACAAGTCACCCCTATAGATCATACTTACATTTGGCCACTTACTTAAACCACAACTAAGACGAGTACACTTACCACTTGCTAACGATCCTTACCACGCTTGCGATCTTTGAACCCTACCCTTTTTAATACAAGGTTAACGACAAGGAAAAGTTAGATAGCCCTTCGGCTTTTAACAAAACACACTAAGGGGGTTGACTGAGTACTTACCAAATCCCCCATTTGATCCTACGGCCTAGATAGCTACTGAACGAGATTCAATTTTTAACACTTGATCAACAGATTTGTGATGAAGGAAAAATAACAAAGGATCAGCACAAATAGGGATTTCGACAAAAAGGGGTGATAGTAATTCGAAAATGGGAGAAACTGATTGAGGGGGAGAAAAGAAGAAAGAAAATACAGAAACTCAAAGAACCTCTCAAAGGAATTCAGCACCCCCTTTTATAGCCAAAGCCAAAGCTACCTTCCCCCAACGTCCTATTCGACACCAACACATCCATACCTCAATCCCCTATATTTTATCTCTTATCTTTACCTTAAATTTCTCTCCTGAACACTCCCTTTCGGAGTCCACTCTAGCGCCACTACCTTCCTTCCATATGCAAAAATAAAACCCCTTAATTCACCACTCTTAAGCCTCGAACCTTGGACCTCCTCACCTGATAGTATCGCCACCTTGTATCCCCCAAGTTACGCCACCTTGCCACTAGACCAAAGGCCCAATTGTGTCCTATTTTCCTTTTAATCAGTTTAAAAGGCCTAATACCTGAGACTAGGGTCCCACTAAGGTAAAATTAAAATTTTCCCTATGGTCTTCCCTATGCCTAAGACTTCAAATAACCCTGATAATACCTTAAAATTAGTATTCTAAGTGCTACTTATACATACCAACTTTAGGGCACAGAAATTTAGAGTTTTAAGATTTTAGGGCGTTACAATTTTACCCCTCTAAAAAAATTTTGACCTCAAAATTTACCTGATTGAAACAAGTGACGGTAGTACCGCCGCATCGCCTCATCAAATTCCCAAGTAGCCTTCTCGACGTTATGTTTACGCCAAAGCACTTTGACCAAAGGGATAGACTTCCTTCTTAGCACCTTAACATCTTAATTAATTACTTGAACTGGCTCATCTTCAAAAGTTAGGTCTGGTTTAACCTCGATCTCCTTGACTGTCACGATGTGAGAAGGGTCTGAGCGATAACGTCTTAGCATTGATATATGGAACACATCGTGTATTTGGCTCAGTTTAGGAGGCAATTTTAGCTGATAGGCAACTGGCCCAATTCGCTTCAATACTCGGTATGGCCCAATGAATCTAGGGCTTAACTTGCCCTTCTGACCAAATCTTAACACCTTTTTCCAAGGGGAAACCTTAAGAAAAACAAAGTCCCCCACCTCATACTCAATCTCTCTCCTTTTGAGGTCAGCATATGACTTCTGCCCATCCGCCGCCTCCTTCAACTGATCCCGAATCAGCTTTACCTTATATTCGGTGTCTGCTACCAACTCCGGACCCAATACTCACCGCTCACCCAACTCAGTCCAACAAGTTGGAGTACGACATCTTTGCCCATATAGTGCTTCATATGGTGCCATTCCAATACTTGCCTGATAACTATTGTTATATGCAAATTCAGCTAACGGCAAGTAATCCTCCCAACTACCTCAAAACTCAATTACACACCCCCTCAGCAAATCCTCCAAAACTTGAATTACCCTCTCCGACTGACCATTAGTCTGAGGGTGAAATGCTGTACTAAAATCCAACCTCGTACCCAGTGCCTCATGCAGCTTCTTCCAAAAGCGAGACATAAAACGAGGGTCTCTATTAGATATAATAGAGATTGAAACCCCATGCAATCTCACAATCTTTGCCACATACAACCTTGCCAACTTCTGTAATGAGTTGTCGGTGCGGACCGGTATAAAATGGGTACACTTAATTAACCGATCCACAATAACCCACACCGGGTCCTTCTTAGCAGGTGTTAAGGGTAGCCCACTAACGAAATCCATAGTAACCCGCTCCCACTTCCATAGTGGGATCCTAATCGGCTGAAGTAACCCTGATGGTAGCTGATGCTCCGCTTTCACTTGTTGACATACCAAACATTTGCCCACAAGCTCCGTAACCTCACGTTTCAATCCTGGCCACCAATAAACTCTCGTAAGTCCCGATACATCTTGTTACCTCCGGAGTGCATAGCATAGGAACTACTATGCGCTTCCCACAATATAGACTTCCTTAGCTCTTCGTCTCTTGGCACACAAATTCTACCACGAAAACACAACAACCCGTCACTATTTAACCCAAAATCTATCGTTTCCCCATTCTCAATTTACTTGAATCAAGAACCCAGAGTTTCATCCAATGACTGTTTAACTTTAATCTGCTTGACCCAAAGTGGCTTCACTTGCAAATCGGCTAACAAACTCCCGTCGTCATACAAACTCAGCCGAGCAAACATCGCCCTTAAGTCCAACATGGCCCTACGGCTTAGCGTATTAGCCACCACATTTGCTTTGCCCGGGTGATATTTGATCATGCAATCATAATCCTTTAACAGCTCAATCCATCTGTGCTGCCTTAAGTTCAACTCCTTCTGAGTTAAGAGGTACTTCAAACTCTTGTGATCCGTATAGATGGTGCACTTCTCTCCATACAAATAATGCCTCCAAATCTTAAGTACGAAAACCACTGCTACCAACTCTAAATCGTGGGTTGGGTAATTCTCCTCGTGAGCCTTAAGCTGGCATGACGCATGTGCAACCACCTTCCCTTCCTACATCAGAACACAGCCCAAGCCCACGTGTGACACATCACTATAAACCGTAAACTCTTTCCCGGGCTCCAACTGAATCAAAACAGGGGCCTTCATTAAAACCTTCTTAAGCTTCTCAAAGCTTTCTTGCTTTTCACCCACACAAACGACACCCCTTCCGTAGCAGCTTGGTCAAGGGTGCAGCACTTAGGGACATCCCTTCAACAAACCGCCTATAGTACCTTGCTAGGCCTAGAAAACTCTAAATTTCTAACACCGTCTTAGGTCGTTTCCAATCCAACACTGCTTCCACCTTTTGAGGATCAACTCTAATCCCCTCAGTTGAGACCACATGCCCTAAGAAAGTGACTTCCCTTAGCTAGAATTCACACTTTCTAAACTTAGCATAAAGTTGCTTCTCCCTTAGAATCTGCAACACAATCCTTAAGTGTGCATCATGATCATCCTCTGTTCTCAAGTATACTAAGATGTCATCTATGAAAACTACTACGAACTAGTCTAGATACGGTTAAAAACCCAGTTCATAAGATCCATAAAGTGACAGGTGCATTCATTAGCCCAAAAGGCATTACCAAAAACTCGTAATGTCCATAACGAGTTCTAAAAGCTGTCTTATACACATCTACTTCCTTAACCATCAGTTGATGGTACCCTGAACGCAAGTCAATCTTCGAGAAAACTAAGGCTCCCCTAAGTTGATCGAAAAGGTCATCTATCCTAGGCAGAAGGTATTTATTCTTAATGGTTAACTTGTTTAACTGACGATAATTGATGCACATCCTTATGGACCCATCCTTCTTTTTCACGAATAATACCGGTGCTCGCCGTGGAGACACACTTGGTCTAATAAATTTGAGATCCAATAACTCCTGAATCTGGGCATTCAACTCTACCAGCTCCTTCGGTGTCATCCTATAAGGTGCGATGGACACTAGAGCCGCACCAGGTAACAATTCTATTCCAAATTCCACCTCTCTATTGGGAGGTAACCCAGGCAATTCCTTTGAAAAAACATTAGGAATTTTTTCACCATTCTCAAACCCTTAACAGTAAAACTCTTGGTTTCCATAACACTAATATAGGCTAAGTAAGCTTCACAGCCCTTCCTCACCAACTTCTCTATCCTTAGAGTCGAAATCACGTTTGACAAGTAATCACGTTGTTCCTCGATCACTACTACTTCATCACCTACCACAGTTCTTAACACCATCCGCTTCGCAGCACAATCTAAAGTTGCCTGGTGCCTCGTCAACCAATCTATGCCTACGATGAGGTCGAACTCTCCAAATGGTAATTCCATCAAGTCAGCTAAGAAGGTAACTTCTTGAACTACCAATGGTACATTCTTAAACAACTTACTAACTTTCACCGACTACCCTAAAGGACTTAACACAGTCATTTCATTCTCAATGGTTTCAAACTCAACCCCTACAGTTTCAGTCCTATTGCATACAATGTACGAATGTGTCGATTCCACATCAATTAGCGTAATATAAGGTAGCTTACGAATAAGGAACGTACCCGTTATCACATCTGGTGCATCTCCTTCCTCTCTGCGAGCTACACAAATTAACGCTGGCTGTCATGCCTCTGCCTGACCTGCACCTCTGCCCAGTGCTCCACATCCTCGTCCTGCGCCATTGCCAGCTCCAGCTTGACCACGGCCCCTTAGTGGTTGTTGACCACCCTTCTGCGGCTAAAAATTACCTCTGCCCTCGGCTCGCACCTAATCTGGCCTTCTTAGTCACTCTCTAATCCTATGTTCCATAGATCTATAGCTCAAACAAGCTCCTATTCTCCTCCAACATTCGCCCGTATGCCTTTTCCACAACAGCACAAGGTGGTATCCCGTAACTAGCAGCAGTAACAGGGGCCCCAGCTCTAACCGACCCATTTACTTTGGCCCTCCTCGAAGGCCTCTGTCTGGCCCCCACAGCTTCCACCTTCCATTTGTTCTTGCCCTTCTCCTTCTCTTAGTTGAGACGCTCCGTGCGCTTTACTTTATTCGCTATCTTTGCTTTCTCCACCAAGACTGCAAAGTCTCACTCCCTCTGTGGAGCTATATATACCCTAAGGTTATCTCTTAACCCATCCTCGAACCGTACGCATCTCTCATACTCTGTTGCGACTATTCCTTTGGCATATCGACTAAGGAGCAGAAACTCAGTCTCATACACCGACTTACCGACTTATCTCCTTGAGTCAGACTCAAAAACTCTTTTTTTCGGGTATCCACATAGCCCGCTCCAATGTACTTCCCCTGGAATGTCGATTTGAAGAACTCCCAGGTGATCTGCTCCTATTGGTTGCCCTCCTTTACGGTCAACCACCACTGATAAGCTTCCTTCCCAAGTAAGGATATCGCCCCTTTCAACTTTTGTTCCGCCGTGCAGTCCAGGTCGTCTATTATCCTTTTCGTAGCTTCCAACCAGTACTCCATCACATTCGGGGCCACCCCAGCTACCGCTTTGAAAATCTCTGCCCCATTAGCTATGATAAACCATAATTTACACATATTTTAACCCCATGCTTGGCTTAATTTTGGATGGATATTCATTATATTTTATGAATTCCATGCTCCTAATCTTTTAATTTCATGTTGTATACTCAGGAGATCTTAGGGAGTCAAAAAGAATGAGAAACGGGCCAAAAAGGGACAAAATAGGCCTACATGAGAAATCAACACGGCCTGGAGTTCACCACACGATCGTGCCACTTTAGTAGACTCGAACACGACCTGGGCTCGATTCACACGGGCGTGTCACATGGGCGTGTCTCTGCCACGCAGTAAAGAAGAGTTTCATTTGGATTAGGATACTTGTGGGCCAATAGAGGTGTTCCAAAGCCCATATAAACACCCTAGGAGGCAACTTAAAAGGGAAGTTGACAGGACATCGAATAGAATCCGAGTAGAAAGGAGAAAATACTCTAAGACAGCCATCGGGAATAGCTTAGGAGAAGGATCTCCATCAAGACTGAAGATCTCCATCAAGTTCTTTAGAAGTTTTTGGGTTTTCATTATGTTTTGTGGTTTTCCCTATTTTATGATGTCTTCCTCTTCTAGTATGAACTAAATCCCTTAGATACCTAAGGAGATGAAAACTATGACAGATCTTATTCTTATTTGATTTATGAGATAAATACTTGTGCTTATTCTTAATTGTGAGTTTTATTCTTGTTTTGATAATTCAGGTTATTAATCCAAGTCGAATGTGCTTATTCAGTCGTGAAAAAGTCCCTGTTTAAGAGAAGGTCAACACAATTAAGTGGAGTTGATTGCAACCCTATAAATAGGGCGACAAAAATCTACCGGATTAGAGTCAAACCTAATATGGGAATCCATAGATCAAATTAATGCGACAATAGGGGTTTTAATTAGAAAAAGATTTCAATTAATCAACCTAAAGTCAGTTGTTAGTAGCCTCGAAAGAGGTATTAATATAATTCAGGGATTTCTACGGATTAAGTCAAGTGAATAAATCGCATGAATCAAAAGTAATAAGTGAAGTCTAGGTGGATTCTTCCTTAGGTGTCGTCCATCTTATATAAGTTGTCCAAAGTATTTTCCCCAGTTTACTCCCTGTCAAGTTCATAAGTTAGTTAAATTAGTTAGTTAAATTTTAGATTAAAAGTAAATCCCCTTTAATTATTAGGCTAGATAATAAAAAGATAGTTATTACTAAGTACTCTTGGTCCTTGAGGATACGATATTCCGGACTCACCACAGCTAGACTACTGTTCGATAGGTGCACTTACCTTTGTCAAAATAATAGTTGTTTCGAGCTTTCATCAAGTTTTTGGCGCTGTTGCTAGGGAATTGAAATATTAGGAACATTCAATTTTTATTACATTAGCCATTTTTCTTTTATTTATTTATTTATTTCTAATTTTTATTTTTAGTTTTCTAATATGTCTATTATTTGTTCTGATAGGTTTTTCTAGTTTATGACTAAGAGGAACCCGTCAGGACCATTACTTTTTGACAGTGAGATCGAGGCAACCGTTCACAGAAACCAAAGACAAATAAAGCGAAGCCTATAATACATACAAGAAGAGCAAGAAGACGAAACCAATACTACCGAAGAGATGGCTAATAATAATCCGCTACCTCCTGTGGTTGCTGCAAATCCAGGGAATCAAAATCCTGCTCCTCGTACTATGTATGATTATGCTAAACCTAATTTAACAGGAACCGAATCAAGTATTGTTGACCTGCTATTGCTACAAATAATTTTGAACTGAAACCTAACACTATACAAATGAATTAGCAATTTGTTCAGTTTGATGGTTTGCAGGATGAGGATCCAAACAATCACTTGGAAAATTTTCTAGAGTTTTGTGACACTTTGAAGATAAATAGCGTTTGTGATGATGCCATTCACCTTTAGTTGTTTCCCTTTTCGTTGAGGAACAAAGCTAAATAGTGGTTGAACTTGTTACCACGAGGATCAATCAATACATGGGAACAAATGACCAAAAATTTTTTGCTAAAATATTTTTCACCGGCTAAAATGGCTAAGTTGAGGAATAATATTTCTTCTTCTGTGTAGATGGATCTAGAAACACTTTACGATACATGGGAGAAATACAAGGATCTATTGAAAAGGTGCCCTCACCATGGGTTACCCTTGTGGCTATAGGTTCAAACCTTTTATAATAGTGTGAACCTCTCAACTAGGCAGTTGATTGATTCAGTCGCTGATGGAACCCTAAATAACAAAACCCCTGAAGCGGATTATGAGTTTATAGAAGAGATGGCACTGAATAACTATCAGTGGCAAGTTATAAGGACAAGGCCAACAAAAGCCGCCAGTGTTTTCAACTTCGACGCAGTGACCATGCTATCAAATCAAGTAGAACTATTAAATAAAAAGATTGATGGTTTGTGTGGTTCTTCGTAGGTACATCCAGTGATGCAGTGCAATACATACGGAGGAGGGATGAACAATACAGAATAACCACCCTACAACCCTGGCATAGAAAGCGAACAGATGAACTATATGGGTAATAATTTTAGACCTCAAAATAACCCTTATAGTAACACTTACAATCCAGGTTGGAGGAACCATCCCAACTTTTCATGGGGTGGCCAAGGAAATCCGAGACAACAACCCCTCCCAGGCTTTCAACAACAACCCTACCCACAAGAGAAGAAACCAAACCTTGAAGAGATGCTAACAAAATTTATCGCGGTGTTAGAAACACGTTTCCAAAACACTGAAACAACACTCAAAAATCAAGAAGCATTGATTCAAGGGGTCAAGAACCAATTAGGAGAACTTGCTAAGCTGATATCTGAACGACCACAAGGTAGCTTTCCAAGTAACACTGAAACTAACCCAAAGGAGCAACTTCAAGCAATAACTACTCACGATAGTGAAAGGTTAGATGAACCAAAGGTGAGGCAAGAGAATGTGGTAGAGAAAGGTAAGGTTGAGGTAAGCCATGATAAACCAAAACTGGTAATTACAGGGTACTAACCTTGTGTGCCATACCCCAATGCGATGAAGAAAGAATGCACAGATGAACAATCCAATAAATTTCTTAAACTCTTAAAAAAATTACAAATTAACTTACCGTTTCTTGAAGCTCTTTCACAGATGCCCAATTCAAGGAAATTTTTAAAAGAGCTTTTGACAAACAAACGGAAGTTAGACGAGGAGTCACATATGGAGCTAAATGCAGTGTGCTCAACAATTTTACAAAATAAACTACCACGAAAATTAAAAGATGAGGGAGTTTTACAATTTCGTTCTTAATTGGTAGTTTATCAGATGATAATGCTTTAGCTAATTTAGGGGCAAGTATAAATGTTATGCCTTATAAAATGTTTAAACAGCTAGGTCTAGGGAAACCCAAACAAACTAGGATGAGCATTCAATTAGCTGATAAAACTATTAGAATTCCTAGGGGTATAAATGAAGACGTACTAGTGAAAATTGACAAATTCATATTCCCAGTAGACTTTGTTATTTTAGACATGGAAGAGGACAATAATATTCCTTTAATTTTAGGAAGACCCTTTTTAGCAACTGCTAGAGCGAAAATTGATGTTGGTACAGGTGAACTCACACTTTGTGCAGGTGACGAAACGATCACTCTTCAAGCTCTTGACTTGGCTAGGACATCAAGTATTAAAGGTGAGAACATAAATTCTATTAATGACCATTCGATTAAACATTCTTTTCAAGAAGCACCATGAAATTACACAACTGAGCCAGATCCTAGACCTCATGCCAATAAGGAAATAACTCATGAGGAACAGAGGCTTCAGATCGATGAACTAGACGAGTGGAAGACGCATTTCAAAGAGAAACTAGAAACACACGAAGCAAAACCGAGGCAACACCATAAGTCAAACCAATTTAAGATTTGAGATCAGGTATTGTTGAATAAATCAGACCCTCAGATCGCCACTTTAGACCTTGTTACAAACGAAGAAATCCCTTTTGAGGTACTGAATATCTACCCATATGGAATAGTCGAGGTAACTAATCCTAAATTTGGCACTTTTAAGGTAAACACTACTTGACTCGAACTATATATGAATCATAGGACTGGTAGAAGGAGAAAGGATTTTCAACTCCTCAAACCACCATGATTATGTAAATAAAGGGTAAGTCTAGCTTAAGACTTTAAACGAGCGCTTTTAGGAGGTAACCCGAGCACTAACTTCACTAATGTCATTATTTTTGATTTTTAGCATCTAACTAAAAACTAACCACGATAGAAAACGCAGATTTCCCTACCACACGGCCTTGCACACGAGCGTGGCTGTGGCCGTGGCCGTGTGGACTGTAACACCCCTTACCTGTAATCCGTGCCAGAATTGGGCTCAAAGAGTTATCATAATAAAACCACATGATCGCCAATTAGGCTCATTGTGACTACTCTCTTAAGTCACCTCAACAATCTCATTCTCGACTTACGAGGCCTCACTCAAACTCACGAGGGCTCTCGAGACCCTATCGAAACTCTGCGATGTTAAAAATTTTCCACCTAAACAAGGACTGCACTCCCGTGTAAGATGAGACACGCCCGTGTAAGGTCACACACGCCTATGCCCGCAACCCGTGCATGAAAACCCAAGCATTCTGCTAATGCCCCACGGCTAGGGCACACGCCCGTGCTCACCATCCGTTGTGAACAATGACTACACCACACGGCCTGAAGTCTAGACACACGCTAGTGTGGCTAGCCCCGTGGCCTATATTACTCGAATTTGTCAAAGAGACACGACCAAGGCACACATCCGTGGGCTGGCCGTGTGTGACACATGGCCTAAGCACATGCCCGTGTGTCCATCCACATAGATAAGAACAAATTTATGTGCTAAGCTCTTCTCACCCCTCAAGTTCTTATAACATATACTCAGACAACACATTAATAATCAATTCAAATTCAAACACAATCTCACATGGATAACTACATCTTTTCATATAATAAAGCAGCCAACAACTATGGCATTATACAAAATAGGTTATCCATCTATAGGCTAACACATCTTAGCCATTTACAACAAAATTCATTAACTTGTTAGCCCCTATACATGCCATATACAAAACATTTAGTCTAATGTACTAGAGTAAGCTGATAGTGTGGGCGATCTTCCGATTAATCCACGTATCTTGATTCAACCCTCTTTCTCTATAAGACAAGGGAAAAGGAAAGGAGTAAGCCTTGAGCATAGTAAGTTTACACATAAACAATTTAAGCATTCTAGTATAAACTAATCAATAATTAGCATTATACTACCAAATAAATTCACATCCACAATTATGCTTACTCTTTTTTATCCCTTACCACATTTCCAAAACCTCATGAGTCACATACTAATAACCATTGACATGCACCCCTGCACTTAATACCACATTTACTCGAAAATACAACACATCATTTTATCACACTAATACATCAACACAGCTAAATTACTCGGTGATTTCGCACTCAACCCACCGTAATCAGGTAATAAGTAGTATCGCACATAGCCTACCAAGAGGTAATCATACTGGTTTTGTACATAGCCCACTAAATAATATACTTAACTATG
The DNA here is from genome assembly GCA_025506655.1 of Gossypium rotundifolium. Lineage (NCBI taxonomy): Eukaryota > Viridiplantae > Streptophyta > Magnoliopsida > Malvales > Malvaceae > Gossypium > Gossypium rotundifolium. Next base: position 131,341,774 of record CP106724.1, on the reverse strand, counting down.
GTATCGCACACAGCCCATAGTTGTTAAGTATTAAGGTGGTATCGCACTTAGCCCACCATCAATTGTTATCACTATACATCAACATATCTAATCATTCATTCATTCATTCATGATATCTACCACATTCATTCCATTTGAACCACATAGGTTCTCAATCATTCTCATTTATTCTCATTCATGCTACATACTAGTTAGCATTAAGAACGTATAAGTATAACGCATTGATTGCGCATACACTTACCTCGATACTCAAAAAGTATAAAGATATGCAATTTAGTCCACCACCTTGCTCTTGCCTCGATTTTGATCCGGGCTTCGTCTTTCTTGATCTATAATGATAAATCAACTCATTCAATACACACATTGGCTAAATTGACGATTATTTCATACTTTAGCAAAATTACCATTTTACCCCTAAACTTTCTTATATTTACACTTTTGGCCCAAGGCTCGTAAAGTGATTTTCATTCAACTTTCTAGTCTTTCATGCATAGCCGAACCATTTACTCAACTAAAGAAATCATCAATTCTCACTAAATCCCACATGTATGACCAATCTCAAGACTTTCACAAACAAGTCCCTACATACATTTTAATGGAATTCTCTTAGCAAAATATGTTTCTACTACATCAAGTTTTCATATTCTTTCATAAAACATCAAAAAACATGCATGTCATACATGGGTACATTTTTGAACATCCATCTTAGCTCAGCATATAGCTAAAAATAGCTTACTCATGCTACTAGGACTTCAAAAATACGAAGAATATAAAAAATGGAGCTAGAATACATTTACAAGCTAGCTTGAAAAGTTGAAGAGCCCTAACAATGGCTTCTCTCAATTTTCAGCAGCCTTAGGGAAGAAGATGAATGAAAATTCTATCATCTTTTTCCCATTTTAAAATTGATAAATGACCAAAATGCCATTTTTTCAAACTTTCAAATTTTAACCCATTCATGCCCAATTTTGTCCAAAAATTAGAATTTGGGAAAATTACTATTTAAGGACCTCTAATTGATAATCCAAAGCTATTTCACACAAATAGCTTCTAGAATCTCAAATTTTGCAACTTTTACAATTTAGTCCTTTTGGACAATTCAACCGTAATTTAACAAAATTGCTTCATGGAACTTTCACACTAATACGCAAACATGGCATAGACCTTAAAAACTCATAAATATATCTCAAATTTTTGGTCTCGCACCACTATTCTGACTAGGCCCTAAATCAGGATGTTACATGGACACCACGATTAGGCACACGGGCGTGGGGATGTACCAGATCTCAAATTTCTATTTAAACCCCCCTCTTTTCACCTACTCCCCAATTTCCTCTTCTTTGTATCTTTCTGATGTGGGATCCCTCCGTCAGGAGAGTTTAAATCTAACTTAAACTCTTACCGTCCAATCCACAAAATAAATACTCCCCTACTTGTCACGAGATTCGAACCCAAGCTCTCCCATCAGCCAATTCACGCCACTTGCCACTAAGCCACCAGCTCCTCTTGTGTCTAAAGTCATGCGCAACTAAATATAACCCTATGGCAAAATTCTAGAGTCTATTTAAAAAGAAAACCAAAATGCAAGAGCCAAGACTTGAACCTTGGACCTCCTTTCTTCCTTATGGCGTCATCCCCTTGTCTCTTATGTGGCGTCACTTTGCCACTACACCACACACTCCACTTGTGTCATTTTTTCCACATTTTATTCTTAAAGCCTACCTACTAACTCCCAGGGTTTTATTCACCTAAAATTAAAATTCCCTAAAGCCAAAGTTTGAACCCGAGACTTCATAGAACCCCCCAACCTTCCAAATCACTCACCTAATAGATCTAACTTCCACTAATGCCGCTCTTTTGTTCTTAAAAATTTTAACTGCTACTACGCCCAAGGCCCATTGGGCCCAATTCTACTAGGCCCAATTTTGGGATGTTACAAATCTACCCCCATAAAGAAATTTCATCCTCGAAATTTCCAACTATAAGAACAGTCACACATCCTAACCTACCACACTACTCTTTTGTTGCGCACTCTGATCTTATCACACAACCAAATATCTAACATAGAAGCAAACAAATTTTTACCACATGCACACAATTTCTATAGTCATACATCACATCCACACATCACTGAAGGAATACCGGAAATACATTCATTTCAGTACATAATAGAGTATAAGGTAAGAGAACTTACTGATTCACTGTCGGAGACTCAGGTGCCATACTTCCCCAAAAATGATATGTGTTTCTAAATCAAATTTTCAAATAAATTTGGAAAATATTTTTGAACCCATTCCATAGCCTAGTTTTTGAAATTGGTTCTGATACCATAATTGTAACACCCCAAACCTGGCCTAGACGTTACGACCGGATCGGGTATGTCACAGGGAAAGGTTGTTTAAAAAAATTTTGGAATTTTAAAGAAATACCGCAGTTTTGAAAACATTTCTCTTTGTGTTTATAACTTGAAAATAATATTTAGTTAAAGAGTTTCTTACCAACACCTATTTCAAAGAACTATTAGTTGAAGTCCGGTTTTACGGTACGAAAACCAAAAACTAGATGCAATCCCAAGCGTGATGTTTTGTAATTAGTGTTTGTTTGTTTAAGAGAAATTCCAAATTTAATTAGTCGTTCGCCATATTTTGTTAACCCTTTGAAAACTGTTTGATTATGTTTTTAATTTTTGAAAAACCCCTTATTCGACAGTTTATAAAACATGCAAGTTCGGCATTATATCAAAACCTAAATTAGAGTTATAGCGGCCTTATTACATAGCCAAAATCCCAATTAAAAATAAGTCTAAATAAAAGAAACGAGTTTACGAGAAAATATTGCATGGCCACCTCGAGTCTGCCTCGGCTCCAAATTTGCGATCTAATGATTACCTACAAAATTAAGTAGAGGGGTGAGTCACCGAGACTCAGTGTGCAAATCCCCATACAACTCAAACTAGGCCTTAGCCCATTCAGTATGGCATATGTAACATGTATGCAATGCAGCCCAGCCCAATCTCACTATCCATCCAAACACCCGTGGCATTATGCCACTGTGGTTCTTGACCACCGTGGTTCTTGACCACTCGTGAAAATAGTCACTCGTGACAAAGTCACTGAAATATATATAATCTTAGGGCCAACCCACTATGGTCTTAGACCATTGTGACGATCTTTGATAAATTATGTATACGTGGGGCCAACCCACTGTGGTACTTGACCACTGAGACAAGTCACTGATTAAACATTCATGGTTTCAACCAACGTGGTACTTAGACCACTCGTGACAATAGTAACTCATTCTCCCTTCTCCTTTCATTCAATACCGAGCCCATGCTCTTTACATCGTGCACAATATGTATACAACTATAATCACAATGCGTAACAGATACTATTTCATACGTGCATAACATCACACATACATAAATGCATATAATCAAGAATATCAACATCGAAGAACTTAGCCGGTGTCTCCAACCTTACCCATAAGGGTATTTTGCCTAACACATCAGTCATTTCAGCTCTCAGCCATTGCAGTTAATAACACAACAACAAAAATGCGTGTGAGTAATACACACAATCACGCTAATCAACCCTTAAAGGTATAACTGTAATTTTACCTACCGAGGGTATTTTAGTAATTTACCTACCAAGGGTAATTCAGTAATTCTACTCATAACTAAACCATGTATGCAGTGCATCTCTAACATAATCAATCATATAATTAACACAGACAACATTAGTACTACCATGAGGGTAAGGGTAAAACGATAATTACACACTAAGGGTATGTCAATAATTTTGTAATTCGAGGGTATTTTTGTAATTTTGTAAACCAAGGGTAATTCAGTAATTTCACAAACTAGGGGTAATTCGATAATTTTGCAAACCAGAGGTAATTCAATAATTTTGCAAACTAGGGGTAATTTGGTAATTTTGCAAACCAGGGGTAATTCGATAATTTTACAAACCAGGGGTAATTTGGTAATTTTGCAAACTAAGGGTAATTTGGTAATTTTGTAAACTAGGGGTAATTCGATAATTTTGCAAACCAGGGGTAATTCGGTAATTTTGTAAACCAAGGGTAATTCGATAATTTCATAAACCAGAGGTAATTTGGTAATTTTACAAACCAACGATAATTTGATAATTTTGTAAACCAAGGTAATTCGGTCATTTTACAAATCAGGGGTATTTTGGTAATTCACAAATTAGAGTATTTCGGTAATTTCACAAACTAGGGGTATTTCTGTAATTTTATAAATTAGGGTATTAATGACCCAATAGAAGGTCCATTGTCGCCTCGAACGACTCAAGTATTCTAAACAGAGATAATAATGCGAATGGGCCTAAGGCCCATTATCGGCCCAAGTAGGCCTACATACTCGTGTGGCCCATTTAGCCCAAACCTAGCCACATATATGAGATTCACATAGTCTAGTTCACTATCTACTACTCAATCATAAAATTTACTCATATAGGCCCCCGGTCCCATTGGGCCCATTTGGCCCCTGTCGGGCCAAACAACATCAGCCCACAAGAATATACTCATGGTGGCCTCGACTATCGCGTCGAAGCTCCCACACCTGCGCTTGCACGCTCGTGTGGCTACCATCATCGTGTGACCGGTATTTTGGCATTTGACGCTCTACAACTAGTGTAGAGAGAATACACACTTGATAGGAATCTGAAGCTGCTAAACCGCGCTTTGAGCACTCCTACGCCCAACGCCCACCAAGGTATTTTCCTTCTCCTCCTAGATTGCTCTATATATAGCTAGCTTCTCACCTTCCTTCTTTGTATCTTTTCGATGTGGGATTCCTCCGTCAGCAGAGTTTAAATCCAACTCAAACTCTTGCCGTCCAATCTGCAAAATAAATACTCCCTTGCTTGTCATAAGATTCGAACCCAAGCTCTCCCATCAGCCAATTCACGCCACTTGCCACTAAGCCACCAGCTCCTCTTGTGTCCAAAGTCATGCACAACTAAATATAACCCTATGGCAAAATTTTAGAGTCTATTTAAAAAGAAAACCAAAATGCAAGAGGCAAGACTTGAATCTTGGACCTCCTTTCTTCCTTATGGCGTCATCCCCTTGTCTCTTATGTGGCGTCACTTTGCCACTACACCACACACTTCACTTGTGTCATTTTTTCCACATTTTATTCTTAAAGCCTACCTACTAACTCCCAGGGTTTTATTCACCTAAAATTAAAATTCCCTAAAGCCAAAGTTTGAACCCGGGACTTTATAGAAGCCCCCCAACCTTCCAAATCACTCACCTAATAGATCCAACTTCCACTAATGCCGCTCTCTTATTCTTAAAAATTTTAACCGCTACTACGCCCAAGGCCCATGAAGCCCAATTTTAGGATGTGACACCATGTATGGATTATCTATGAATTATGATAAGACATTATTAATGAAGATTATGAATTGAAGAAAGTTAATTTTAATTGTGAGTTGAAAATTTTGCTTGAGGACAAGCAAAAGCTTAAGTGTGGGGATATTTGATAAACCGTAATTTACACATATTTTAACCCCATACTTGGCTTAATTTTGGATGAATATTCATTATATTTGATGAATTCGATGCTCTTAATCTTTTAATTTCATGTTTTACACTCAGGAAAGCTTAGGGAGTCGAAAAGAACGACAAACGGGCCAAAAAGGGACAAAACGGGCCTACATGAGAAATCAACATGGGTTGGAGTTCACTACACGGTCATGCCACTTTAGCAGACTCAAACACAGCCTGGGCTCAATTCACATGGGTGTGTCACACGGACGTGTTCCTGCCGTAACAAAGAAGAGTTTCATTCAGATTAGGATACTTGTGGGCCAATAGAGGTGTTCCAAAGCCTATATAAACACCCTAGGAGGTAACTTAAAAGGGGAGTTGACAGGACGTCGAATAGACGCCGAATAGAAATGAGAAAATACTCCAAGATAGTCGTCAGGAACAACTTAGGAGAAGGATCTCTATCAAGACTAAAGATCTCCCATCAAGTTTGTTAGAAGTTTTTGGGTTTTCATTATGTTTTGTGGTTTTTCCTATTTTATGATGTTTTCCTCTTCTAGTATGAACTAAATCCTTTAGATACCTAAGGAGATGAAACCTATGACAGATCTTATTATTATTTGATTTATGAGATAAATACTTGTGCTTATTCTTAATTGTGATTTTTATTATTGTTTTGATAATTCAGGTTATTAATCCAAGTCGAATGCGCTTATTTAGTGGAGCAAAAGTCCATGTTTAAGAGAAGATCAACACAATTAAGTGGAGTTAATTGCAACCTAGAAATAGGGCAACGTAAATCTGTCAGATTAGGGTCAAACCTAATATAGGAATCCATAGATCGAATTAATTTGACAATAGGGGTTTTAATTAGAAAGAGATTTTAATTAATCAACCTAGAGTCAGTTGTTAGTAGCCTCGAAAGAGGTATTAATATAATTCAGGAATTTCTACTGATTAAGTCAAGTGAATAAATTGCATGAATCAAAAGTAATAAATGAAGTCTAGGTAAATTCTTCCTTAGGTTTCGTCCATCTCATATAAGTTGTCTAAAGTATTTTCCCCAGTTTACTCCCTGTCAAGTTCATAAGTCAGTTAAATTTTAGATTAAAAGAAAATCCCCTTTAATTATTAGGCTAGATAATAAAAAAGATAGTTATTACTAAGTACTCTTGGTCCTTGAGGATACGATATTCTGGACTCACCATAGCTAGACTACTGCTCGATAGGTGCGCTTACCTTTGTCGAAATAATAGTTGTTTCGAGCTTCTATCAAGCTCAGAGTCGTTCCGCGATCAACCCACGACTTCTCGTACCATTATTGGGCCTAGCGACCCTTTCTAAAATTCTTAACATAAACTGCGATACTGCATCTTCTGTCACGGTAGACCGTTCTTATGGTCCCATTTTAGCTACCGGTGAGGCCGAAGCCTCCTCCACTCCAACGTTGGGCATATGGCCCGACGCTGACGACCCAACCTTAACACTTCCACGGCCTCTGCCGCGACCTCTTGCACCTCTTCTAGCCCTCATCGTTGCGTACGTATTTCTGGATTAGAATTTTTATGAAATTAGTTCATAGTTCCACTGTTTAAAGCACATGTCTTATGCAAGTATCAATTTAAAAGTTGTTTTGCATTTGTAAATCCACTACAGGCTTAAGTTTCCCACGGGCTTTAATCTCTAAGAATCTACTGTTTAAAGTAGCCAATATCTAAATACAGTTCAATAATTCAAACATGTGCAAAAACATAAAAACTTACTTGGCTCGACGTCGAGGGCTTGGTGAACCACACTTCCAAAACCCTGCAAACTTTTTAATTTACTTGTTTTAAAAACCCAAAATCTAAGGCCCATTTCATAGCCCGAGCTTTGTAACCAGGCTCTGATACCACTAAATGTAACACCCCCAGACCCGGCCCAGATGTAATGGCTAAAATCGGTGATGTCACATCAAAGGGAAAATTCCAAAATGACTTTTTTAATTGAAAACTTAAGTTTAAGGTTTAAAAGCCCAAAATCATTGAATCTTGTTAAGTTAGGATGAAAACCCATGTTTCAAGAAAACATCCATATGTAACAGTTATACCAAAACCATGTTGAACTTTAGAAATTTATTTAAGTTTAATAGGTAAACAGTTGAAACAATAATAATAAAACCCAAAACCTAAAGTCAAATCGGAGATACAAAGCCTTATTACAACCTAATGGAAATAAAGTATTTAAAATAAATTCATTTGAATAAAATAAAAAATCTAAATAGCTTGTAGTGTGGCCACTTCCGAGTCCTCTTCTACGTCGAGCTGCTTACTGGGGGTCACCTGAAACATTAAATAAAAGGGAGTGAGTTTGAAACTCAGTGTGTACGACCCTTGGTAAACCAATCCAACATGTAGTTATCATATTGGGCCTAAGCCCTATCAAATTCGGTGGTATTGGGCCTTAGCCCACAATGACCTCATATCACTTTATTATCGCATGAATGTAATGCACCCATGTAATATCCCGGGTTAGGGGCTATTTTTGTTGTGGCTTTGTTTGCATATAATTGGTCTGCAATGTTGTTGTTCTTGATGTTTTAGGGCTTAGTTGTAAGCCTAGTGTAAGCAAGAGTGGTAGGAAAAATTTTAGTTTTTAGGCTTAGGTGAGAGGAGCTGAGGAAGCTGGGGTTTAAAGGTTTTATTTGGTAAATGTTAGCACAAGAAAGGAGCTGGTGGAGTGGCAGGATAGGCGCCACTTGAGGCTTGTGTGTGTGACGCCATTTGCAGGGGGAGGTCCTGTGTTCAAGCTGCAGAGTGCTCTCATTTTGCTTCCATTTTGATGGCATGGAGGAGGAGAAGTTGTAGGCAGTTCAAACTCTGCCTTGGACCAAGTCAACCACTTTGAATGGTGGGTGGAGAGTGAATTTAGGAGGTTGACTAGTTCAAACATCTTTGAACTAGTGGATGGGAGTGTTTGGGGGTGGTGGCCGAATGTTGGAGAGATTTTGGGGGGAGTGGCCGGTTTGGTAAGTGTGGGAATAGGAGTGCCAAATTTCATTTGGCAATTTTGAGCATTTTCGATCAAAATAATTTGTAAGCCAAATTCTTCTTTTGTCAAAAACAAGTCGAAATTTCAAGTGAGTTCCTTCATTTTTCTTTTTTTTTGAAACTAAAAGTCCAAGCATCTTCTTGTCGAAAATTACTTTGCTTCTCTTGATTTGGTGTGTGGCCGAATGTCCTTTTCCATCACTTCTTTCCTCTTCATTTGTTAAACCGAAACTAGTACCCTCTCTTCTCTACTTCTTTCTTTTCTTGAAAACATTCTTGTCGAAACTTACCTTGCATTCTAAACCGAATTCTCCATTTGTCCTTCTTATTTCTTTTGTGCTTTCAAACCTTCTTGTTCTTCTCTCAAACCCTATTGCCGCAACTTCTATTTCTTCTCATTTCTACTCTCCCTTTTCTTCCCACTCAAAGCCGAACATAGGTGTGTTAAACACCTTGGCCAAATTCTCTTTCCTTCTGGTCTAAAGTGTTGGCCGAATCTTTCCTCTCCTAGTAGTTATCTTGTGGCTGATTTTTGTGTGTGGTGATAATATCGTTTGGTGGTTCAATCGTTTGAAGAAGGTGAGTTTTGGCCGAAAGGCCATCTCTTTTCTCCCTTGTTTGTTATCGATTTTGATTTGGTTAAAGCCGATGTTGGTTTTGGTTGAAAGCAGTTAATCTTTTGTGTTGGTAATCACTTCATTTTAGGGTCTCCGGATTTTGTTGGCGATCAAGTGAAGCAGTCAAGCGAAGCCTTTACCTTTGGTCGGTCGTTGGGTAAGTGGTGGTAAGAGGTTGCTTTAATGGTCTTTCTTTTAGAGTTTGTTAAACCAAAGGCTTGTGAGGCTAATTGTTTGTGTTTTAGGGGGAGGCCGATTGTCAGAGGAACCATTGTTGGTTCGGGTTTGGTAGGAAACCAAACCATTTGCAAGGTAAAGGTTTAATGTTAACCCTTTGGTTTAATGGTTTTGGCCGAATGGTCTAGGTGCTAATCTCGTGTTTGGCCGATTATAGGAGCAAGGTAATCGAGGATTTAAACCGGTTCTTTTGGATTAGGGCTTATGTAATTGTGTGTAAGCTAACACACTTTTACTTAGTAATATGTTTAATAAACCCGATTCCCTATTAAAGCTTAATGGTATGATAGATTGATATGATACCCTACGGGGTATGTGCACGGATCCGGGTAAGTCCGTTCCATTACAAGTTCTATTAATGATATATGCTATTATGATTGCTGATGTATATGATATGAGGTGCAATATTAAAACATGTTAGCATGATTGTATGACTTCACACGATTTGCATTAGTATGAGATGTTAATGGGTGATATGAGTGGAAGAGGAATATGATATCCGTGTCTTTGGGACACCAGAGGTTTGGCACCTCGGTGGTTTGGTACCACAGATTGATTATTGTGACTTTGGGTCACGGAGGTTTGGCACCTCCGATCTCGCCCCAAATGGCTTAGCACCACAATGGGTTGGCCCCACGATTGATTTTACGGGATTGACGCTAGTGATTTGGTATCACACGATGGGTTGGCCCCATCATTTGATTCGTGACTGCGGTCACCAGTGATTTGGTATCACTCTTGTGTCTTTGGGACACCAGAGGTTTAGCACCTCATAGCGACTCGTCCCTGTGGTTAAACACCACCATGGGTTGGCCCCACTTTTGAGATACGAAATTGTTGCCAGTGATTTGGTATCACACGTGGGTTGGCCCCACAGATGGATTATTCGTGACTTTGGGTCACCAGTGGTTTGGCACCACATTGATGGATATCGTGACTTTGGGTCACCGGTGGTTTGGCACCACCGGTGGTTTGGTACCACACGGGTAGAAAAGGTGTTACTGGATGGTTAGGATCGGGTGCATTAATTGTATTGCTTTGTTATGATGTGTGTTAGTATGTTGCATATATACCGGGAGGGGGATTTATGCACTGAGTCTTGCGACTCACCTTCTCTCTTATCATTTCAGGTGACACTTAGATCGTGGACATGGAGCCGGGTGGACTCGAGGTGACCATGCCAAAAAATAAATTCGGACTCGCACTGATTTTCAAACTTGGTACTTTACATTATTTAATTTCATTTGATTTTGTTGGGATTGTAAAAGGCCTTTTAAAATTTTACTTTGGTTATCTTTATGCTTAAATTTGATTTCAAATACGCCTTAACAAATTATTGGGTGATATTCGATAAAACTTGGAACGATAGGATTTTCAAAACTACAAAGCGATATGTTTTAACTTTACCATCGGGTATCACGCTGTAGCTTAAAATGAATGCAACTCAAATATTTTCCAACTTAAACTAAGTTCAAAATGTTTTCAAAACAACTAAAAAGGAATAACTCGTATTTCCAAATGATATGAATTGGTTTTACTATTAGAGTCAATTAAGTTTCCAAAACTTTCGGTTTAGCAAAATGCACTATCGATTTTAAAACAATCATGCTCAAGTTTTTTACAAAGTACAAATACAACAAAGAGTTTTCATCAAACCTTTATCCGGAAACCTAACCTCTCAAATACGTTTTCCCCGTAACATGCCAGATTCGGTCGTGGTGTATTGACTGGGTTTGGGGTGTTACAATTGTGGTATCGGAGCCAAGTTCAAAGGCTCGACTGTGGGCCTGAGGCCCAAGATGTTTTAAAAGATTATTTTTAAGTGTTTTGTCCTAAAATATATGGTTTGAAAGGCATGGCAGCGAGACTCCGGCACCAATTCGCCCAGGTAAGTACCCCTTATTATTACTTGAGATTTTTGATGTGATGTGACCGAATGACTAGCGGTAGTAAACTACTTTAGAAACTGAAAATCAATAGGACTCTGTGGACTTGCGAAAACAAAACTTCTTTAAGAAGAAATATTCATAAGACTTTGCTTTTAAACAGTGGAATAATTACTGATGCATAAAATTCTTTAATCAGACAAGTAGAGATCTTAGTCATGAGCGCTAGAGGTGGACGTGGTCGTGGACGTGGTCGAGGTAGGATGACAATTTACGAACCCGTAAGATCCGGTTAGGGTCGAGAATGAGATCTCGCATCGCTACCGGTGGAGGTGGTGAGTTTCAGAATGATCGGGACGACAGCAGATGTCACAAAGCGATCTTGCGAGTTCTAGAAAGGGTAGTGGGAGTAGGTGGAGGCGCAGGAGCTCGAAAATCTGTGCCTGAATGACTCTGAGCAAACGGGGCTGAGGTATTCCGAGGTGTGTCTGGTGTGGCTCCCAGCACGGCTGAATATTGGCTGGAGGCGACAGAGCGGATCATGGACGATTTAGACCTGACTGCTGAAGAGAAACTAAAGGGGATAGTATCACTTCTTCGAGATGAGTCATACTAGTGGTGGCTCACGGTTCGAGACAGTGCTGCAGCGGAAGACCTTACTTGGGATTATTTCAAGGCTGCATATCGGAAAAAGTATATTGGAGCTAGCTACATTAATGATCAATGAAAGGCATTTACGAGGTTGGTGCAGGGAGTAAGTGCAGACGAGTCGAGGCGAGTTCTTGAGGCTGAGTCGGTATGCTAGGGGTATGGTGGCTACTGAACACGAGAGGTGTGTTCATTTCGAGGATGGTCTGAGAGATGAATTAAGGTTGTTGATTGCTCCACAGCAGGAGCGTGAGTTCGCTATCCTGGTAGAAAAGGCGAAGGTAGTCGAAGGGGTTAAAGAGTCCGTGAGGCAGAACTTAGATAGGAACAGGCAAAAGCAGAGTTTTGGATCTTCTGGGTCGTCAAGTAATCCTCAGAAAAGGGCTAGACAGAGTGGGCCAAATCAGTCTGGTAGGGTCATTGCTACTAATCAAGGACCGCCACAGTGTAACCGTTGTGGGAAAGCTCATTGGGGAGGATGCTGGACCGGTGGAAAAGGGTGCTTTGAGTGTGGCTCTTTGGATCATCGTGTGAGGGACTATCTGCGTAAGTTGGCTAGGATTCAGTCCGAGAGTCAGGGTCGTACTCAGTTTAGGAATAATGGACCACCATCGCAGAGGGGCCGTGGTAATGGCAGAGGAGGTAATGGTTCGGTCGAATAGTGGAGCACCAGGTGAGAGGTGTAGTGGTTCGAGGCCGACGGCTGGCTAGTGTATGCAGCGAGGCGCCGAGAAGAGGGCGACGCACCGGACATCATAACCGGTACGTTCTTAATCTTTGGTTCTCCATTTACTGCTTTGATTGATGTGGATTCAACGCATTCATACGTTGCAAGTAGCGTAGTGAAGACCATGGATTTAGACTTTGAGATATCTTCTAGGCAGATGACCGTAATTAGCCCTCTAGGTCACTCTGTAGTTGTAGATAAGCTGTATAGAGATGTACCGCTAGAACTCCAAGGGGTAGTGTTTGTGGCTGATCTGATGGAACTACCGTTTGGGGAGTTCGATCTGATTCTTAGGATGGTGGTTGGTTAAGTACCGGTGAAGTTGGATTGCTTGCGCTAAGCGCATGGTTCTAAAGACGTCGGAGGGTGATGAAGTGGTTATGATAGGTAATAGGAGGGACTACCTATCCAATGTGGTATCTGCTCTAAAGGCTGGGAAGATGGTCAGGAAGGGCTGTGAAGCATATGTGGTTCATGTGTATGCCTTGGAGGCTAAAGAGTCTGCTTTGAGAGAAGGTTAGACAGTTAGGGAATTTCTTGATGTGTTTCGAGGAGCTTCGGGTTTGCCACCGGATCGTGAGGTAGAGTTCGGAATAGATGTATTACCCGGAACCGCGCCAGTGTCTATTGCTCCATATAGGATGGCGCCAAAAGAGTTAGTAGAGCTTAAGGCTCTGATCCAGGAGTTGTTGGATCGGGGCTTTATCAGGCCAAGTGTTTCACCTTGGGGAACGCCGGTACTCTTTGTCAAGAAGAAAGATGGTACTATGCAGATGTGTATAGACTACCGCCAATTGAATAAGCTGATGATCAAAAACAAGTATCCGTTGCCACGGATAGATGACTTGTTTGATCAGCTGAAGGGTGCATCAGTATTCTCAAAGATTGATTTGAGGTCTGGGTATCACCAGCTAAAGGTGAAAGAGGAGGATATCTGCAAGACGGCCTTTTGTACTCGGTATGGGCACTATGAGTTCTTAGTAATGCCGTTTGGGTTGACTAATGCACCGGCAGCATTTATGGATATGATGAATAGGGTGTTTCAGCAGTTTCTGGATCAGTTCATTGTGGTTTTCATAGACGACATCCTGGTATACTCAAGGACAGAAGAGGAGCATGATGCGCATTTGCGGGTGGTATTGCAGATTCGAGGGAGAAAGCGACTTTATGCAAAGTTTAGTAAATCGAGTTACGGCTTAGAGGTGACTTTCTTGGGTCATGTAGTGTCATTTGAGGGATTAGAGTGGATCCTCGAAAGATTGAGGCGATTTTGGATTGGAATCGCCTAAGTCGATGGTCGAGATTCGAGTTTTCTAGGCTTGGCGAGGATACTCTAGAAGATTTGTAGAGGATTTTCGTTGATCGCAAAGACCGATGACCAAATTGTTAAGAAAAGGATTCCATTTGTGTGGTGAGAAGCGATGAGGAGAGTTTCGATAAGCTTAAGAAGATTTTGACTGAGGCTCCGGTTCTAATTCAACCTGAGGCAGGAAAGGAATTCACAGTATATTGCGATGCATCACATACAGGTTTGGGTTGTGTGCTGATGCAGGAAGGGAAGGTTGTGGCTTACGCATCTCGGCAGCTGAGGCCACATGAGGTCAATTATCTGACGCACGATCTGGAGTTAGCGGCTATAGTCTTCGCTTTGAAGATTTGGAGGCATTACTTGTACGGAGAGAGATCGATAGTCTACATAGATCACAAGAGTCTGAAGTACCTTTTGACTCAGAAGGATTTGAATCTGAGGCAGCGTAGATGGATTGAGTTGCTAAAAGACTACAACTGTTCGATTGAGTATCATCCGGGCAAGGCTAATGTAGTGGCAGATGCATTGAGTCGAAAGGTTGTTTCAGACTCAAGAGCAATGTTTGCCCATTTGAGTTTGTATGATGACGAAAGTATTCTAGCAGAGCTGCAGGTTAAGCCTACTTGGATTGAGCAGATCAAGGAAAAATAGTTAATGGATGAGGTTTTGAGTGCGCGGAGGTCACAAGTGCAGAATGGTGGTTTGGAGGATTACAGTTTGTCTAGTGATGGAGTGCTGTGTTTTCAGGGGAGAGCTTGTATGCCGAGGGATATTGAGTTAAAGCGAAGATTCTTCAGGGCTTTATAGCGACCCTACGCTATGCATCCCGGAGGCGAAGATGTATCGGGATCTAAAAAAGCGATTTTGGTGGTAGATGCGAAGAGGGAAGTAGCGAGTTTGTGGGAAAGTGCTTGACATGTCGGCGAGTTAAGGCGAACATCGATTGTCGTCGTGGTTGCTTGACCGATGAAGATTCCACAATGGAAGTGGGAAAGGATAACTATGGATTTCATCAATGGATTACCTCTTACGCCAAGCAAGAAGGATTGATTTGGGTAATTGTGGATTGTCGACTAAATCACTCACTTCATTCCAAGTGAGGTTGATTACTCACTTGAGAGGTTAGCGGTTGTATGTGTCGAGATAGTGAAATTGCCGACGGTATGCGATGTCGATCATCTCGGATAGGGATCCCAGATTACGTCAAGGTTCGGAAAGCGTTGCATCGAGCTCTGGGGTACGGTTGGATTTCAAACGGCATTTCACTCGCATGATCGTGAGGCAATCGAAAAAGGTTATACAGATCTTAGAGGATATGTTATGAGGTTGTGTTCTGGACTTCAGAGGTAGTTGGGAGGAGTTTCTGCCATTAGCCGAGTTCGCCTACAACAATAGTTACCAAGCGAGCATCAAGATGGCACCATATGAGGCGTTGTATGGTAGAAAGTGTCACTCACCTACTTGTTGGACGGAGTTGGGTGAACGTTAGTTGTTGGGACCCGAGTTGGTTGCAGAGACCGAAGGCAAGGTTAAGTTGATTCAGGCTCGATTGAAGGAAGCTTCGGACCGGCAGAAGTCTTATGCCGATCTTAAGCGGAGAGATATAGAGTTTGCTGTGGGGGATCAAGTTTTTCTGAAGGTCTCGCCATGGAAGAAAGTGTTGAGGTTCGGAAGAAAAGGCAAGTTAAGTCCGAGGTTTATTGGTCCGTATAAGGTAATCGAGGCGAGTGGGACGATGAGCTTACCGACTTGAGTTGCCGCAGAGCTAAGTCGATTCACGACGTATTCCACGTTTGATGCTTAGGTGATATCGTTCAGATCCATCGCACGTGGTAGCAGTGGAAGAGATCGAGGTAAATCCAGATTTGACCATGGAGGAAGAACCAGTGCAGATTCTAGATCCGGATGTAAAGGTTTTGCGTAGAAAGTCTGTGCTTTTGGTAAAGGTGCTATGGCGGAATCATGGCGTGGAAGAAGCTACGTAGGAACCCGAGGATATGATGAGACAGCAATACCCGCAACTCTTCTGACCAGGTAATTTCGAGGTCGAAATTATTTTTAAGGGGGGTAGAAGCGTAATATCCGGGTTAGGGGCTATTTTTATTGTGGCTTTGTTTGCATATAATTGGTGCGCAATGTTGTTGTTCTTGATGTTTTGGGGCTTAGTTGTAAGCCTAGTGTAAGCAGTGGTAGGAAAAATTTTAGTTTTTAGGCTTAGGTGAGAGGAGCTGAGGAAGCTGGGGTTTAAAGGTTTTATTTGGTAAATGTTAGCACAAGAAAGGAGCTGGTGGAGTGGCAGGATAGGCGCCACTTGAGGCTTGTGTGTGTGACGCCATTTGCGTGGGGAGGTCTGTGTTCAAGCTGCAGAGTGCTCTCATTTTGCTTCCATTTTGACGGCATGGAGGAGGAGAAGTTGTAGGCAGTTCAAACTCTGCCTTGGACCAAGTCAACCACTTTGAATGGTGGGTGGAGAGTGAATTTAGGAGGTTGACTAGTTCAAACAACTTTGAACTAGTGGATGGGAGTGTTTGGGGGGTGGTGGCCGAATGTTGGAGAGATTTTGGGGGGAGTGGCCGGTTTGGTAAGTGTGGGAATGGGAGTGTCGAATTTCATTTGGCAATTTTGAGCATTTTCGGTCAAAATAATTTGTAAGCCAAATTCTTCTTTTTTCAAAAACAAGCCAAAATTTCAAGTGAGTTCCTTCATTTTTCTTTTTTTGAAATCGAAAGTCCAAGCATCTTCTTGCCGAAAATTACTTTGCTTCTCTTGATTTGGTGTGTGGCCGAATGTCCTTTTCCATCAC
Organism: Gossypium rotundifolium; assembly: GCA_025506655.1. Classification (NCBI taxonomy): domain Eukaryota; kingdom Viridiplantae; phylum Streptophyta; class Magnoliopsida; order Malvales; family Malvaceae; genus Gossypium; species Gossypium rotundifolium. The sequence goes on along the minus strand of CP106724.1, from coordinate 131,325,001 downwards.
TTCTTTCCTCTTCATTTGTGTAAACCGAAACTAGTACCCTCTCTTCTCAACTTCTTTCTTTTCTTGAAAACATTCTTGCCGAAACTTACCTTGCCTTTTAAACCGAATTCTCCATTTGTCCTTCTCATTTCTTTTGTGCTTTCAAACCTTCTTGTTCTTCTCTTAAACCCTATTGCCGCAACTTCTATTTCTTCTCATTTCTACTCTCCCTTTTCTTCCCACTCAAAGCCGAACATAGGTGTGTTAAACACCTTGGCCAAATTCTCTTTCCTTCTGGTCTAAAGTGTTGGCCGAATCTTTCCTCTCCTAGTAGTTATCTTGTGGCCGATTTTTGTGTATAGTGATAATATCGTTTGGTGGTTCAATCGTTTGAAGAAGGTGAGTTTTGGCCGAAAGGCCATCTCTTTTCTCCCTTGTTTGTTGTCGATTTCGGTTTGGTTAAAGCGATGTTGGTTTTGGTTGAAAGGAGTTAATCTTTTGTTTTGGTAATCACTTCATTTTAGGGTCTCCGTTGGGATTTTGTTGGCGATCAAGTTTTAGGGGAGCGGAGGAACCATTGTTGGTTCGGGTTTGGTCAATTTGCAAAATAAAGGTTTAATGTTAACCCTTTACCTTTCGTGTTTCGATTATCGTTGGGTTCTTTTAAGTGGTGGTAAGAGTACCTGATTGATTATTTGCGGAGGTTTTAATGGTCTTGTGTCTTTCTTTTAGAGTTTGTTAAGCCAAAGGCTTGTGAGGCTAATTGTTTGTCACGGTGGTTTAGCACCACCGGTGGTTTATTGATAAGCAAATCGGTGTGTACCTACACTAAATCTTGATAGATTCTGGCTTTAATTCATTATATGTGTTAATATGAAAATGTAAGAATATGGCTAAGGTACAGGTGTGTATTCCACACTATTCTTAATAGTTTTATGGTTTAAATATGTTATATATGTTAATGTGAAAGTGAAAGAAAGTGGCTAAAGTGCCATATTATGGTACAAAGTATTAATCAAATGTAGGAATTGAGATCTAAAGCAATGATTTCAAGGAATTGATAAGCAAATCGTTTTCCTACTTCTACTAGGATTTGAAATAAATGTTATACAAGTGAAAAGTGATGTGAAAGTGAAATGTTATACAAAAAAATATGTTATGCATGATATTTATAATTTGGGGCATTAGGATTTATGTGGAAGGGAAGAAGGTGTTGACTACGGTCTCACCAGCGTTATAAGTGAAAGTGATGACTTGGTCTCACTAAGTGAATGTGATGACTTGGTCTCACTAAGTGAATGTAATGACTTGGTCTCACTAAGTGGTAACCGGTTACATTACGATGGTGGCTATGCCACAATATTATCGATGGGCGATAAGCACACGTCATTGCGGTGACGCCTTCGATGGAGTGTAGCGGATGGAGGGTTGACTTAGTAGTCCCCACGGTGTCTGAGTTGGTGCGGGTGGAGTGTAGCGGATGGCATATAGGTTTGGGTTGGGTTTGCATCATTATCTTGAAATTTTTATATGCATATGATTTTTATGGTGTGCCTATCTCTATTATGTTTAGTGTTGGTTACACTTTGAGTCTATCGACTCACCCGTTGTGGGAATATGTTTGGTGATGGCGGTAATGGGCCAGGACGGCGAGAACTTGTGGTGGCCATGATCGACTTGAAGTTAGTTTAATTTGAATATTTATTTTATTTTAAAATCTTGTACAATTTATAATTTTGGGTTTCATTTTATGTAATAAGGCCACCGTGATGAATTTTATTTCTACTATAATTACTATGTTATGAGTTTAGGGCTTTATAAAGAGTAAGCCCACTTAGTATGAAATAAGTTTAAATATTTTGTCACTTGAAGCAAATGGGTTTTTGTTATAAAAATAAATTTGTTTTCAACTCAAGCCCAACCACAACGAGCTATCTTCCAAAACTCACGATTTTCAAAGTATTCAAATGAATTTGAACAAGGTTACTTGAGGAACATACAGATCCATCCATTCTCGTGGTAGGGTTTGGGGTGTTTCGATTTAGTATCGAGCCAGTTCAAACTCTCGGCTGTGGCCTAAGGCCCAAAACGTTTTTAAAACAAGGCCAAATGAGTTTTATGAAAGTATTTTACAAATGGGCAGGTATAAAGACATAGCCCTAAGTCTCAAACCCATGATCCCAGGGTAAGTACCACAACTCTATGAGTGATTACATGATTTATGAAGCTGTATAAGGGTAGAAAAGGCATGGAGCGTAGAATAGCATGATAGGAACTTGAACCCTAGGATTAGTGTACTCAAACACAAACACATAAGACTTAAGGCACTAAACCAACCTATGGCTAAGTCAATTAAGCTAGGGTGTGGCAACCATGGTACGCATGTCTAGGAGTGGATCCAGAAGAGCTTGGTATTTAAGCAGTCCTAGTGACTCACCTCCTCTTCACAGGAATCCTACCTAGTGCGTAGCTTCGGTTCACCCTAACCTAGAGGACTTAGTGGGTGTGGCAACCCCATGCGCATGTCTAGGAATGGTTTCGATCGGAGCTTGGTACTTAAGCGGTCAGCGTGACTCACCTCCTCTCCACTCGAATCTGCACAGTGCGTAGCTTTGGTTCACCACGACCAAGAAGGCTCGGTCATAGGCTAAACCCAATAACTAAAACCCGAAAGGGAACTAGCCATTTTGGAACCTTACTATTAAAATTCTTCAATCATTTTCCTTTTTTTCCTTAATTCACAAAAACTATTTCTTATACACAATTTTCTCCTAAAAAAAATTTCCAACTTTACAAAAATACCCCTAGTGGTAAAATTACAAAAATGCCCTTGGTTTATAAAATGCCTAACTACTCAACAGTTTTGCCAAAATTTCAATATTTCATAAATGTTCAAAAACCCTAATTTGTAAACTATCAGAAAAATACCTTGATTTTTCAAAAATTACAAAATTGCCCCTAACTTACTAAAATTTCCAAAATGACCCTAACTTCTAAAATTTTTGCAACTTCATCGTTTTGAAAATAAATTTCTCAAAAAGAACCCTCAAATTTTGCAACTTCTAAAATATCCCCAATTTATTAAAACTTTACAAATTACCCCGGTTTGTGAAAAAAAATTTACCAAAATACCCCCAAGGTCCAAAAATTTTGAAATACCCTCAATTTCAAGAATTCTCCAAAATACCGAGAATTTAACAATACCAAAATACTTTGCGACAAAATCACCAAGAAACCTTATTTTGACAAATTACGAAAATACCCACATGAGGACAAATTACGAAAATACCCATGGGTAGTGGAAAAACAACAACAATGGAAACTACAACATTTCTACGAATGAGCGAAAGTTCATAATTGATTGAAGGATGAATGTAAAGACTGTTTACATGTATGAATCTGAAAGAACCACTCCTAAAATTCTTTCCATAAAACTTCTTGCGGTTAATCGGTGAAACAAAAATTTTTTAATACATAAAACTTCTTAATCAGTTAAATGTGACGTTAGAAATAAGTTCTAAGGGGCGTGAACTTAGAGATTGTGCCTAGAAAGTATGATGGTTCTATTAAGATCGAGTGCATAAGCGTAAGCATAAGTGCGGTGAGAAGGATTGTCGATTGTTAGTAAGTAATTTCGAGGACGAAATTATTTTTAAGGAGGGTAGAAGCGTAACATCCTAGATTAGGGTTATCGTTTGTGCATAATTCATGAGTAGTAGGTTTTGGCGGTGTTTGGAAGTGAATTAAGAGTTTTAAAATACTAGGATGGAAGAAAGCTTTGGACAATTATTGGTTTTAAGTTAAAAACAAGAAGTAATGTGGAAAAGTGGCAAAGGCGCCACCTAAGGGCAAGGGTTATGGCATCACGTGAAGTACTTTGAGGAAGAGGTTCGAATCCCATTGTGTGCATTTTTTTGCTTAATTTTATGAAATAGCATGTTTACTATGATATGGATCATGGTGTGCATTTTAGAACCTTGGAAATGTAAGGAAATAAAAGGAAGTATAAGGAAATGTAAGGAATGTAAAGAAATGAAAGGAAATAAAAGGAAATGTATGGAAATGTATGGAAATGTAAGGAAATGTATGGAAATGTATGGAAATGTATGAAATGTAAGGAAATGTATGGAAAGGTAAATGTATGGAAATGTAAGGAAATGTATGGAAATGTAAGGAAATGTATGGAGCGATTAGTTAAAGAGGAAAGTGAACATTTTGGAAACCTAAGCTAAAGAGGAAAGTAAACATTTTGGAAACTAAGCCAAAATAGGAAAGTAAACATTTTGGAAACCTAGGAAATGTCAAGTTTACAGAGTGCTGAAAATTTTGGAAACTTAAAATGACCCCGAAATGTCAATTTTAAAGTTCAAAGGGAACTTAGGGCGGTGACCCTAAAATATAAAGTATGTGAAATTTGACCCATTAACGGACTTGGAAAAGTGGCTGCAGATGCCACTTAAGGCCTCGAAATGGCCCACATGCAAGGGTGTTGGGCTTGAGTTCGAGTCACATAAGAAGCAAATAAAATAAGTTTTATTTTGCTTCAGAAGCCAAGAGGTGGACGGCACAAGGCTTGCAAAGAGGAGTTTCACTCTCTTTAAAATTGGCTAAATAGGTGGATAAATGAAGAATTATTCTTTAATTAGGAAAATAAGGAAGAGTGGTGGCCAAGTTAAGGATTCTTGGCCTAGTAATTTCAGCTATAAAAGGATGAGACTAGGGCCATTCATTATTCATTCTCCTCTCTCTTTTCCTCTGCAGAATATTCTTCTTGAGCCTCCATTCTTTTCTTCTTTTCTTTTAGCCTCCTAGCCGATTTCTTCTAAGCCTATTATTCCTCTCTTCTTTCATCTTTGAAACCGAATACATAAGGGAATCATAGCCGATTGTTCATCAAGTCTCTAAGCAGAATCTCGAAGGTTGAAGTGAAGGTGCAATCGATTCCTTCAAATAAGGGTAAGATCCAAGTTTGGTTTCCATTCTTTTATATTTTAGACTTATCAAACTCTAGGACTAATCCATTAATGTTCATGGTTGCGAAACTTTGAAGAGATCTTTGGGATTTACTAAGTGTAGGCTACAAGGAAGGAGAAGTTCTTTTCCGAAGGTACATCATAGGCGCGTGTTCCCTAGTTATTCGGTGAGTTTGGGATTTAAAATCCACAAGGTAAGTGTCTATAGCTTTCGGCTAAGGCCTATTTTGATAATTAGATCTAATTCTTGTTTGTTTAAAAAGCGAAACTAACCCCGATGAGATTTAGTGCTTGGGCGAATACAAGGAGGAGCATAGCATAGATTTGGGATTTGATTAGTATTGAAATCGACAACAAGGTAAGTTTTAAGAATACTAATCCTACTAGGATTTGGATTTATGGTCAAATGGTTTTTTATTAAAGTAGTAAGTGATTAATCAAATGTAGGAATTGAGATCTAAAGCAATAGATCGGGTTTTGGGATTTCAAGGAATTGATAAGCAAATCGGTGTGTACCCTACACTAAATCTTGATAGATTCTGACTTTAATTCATTATATGTGTTAATATGAAAATGTAAGAATATGACTAAGGTACAGTGTGTATTCCATACTATTCTTAATAGTTTTATGGTTTAAATATGTTATATATGTTAATGTGAAAGTGAAAGAAAGTGGCTAAAGTGCCATATTATGGTACAAAGTATTAGAATCGTTTTCCTACTTCTACTAGGATTTCAAAATAAATGTTATACAAGTGAAAAGTGATGTGAAAATGAAATAAAAAATATGTTATGCATGATATTTATAATTTGGGGCATTGAGGATTTATGTGGAAGGGAAGAAGGTGTTGACTACGGTCTCACCAGCGTTATAAGTGAAAGTGATGACTTGGTCTCACTAAGTGAATGTGATGACTTGGTCTCACTAAGTGAATGTGATGACTTGGTCTCACTAAGTGGTAACCGGTTACATTACGATGGTGGCTATGCCACAATATTATCGATGGGCGATGAGCACGTCATTGCGCAATGACGCCTTCGATGGAGTGTAGCGGATGGAGGGTTGACTTAGTAGTCCCCACGGTTGTCTGAGGTTGATGCAGGTGGAGTGTAGCGGATGGCATATAGGTTTGGGTTGGGTTTGCATCATTATCTTGAAATTTTTATATGCATATGATTTTTATGGTGTGCCTATCTCTATTATGTTTAGTGTTGGTTACACTTTGAGTCTATCGACTCACCCGTTGTGGGAATATGTTTGGTGATGAGCGATAATGGGACCGGACGGTAGAACTTGTGGTGGCCATGATCGACTTGAAGTTCAGTTTAATTTGAATATTTATTTTATTTTAAAATCTTGTACAATTTATAATTTTGGGTTTCATTTTATGTAATAAGGCCACCGTGATGAATTTTATTTCTACTATAATTACTATGTTATGAGTTTAGGGCTTTATAAAGAGTAAGCCCATTTAGTATGAAATAAGTTTAAATATTTTGTCACTTGAAGCAAATGGGTTTTTGTTATAAAAATAAATTTGTTTTCAACTCAAGCCCAACCCACAACGAGCTATCTTCCAAAACTCACAATTTTCAAAGTATTGAATGAATTTGAACCGGGTTACTTCGAGGAACATACCAGATCCAGTCCATTCTCGTGGGCCGGGTTTGGGGTGTTTCAGGTATTTTAGTCATTTCACTACCTAGGGGTATTTTCGTAATTCTACCTTATAGGGGTATTCTCATAATTTTACCCTATGGGGTATTCTCGTAATTCTTTCATCTCAGGTTTTAGTTATGAACTTTGGCCCATCGATAAGTCCTCGCGGCTAAAGTGAACAGACACTATACACCAAGTAGGATCCCAGAGAAGAGGAGGTGGGCCACTAGGACCGCTTAAGTACCAAGCTCTCCCTGGATCCAATCCTAGACATGCATATGTCCATTGCCGCACTCTAACTTAGCGACTTGTCCACAAACATGTTTGATTATTAAAACAAGTTTTATGCTATTTAAGAATTCATCAGAACTAGGCCTAGAGTCCATTAAACCCTAGCATGCATTTATAAAATCCCATAAGGCCCATTATGCCCATTTCATGTCCATACATATAGCCTATTAAGCCCAATCATGACCAAATCATACAATATCTATATCAATCCATCATTCACATATAAACTTTTATTGACTTGGGCCTACGAACTCGGTAGGCCCATTTAGTGCCGACTTGTCGCGTGTGTGTGTAGTGTATGTACACACCTGGTTATTGCGACGCGCTACACTATCCTCAACCTTGAACCTACCACCAATACCAATCTCCCATCAATCACACTCTTAACCAAAATATTTACCAAAAGCCGAAGCCTTACCATAACCTTACTGTGTGCCACCAGTTCTAGTAGCCCCTCTTTAGCTACTATTCACGAGTATCACCTAGATCTGCACCCACACATATATTATCAAAAATCGAGTGACTCATATTCCACACAAGTCACCCCTATAGATCGTACTTACATTCGACCACTTACTTAAACCACAACTGAGACGAGTACACTTACTACTTGCTAATAATCCTTACCACGATTGCGATCTTTGAACCCTACCCTTGTTAATACAAGGTTAACGATAAGGAGAAGTTAGATAGCCCTTTGGATTTTAACAAAACACACTAAGGAGGTTGACTGAGTACTTACCGAATCCCCCTTTTGATCCTATGGCCTAGATAGCTACTGACAATGGGATTTGTGATGAAGGAAAAACAACAAAGAATCGACACAAGTAGGGATTTCGGCAAAAAGGGGTGATGGTAATTCGACAATGGGAGAAACCTATTGAGGGGGAGAAAAAAGAAAGAAAATATGGAAACTCAAAGAACCTCTCAAAGGAATTCAACACCCCCCTTTTATAGCCACAGCCGAAACTACCTTCCCCCAAAGTCCCATTCGGGACCAACACATCATACCTCAATCCCCTATGTTTTCTCTCTTATCTTTACCTTAAATTTCTCTCCTGAACACTCCCTTCTAGAGTCCACTCTAGCGCCACTACCTTCCTTCCATGTGCAAAAATAAAGCCCCTTAATTCACCACTCTTAAGCCTCGAACCTTGGACCTCCTCACCTGATAGTAATGCCACCTTGTAGCCCCCAAGTGACGCCACCTTGCCACTGGACCAAAGGCCCAATTGTGTCCTATTTTCCCCTTAATCAATTTAAGAGTCCTAATACTTGAGACTAGGGTCCCACTAAGGTAAAAATTAAATTTTTCCCTATGGTCTTCCTTATCTCCAAGACTTCAAATAACGGTTGGTAATACCTTAAAATTAATATTCTAAGTGATACTTATACATACCAACTTCAGTGCACAGAAATTTAGAGTTTCGGGATTTTGGGGCGTTACATGTGCACTAACCTATTTAGCAACAGGAGAAAATGTATCATGGAAATCAATACTTGGCTATTAAGTATACCCTTGACCAACGAGATGTATTTTAAATTGTTTGATAGTTCCATCCAACTTGTACTTGAACTTATAAACCCATTTACTAACATATGGGTCCTACCTCGGGGTAAAGGCACTATCTCCCATGTAACATTGGCCTCGAAAGCTCGAATCTCTCATTTCACAGCATCAATCCAACTAGGGTCCCTAGCTACTTTTTGATAAGTATTTGGTTCAACAATATCAGATAGAGAAGTAACAAAAAATTAAGCATGTAAAGGTAAATGATAATTGGTGATGCATTGATAAATGGGATATGAAACTTTAGCAAGTGAAAAGGATGAAGAAGATTGAGCAGAGAAAACAAAGTCTGTCAACCATGATGGTGGCCGATTGGACCAGGTAGAATAACATAAGGGTGAAATTGGATGAGACAAAATAAGAGTAGGAGAAGAGGGAGGAATGTTGAAAAAAACATGGGATGAAGAAGACGGGGTGAGAGAAGGTAATGAAGTAAAAAGATGAAACAAGTTAGTAGGTGGGTCAAAAGGTAAGCTAGAATCTAAGGAAAGAAGTTAAAGTAAAAATTATAGGAAGAAGAAATGGGAAATAAAGGTAGTGTAGTAGACTAACATTGAAAAGGAAAAATCGTCTTATGAAATTTAACATCACAGTTAATAGAAAATGATTGGTAGCAAGATTGAACAAAAGATAACCCTTTTGAACAATAGAATAACCCATAAAAGTAAAAGGTATAGATTGATTTTGAAATTTATATAAAGAATGAAGGACTTTAGCATAGCAAAGGAAACCAAAGACCTATAAGTGGGACAACTCAAGTGGTTTATTATATAAAATTTCAAACAAGTCTTCCAACCTAAAATTGAGGTAGGTAAATGATTGATAATGTAACAAGCAGTGAGAATAAATTCATCCAAAAATTTAGTAGGAACATTACATTGAAATTTGAGGACTCTAGCTATTTCCAGCAAGCAACAATATTTACCATTAGGTATACCATTTTGCTGGGGCGTACAGACACGAATCTTGATGAAAAATACCCAAATAAGAAAACAAAGAATTACACTCGACAATAAAAACTTCAGTCCCATTATCACTACAAATTTTTTTTATAATAATGAAAAATTGAGTTTTGACCAAGGTAATAAATTCTTTTAAAGCAAAAAATAGCATATTTTTAAGTGTAAGAAGATACGTACAAGTTGCTCAAGCATAACCATCAACAATTGTAAGATAGTAAAGATCCCACTATGTGTGGAAAATTTATAAGGCTTCGCAAGTCAAGATTGACTATGGAGAATGATGATTCAACTCGAGAATCACTAAAGGGAAAAGGTAAACATGTTTGTTTAACTAGTAGAAAAGATGAAAAATATGAATATAACCATTGTTCAAAGGATTATAATAAAAATGGTCCATTTTATTCATTTTGGAAAAAAGGAGGCATGACCAAAGAAATGATGCATTGGTTGTGGACAAAAAAAAAAAGAAACTAAAGTAGGTGTATGTAACACCCCTCACCCGTATTCAACGTCAGAATAGGGTTACGTAGCATTACCGAACTTATAACACATTTAAACATACATTTCATATACAATTTAATCATAACCAATCATAATGTCTCTTAAATGAGCCAACGAGGCTCAAAACATATGGTTCGGGACTAAACTGGTAACTCAGGAAATTTTTCAACACTTCAAAATTTTTTGCATAAAATAGGGGACACAATCCCATATGGCACGCCCGTGTGGAAATTTGAAATGAAATCATATGGCCATGTCCCAGCCCATGTCCGACCCCGTGTAACTCTCTGACTTGGGTCACATGGCCAACACACACGCTCGTGTGCCCTAAATATGGCCATACACCCTTATGTGCCATGCCGTGTGCTAGGCCGTGCCAAACCTGTAGGGTATACTAACTTATGCCACACGGCCAAGTCACACTCCCATGCGTGAGGCCGTGTGGAGCATACTAACTTGATTTCAAAATCAACACCAGGGGACACATGGCCGTGTACATGACCGTGTATCACACACGGTTGAGACACACGCCCGTGTCTCTGCTCGTGTGGATAAAAATAGGCTATTTACCAAGCCATTTTTCCACCCAAACTTTTGCACACCTACATTAATCCAATTGGCACCAAAACATAGCATAATTTGACAAATAACCCAACCAATTCAAACCTAATTTACGCAAAATCAATATTACCTTTCTTCATACACACAAGTCACAAAATATACCAAACCCTTTATACCAAAATCACATATACAATTCATCTAATTATACATTCCAAATTATGCATCATTGTGGTCAATCTCACAAACCTATATGTTCTCTAATTTTAACCATTTAGCATCTAACATAGCTACATCCATAAGCTTCATAATATAAGCCATATACAAATCCATCCATGAACTTACAATACAAACAATATATGCACATATATTTACATAATCAAACCAACCAAATTAAACCAACTTTCATGGCCATATATATAAACCAAAACATAACAACTCACAAGCCAACTCAATTGGCAAAATTTATTACCAAAATAGAACCAATATGACCAAAGTGCTTATACATGCCATATACTCGAAACATAAGTTCAATAGTACCAAAGTGATAGTAGGATAGTGTAACAGAGCCTCCGACGATCCCCGAATCTGAGCTAGCTTGATTTCACTATAAAACACAAAAAAATAAACAAAGTATGCTTAATAGCTTAGTAAGTTTGTATAGCATTTATATCAATTCATCATATAAACTCAAATTAAGCCAAAAACATAACATAACTTATCTCATAATGAATCACCAACCTACCACATTTGCATCCACCAAATTAGATGTAATTTCCATAATTTTTCATCATTTCAGTGTATTACTTAGCTCATGTACATACCTTCCCGTATTTAACTCATATTACTTCACATCTTTGACATATTCGTTAAACCATTCGAAATATTTTTGGATACTCGGGAAACTCGCACACGTAGTGCCAAATAAATAGCCGAAGCTATATCGATCTCGCACACTAAGTGCCAATATATATATATAGCCTAAGCTATATCAATCTTACACACTAAGTGGCAAAATATAGCCAAAGCTATCTCGGTCTCGCACACTAAGTGCTAATATTTAGCCGAACCGTCATCAAACATATCTATAGTTCGTATTTACAATTCATACAATATTAAAGCATTTAAAACATAATTATAACGATGCTTATTACATAGGAACTTACCTCAGATGAAAAAATGACTAAACTGATCGATTAATCGAGAACTTTGTTTTTCCCTCGATCTAGATCTGAGTTTCGCTTTTCTTAATCTAATTGATGAAATGAAAATGCCGAACCTTAGCCTTCTTTTTCTCAAGAGAATCGGTTTGCTTCTCTATTTTTATGAAGATGATCATAAAATACACATTTTGTTTGATTTAATTAACCTTTTAATTATAATTTACCAAATTAACCTTAATGAAAAACATTAATATCATCCATTTAATGACCAAAAATATCCACCCACAATTGATTACCACTTAAGGACTCTTACTTTAATTTTCCATAGCTATTTAATACCTTTTAACTAATAGAACACAAGTTTTACACTTTACACAATTTAGTCCTTTTATCAAATTAAGTACTCAAATAATAAAATTTCTTAACAAAATTTTCACACAATTATTCTATCATACTGTAAAAATTAAAATAATAATAAAATAAATATTTTGACATCAGATTTGTGGTCCTAAAACCACTGTTCTGATTTGACTAAAAATGGGCTGTTACGGTGTAGCCTTAGTTGAAGACAAATATGGTAAGAGTAGATAAATACCATGCCTCACTCTACCAAACCCCTTCACTTATCAATTGAAAAGGTCCTGTAAAAGAGAAATATGAATATAAAAAAGAAAAAAATGTAAGTCTCGAGTCAATTTTTAGATGGAAATCAAATTAAAGTAAAATAAGGGACATGAAAAACATTGGTAAGCTTGTGTGAAGGTGAAAAGGCTCGAGTACCCAAATGAGAAATAGGGATAGACTTATCAGTAGGAAATCAAAAAAATGACGGACAAGATGCATATAGAACTAAAGAATCCAAACAGTGGATATACGATGTCATATAGTTGGTAGCACCAATATCCAAAATCCAATGAGAAGTAAAAGGCTGAGAAACTATATCTGTTGTAACAACCCGATTTTTAGTGGTGCCAAAAAAGGTAGTTTTGGAGCCCCATTTTCGTAAAATGGGTCCATAAATATTAAGTATAAAAATTTATAGAGTTGGTATAAAAGTTTATTAAAGTTTGGACCATCAATTTTGTTTATTAATTGTTTAATTAATGTACAAGGACTAAATTGTAAAAGTGTTATCGCTATAGATTTTTAATTGGCAAAAGGCTTAAGGACTTAAATTGTAATTAGCCAAATATCCAAAATAGTAATTAAACCATTTTGTAACATGAAATAATGGTAGATGAAGACATTCCAACTAACTTTGATTAATGGTTAATTGATTAAGTTTAAGATAATTGCCAACAATATGGACCAAAGCATATATATGAGAAATTTGCTATGAATATGAATTGTGCCAATGTTTCTATAGACTTATATGCTTTACATATTAAGTATATTTGTATATGACTTACTAAGCTTTTGGAAAGCTTACTCAGTGTGTGTTTATCTGTTTTATAGATCGTCAAAGCTACTGAAGGCTCGGGGACTATCGAGGATTGTCATCACACTACTCAACTTATTTTGGTACATTTTGGAAATGTATATAGCTAGATATGGAATTTATAGGCTAGTTATTTGGATAATTATGAGATGTGAACTTAGCCATGAGATTTGGCTAGTTATGTATTAGTTATATGCTTTGGTGATTATGATATATGTGGTGTATGTTTTGGTATGGTTGGGTAGTATATGAAATGGTTGATATTTGATAAGTATATGGATGAAGTTATGAACATATATGTTTGACTAGGGAATAAACTCATGAAAGGTAAGTATGGATGAATTTATGCTTGTGTTTATATGAGAGTTAGTCTTGAGTTGGTATGAATGGAATTAGTTTTGAATGTAGAGATTGGATGGTTATTTTGGCATGTTCATGGTTGTTAAATGTGCATAGATTGTTTTGATATTGGCTTATTAGAATGACCCTAGTTGGGTGGCATTTTGGTCTTGCAAATGGCCTATTTTTCCACATGGTTTTGGCACACGGGCATGCCTATTGACTGTGGGACTAAGTCAGTAGCTGATTAAGAGTACACGGCCTTGACACACAGACGTGCCTAGTAGCCATGTGGTTTAGTCAGGTTTAACCATGGCCAAAGTGCAAGGGCGTGCTTGGTGGCCGTGGAGCCAGGTCAGAATTGATCACGGCCAAGGTACACGGGCGTGCTTAATGGCCGTGGAGTTAAGTCAGTTTTGACCACGGGAGAGACACATAGGTGTGTCTAGCAGCCGTGGGAGGCACACGCCCTACCCACATTGGCGTGTAACCCCTGAAACTTAGAAAAGTTTTAAATTTCTGAGAATTCTGTATGTGTTTTGGTTTAGTCCTAACCCTATTTCTAAGTATGCTTTAGGTCTTGATGACCTACAAAGGGGACATTATGTTTGTAATTGATGAGATACTTGATGAATTATCTGATTAAGTTTCTGATCTATTAGGTAACGCTCTTAACCCTAATCTGGTGATGAAGACAGGATAGGGGTGTTACAGAGATGGAACTAGAGATACATTATAAGATTTGAGGATTGTGCACCTACTAGAGCTTATGCTATTCGACTCAGAAAGGAGGGTATTGCTCCTAACATTATTGCTTGTACATTTTTCTATATTTGATGCTTTTGTGCCTGCATTGATTGACCTAGGTCAACATATTCCTACATTTACACCTCATTAGTAACTTAAAAAAATATACTAGTAGCATTGACATAATTTGATGTTTGGGTAACCAACCTGTTAGGTCAAAGTGTTGTTGATAATAAATTAAGTAAGACTATCAACTGGAAATTCAAGACCATAAGTTTTTAGCTAATTTGACGTTATTACTGTTTGATGAATATGATATAATCGTCAGAATGGATTGGTTGACTTTTCATGATGTAGTGGTCAATTGTAAACAAAAATGAATATCATTGCGGTGTTAGGATGGTGAATTGATAAATATGGAAGTCGACAGATCTGATTGCTCGACTAACATAACATATGCCATCTCGAAAATTAATCAAAAAAGGGTTTGAGGTATATTTAGCCAATATTCTAGATACTAGAGTGCCGGGATCTAAAATAGAGCAAGTTTCGATGGTTTGAGAATTCACAAGCATGTTTTCCAAAGAGTTGTTAGGTTTGTTACCTGAGAGAGGTTAATTTTGTTGTTGAAATAGCATAAAAACTACTCCGATTTCTATTGCATTATACAGGCTGACTCTGATTAAATTAAAAAAAAATTGAAAGCTCAGTTGCGAGAACTGTTAGATCGGGGATTTATCCGACCAAGTGTGCCACCTTGGGAAGCTCCAGTATTGTTTGTAAAAAAGAAAGACGGAACCCTAAGATTGTGTATCGACTACCCGTAGTTGAATAAAGTGACCATAAAGAACAGGTATCTAATTCCCTGAATCGATGATTTTTTTTAATCAATTGATAGGAGAAACAATGTTTTCTAAAATTGACCTTTGGTCAGGTTATTATCAGCTCAGAGTTAAAGAGCCAAATGTGCTGAAAGCTACTTTTCGAACTCATTACTGACACTATGAGTTTCTAGTAATTCGTTTGGGCTTACTAATGCTCTAGCCAATTTTATGGATTTGATGAACAAAATATTTTAGCAGTATCTAGAAAAGTTTGTTTTTGTGTTAATAGATGAGAATTTAATTTACTCGAAGAATGAAAATGATCATGATCAACATTCAAGAATTGTATTACAGACTTTGCGAGAAAAGCAACTATATGCGAAGTTCAAAAAATGTGAATCTAGGTTACGAGAAGTGGGATTTCTAGGTTACATTATGTTATCTGAAGGCATTCAAGTGGATCCTAGTAACATCTCAACTATTGTTAACTGGAAACCTTCGAAGAATAGCACTGAGATACGAAGTTTTCTAAGATTGGTCTGATACTATCGATAGTTTGTTAAAGGTTTCTCGATAATAGCCCTCATATTAACAAAATTGTTATAAAAGAATATCAGCTTTGTTTGGTCAGGAAAGTGCTAGCAAAGTTTCGAACAGTTGGAAGCAATGTTAACAGAACCTCTAGTTTTAAGTTAGACTGAATCTAGAAAATAATTTGTTGTGTTCAGTGACGTGCCACTCAACGGTTTGGGTTGTGTACTAATGCAAGAAGGAAAATTAGTTGCTTATGCTTTTCAGCAACTTAAGCCACATGAGAAGAATTATCCTACACATGATCTGGAACTTGCAACAGTGGTTTTTGCTTTAAATATTTAGGGACACTATTTGTACGCGAAAAAATACCACATTTTCACAGATCACAAAAGACTAAAATACTTGCTGACACAGAAAGAATTGAAATTGAGACAACGCAAGTGAATTGAATTGCTTAAAGCCTATAATCTGATTATAGATTATCATCCTAGAAAAGCTAACGTTGTAGCTGATGCCTTGAGTCGGAAGTCCCTATTTACTTTAAAAGCGATGAATACCCATTTGGCTTTGGAACAAGATAGTTCTATTTTAACTGAGTTGAGAGCTAAACCTATTTTTTCTTCAAAAGATTTAAGAGTTGCAAAAAGATGATTCCAAGTTGTAAGAAAAATAGAAACTTGTTGAAGATAATCAAAGCAACGAGTTCAGTGTTGATGATAATGTAACTCTATATTTTAGAATCTGTTTGTGTGTACCGAATAATTTAGAATTGAAATGAGACATTTTGCACGAAGCTCATAATAGTACGTACATGATACATCTGGGCATCAATAAGATGTGTAATGAGTTGAAACTATTTTATTGGTGGCCAGGAATGGAAAGATAGAGTACTGAATACGAGACAAAATGTCTGGTATGTCAACAAGTTAAAACAAAACATCATGTCCGTTAGGTTTATTACAGCCTATAGTGATTCTAGAATGGAAATGAGAATGAATCACTATATATGTTGTATTGAGTTTACCGTTAACGTCAAAAAAGAAAGATATAGTTTGGGTTATAGTTGACAGGCTCATTTCATTCCTATGAGAACTGATTATTTACTAGAGGAGTTGGCTGAGCTCTATACCTTCGAAATCTTGATATTGCACGATAGAAAAATATGATACGAAATGGATTATTATGGTTTAAATATGAATTATTATAGTTTAATTGTCATGAAATAGATTGTATTGTGATTTGGTGTGATGAAAATTACTTTTGGTGCTAAATTGGAAAATTTGAATAATATAGGGACTAAATTATAATTTTCTCATTTTATTGAGAAAATATACAAATTACAATTTTCATTACTTATAAATTTATAATAATGATAGATGATGAATTATGAACACGATTTGGCCTAAGTATTGAATTTTGAGAAGAAATCGTTAAAGTGGCAAAATGGTAACTTTGCCATAAAGGGTAATTTGGTAAATTCTCGAGACTTTTTTTTATGGAAATGATATTTAAATATGATTTTTGGTATCCAAAATTATTTTGGATTGTTAAAAGCTCTTGTTAAAGAATCAAGCTACATTTTGACAAAACTGAACTTAAAAAGGTTAGTCTTGGGCCTTGGGCCCATTTGAGGGTCTTTTTAGTTGGGGGGAAAAACTCCATCAACTAAGTTTCTCTTCTTCTTTAGTTGGAAAGTAGCCCCCATGGCTATCATTCTTTTCTCTTCCATTTCATTTCTTATTTCTTCACTTTCTCTCAAAATTTCCACTACCCACCTTGAGATTTTGATAAAATCTTCATGGAAACAACCTCCTAAGCTCAATTCCTCCATCAATTTCAACCTATGGTTTGTGTAGCTTTAGTGAGAAAAATTGAAATTAGAATGAGAAAGTTACAATAAGGTAATATATGCCTTCATACACTTCCGTTAGCTTGATTTTTTGTTAAGAAATGATATGAAAAAGCTTAGAAAGAATTTATATTAAAATTTTATAACAATATAAAGACAAAAAGGATTATGCTTTTTGTTATTGATCTGCCGTAATTACAAGTAGCAGATTAAACTAGTTTTCTCATTTGAAAAGCTTGAATACAAGCACTTTAGTTAGGTTTTAGTTAAGTTTTCCCTACTTTATTTAAATTCAATAAAATGTGTAATTTGAGTCTTTTCTTGACCTTAGGGATCGAACGAGGCCTAAGGTTGAGCTAATATGCTTTGTGAGTGTACAAGAGACCATTAAAAGGTGTGCTAACTCAATATTGATCATTATGTTGCAACACGGAGAGTCGGATGTCTCAACGTAGGGAGTAGAATAGAAAAATTTCAAGACTACCTTCGATGTCGCGAGATAGGCTAAGGATGTCGCGACACACCCCTGAAGACCCCCTGAAGATGAGCATACTGCCTCTAATGTCACGGCATAGGAATTGGTGTGTCACAAATTGACTCTGTACTGGAAATATTCACAAGCTAGGGCTGTTTTGGTTTGAACAATCAAACATTAAGCGCGTGAACGACAGCTAACCTAGGGTTAAGGACGACGACCACTCTAATTTTATAAATAGGCTCATTTAACACATATTATGGGCAACTTCTTATATTGTATAATTTTCCTCATAGTTTTATTTTTTAGCTTTTCCTTAGGATTTTAGGTTATTTTTAGTTTTGTTCTTCACTTTTGTTGAGAGTTCAGATTTGTGAACTTGATCAAACTCTGTGAGGATTCAACATTCTATTCAATACAAATTAGGCTTCTTCTAAACTTTATATTCTTGAATTGTTATTCATGTTTATTTTACATATTAATTTTATGTTGTTTATGAGATCCATGAGGAACTAATCCTTCTGTGGGGATTAGCGAGTGGAGGTATGATTAATTAACTGCTTTGTAGGGTTCTTTTAGCGGATCAATTGTTTGGGAGAGGAAGAACTTAAACCCTAGGCTTGACAACCCTAGGAAGTGATTAATGTGGGAATTAACCCAAAATTGGTATGGCCTATCTATGAACACCTAACTCCAAATCGGTTTGGACTGTGAGGTCGAGAGATAAGTAGTTCTTTCCGACTCATTATTCTAGTGAAAGGTTAGAAGATCCTACTAGGGTATTGACTAGTTGATTGAATAAGAAGCCCAAAGTAACAATTGATTATGATTACTAAAGCGAGCTAATCACCCATGCTCAGATTTGATAAATTTTACTATTTGATTTCCTGCTATTTATTTATGTTATTTTATTATTATAAAAAAATCCCAAAAACCTTTCTTTATATTTTGATGTAATATAATCTATCTAAAGTACTAATTAGACTTATTTGTACTTAGGTTAGAGTTAACTTAGGGATCGCCTCCCTTGGGTAAGATCCTCAGAGTACTCACCTACTCCGTTGTAACACCCCAAACCCGGTCATCGTTAAGGCGAGTTTGGTTTGTCACCTGATCGAACATCCTTTTAATTTTTCTAATGAATTAGGTGAAACCGTTCTACAAAACCTCTTGAAAGTGAAGTTTAGTAAAACCAAGAAAATGATTTAAAATCGATGAATTTAAGAAACATTAGTTGAAATCTTATCATTTAGTATTTAATTGTCAAAAACCTTAAAGTAGTTTTTTAAAGAGTTCAAAAGAATTTGAAAACAAGAATAGTTAAAGAATCTCATATGTTTTAAAAACCAAAGTATTTTAAGGAAACATTATAGGATTAACATAAGCCCATATTAAATATCTAAAACAAAATTTAAAACCATCCACACATAAAAATCCATGAAATATTAATAAAGGCCTTCTTACATCATACCCAAAATAGTAATTAAAAGAATTCACTTAATTAAAAGTTCATAGTTCATAAAACCTATGTTCGAAGTATGGCCTCCATGAAGTCATCCTCGGCCCAAGCCTCCGTCAATTGCCATTACCTGAGATGGATAATTAAACGGAGTGAGTTACTCAAAACTTAATGGATAGATTTTGGCAACAGGCCTTTCTTCTCTTCATCATTTATCCCAACCCATGCAATCATGTATGCATATTAATCTATATTCATATGATAATTTAACAAAAACTCATAATACATGTGAGTCTATATTTCAAATTTTCATTTTGGCCCACAAGACAAAATAGCATATAGCCATTTAGCAATCTAGCAAACTTTGGCCCATATATCGATCTAGCAGATTTTCGGCCCATTTAATGATCTAGCAGGTTTTCAGCCCATTTAACGATCTATCAGATTTTTGACCCATTAAACGATCTAGTAGATTTTCGGCCCACTAACGATCTAGCAGATTTTTGGCCCAGTGGATATGGTAAGTGAGTTATACACTGAGTTCTGAGTAACTCACTCCGTTTAATTATCCATCTCAGGTAATGGCAATTGACGGAGGCTTGGGCCGAGGATGACTTCGTGGAGGCCATACTTCGAACATGAGTTTTATAAACTATGAGCTTTTAATTAAGTGAATTCTTTTAATTACTATTTTGGGTATGATGTAATAAGGCCTTTATTAATATTTCATGGATTTTTTATGTGTGGATGGTTTTAAATTTTGTTTTAGATATTTAATATGGGCTTATGTTAATCCTATAATGTTTCCTTAAAATTCTTTGGTTTTTAAAACATATGAGATTCTTTAACTATTCTTGTTTTCAAATTCTTTTGAACTCTTTAAAAAAACTACTTTAAGGTTTTTGACAATTAAATACTAAATGATAAGATTTCAACTAATGTTTCTTAAATTCATCGATTTTAAATCATTTTTCTTGGTTTTACTAAACTTCACTTTCAAGAGGTTTTGTAGAACGGTTTCACCTAATTCATTAGAAAAATTAAAAGGATGTTCGATCTGTGTGACAAACCAAATCTCGTCTTAATGCATAGACCTGGTTTGGGGTGTTACATCCGTTGCAACTATATTACAACCTGACCCGTAAACTTGTGGATACTTCCTTTTTAAAATATTTTGTGCAGGATTTTTACGCTGGACGTTGGTACGTCTGAAGGCCGTCAGTTATCTTCTTCATGCGACAAAAATAAGGAACATAAAAGAAATAAGCTTTGTATGTTACTTGACACCATTTTCGTGAGCTAATCTAAAGGTTAATGAGATTCTTCATCAAAATTTTAAATAGATTTCTACCCTATTATGAGAGACGAAAATGACCCACTTGATAAATTAGAAATTGTCAAATTTTAGCTTAGAAACCATTAATGAAAGTTTGAATGATAGTGACATAATGGTTGAACTTTGAGTAATATTATGTTTATTGTTAGTTCAATGTTCCTCAATTATAGTTTCAAAGTTGCATTAGATTTGATAGGGTAAAATATAAAATATGAAGATTTCAAATATTAGAGCTATGAGAACCTAATTGAAAAGAATGCATAAAAAGTTTGATTTAAATTTTTATAAGTATGAGAATTTAATAATGTCTTTATACTTGAAATATTGAAACATGCTAAAAAACGAGGTCGGAACATTGAGGGACAATGAACAAGTAAGATCATATAATAAGCAATGACGTCGATTTGTGCTACTATAATTAGATTTTAGTAATTTATTTTATCGAATTGCTAGTCGATATAATCTAGTATGAAATAAATGTCAAGGTAACTACATCTCTACTTAAACGCTTTCAAATGATGAATTAGATGTGCTTGTGTAAATCATGTTATAAATGATTGATTTTGGGATATGATTCTTTATACTCGGTTTATAAGCATTACTATATTGATATTTGACTATGATGATATATGTTATGATAATAATTATAATAATACTTCCCCATTAAACAATGTTAGATGTAGTTCGGGTGTAGTTGGTATGCTATAGGATTATTATCAGTGATTTTATTTAGCCCCAATTCCCAAAAGATCATGGGAAGTCCCAATTTCCAAAGGGTCGTGGACATATATTGATATACAAATTAGTAACTTTAATTCCTAAAAGGTCGTGAGCAACCCCAATTCCCTGAGGGTTGTGGGCAATCCCAATTTCTAGAAGGTCGTGGACTTACTTTGACATACAGATTTGAGTATTCGTTCTAGTGTCTACATTCGGTTAATAGGGGCTACATCGAATAAGAAATGAAAAAAAGAAATGTTATATGTTTGAATAGGCATTAATGCTTAATAATGAACTATGAAATGAAATAACCGAATATTGGGAATTGAGACAAAAATTGAGAAATTGACATTAAACCATACTTGTAAAATCTTGTAAAATGTTGCAACTATCATAACTTATATGTAAACATGTTCTATGTTTGATTCATTTATATATAATTGTATTAAATTCAAATTATTGGCACAACTGAGTATTCAATATGCAGTGTATAGATTTTTTTGTTTCCATGCGTAGGTACAAATTAGACATGTTGGTAGACCGTAGGACCATCAAGCATCCAAATTTCGACAACTCAGCTCAACTCGGTTAAATCTTGTGTTAGGTTTCTATAAAGTTAGTTAATGGCATCTATGTAACAACTCAATTTTTAGTGGTACTGGAGAAGACAATTTCGGAGCCCCATTTTTATAAACCGAGTCTTTAAATATTAAATATTTATATTTATGAGGTAAACATAGAAATATATCAATGATTGGTCTAGTAAATTTATTGAATTGATAGTTAATTAAAGTGCACAGACTAAACTGTAAAAGTTTATCTTTATAGGTTTTAAATCGGCCAAAGACTTAGGGAATTAGTTTGAAATTAACCAAAGTTCTCAAATGAGAATTAAACCATTTTAATTTATATGTTAGTGGAGTATGATGAGAGAATCCACTTATATAAGTTAATGGTGGTTAAGTTAATAAAATGTAATTAAACTAATTAATTGAAGTGATTAATGCATTAATCTTAGTATATAAACTTAAATTTGGTAGATGTATGCTTATCTTGTAATCTTCTTCAATCAAAACATCCTAAAAACGTAAGGAGAAACCATGTTTTAGCTGAAACAATTCTGCCCCTAATTGGTAAGCTTTTCTAAGTCATTTTTCTTGTAATTTTTATGTTTTTAAGGTCATGAGAGCTTGATTTAGCTACCCCATCTACCAATTTGTAAAATTGTCAAAGTTTTTGAAAGTTTCCATTGTTTATTTCTTGAACAAATTGGTGCTAAATTGATAGATTTTAAGCTTAGATGTGAAAAAGGACTAGAATGTAAAGTTTAATTGTTAGTTTTGTACATAAGGACTAAAGTGTATAAATTGTATAATTGAGGTGAAATTTATATAATAAAAGATAGTATAGGGGTCCTAAAGGGTGTGATTGAGATCAATTTTGAAACTGATGCTCAAAATCGAAAGTTATTGTTATTTCGATTTTAGAGACTAAATTGAATAAGATGCAAAAATTTAGGAGTTTCTAAAAAAAATGAAATTTTATAGGTTCATGCATATCATGGAATAATATAAAAATATTTTATACTGATGAATTGTCTAAAATAATTGTTTAGATCAAGAATTGAATCAAACTAGGGATAATCGAGGAAAAGCCACAATTATTGAATAGCCCCTGAAGATTTAACTTATTTGTTTTTTTCATGGTAAGTTCATATGGTATAAATGCTTTTAAGTTGTTGTGTATTTTATTTTTGTTTATATGTGTTTGGTTGTGAATTGGTATTAAGGTGAGATTTGGACTAAATTGTAAAGAAATATATATATGTGTTAAAAATGCCCAGGTGAATAATCTATCGTAATTTGAGATGTCAAATTAGTCTTCCCTGTTATAATTAAGGAGCTTGTTTTCGTGCAAATTCATTTTGTTTCCATAGTTTTACATAGTTTTTAGATTTTTGTTATTCAATAAGTGTTTAATGTGTTTTTGTGCTCATTTTGAGACCCAAATTGGACAAATACGCCATTTGGACCCTAATGATCGATTAAGTGTTGTAAGAACTCAATAGTGGCCCATTTTTTTAGTGAAAACATCACCAATGAGGGGTTATTGCGATATCGAAGCATGAAAATCGTGACACCCTTAACAGTCCTAAAATGAAGAGAAGAATGAAAACCACCTACAGTGGTATTGCGATACCCAATACCCAGCCTTCAAATGGAATTCCTCATTTAGAAACTACCAACGATATCATGATATCTAGACCATAGGTATCGCGATATCTTTTTCATTTTGGGGAAAAAATTAACATCAGGGGTAGTCTTTGTCCAACCGAAGCACCAACCAAAAAGACATGTTGAGGGGCATTTTGGTAAAAAAAGGTGAAAATAGTTGCTAAAAAGAGCCAAAAATTGGCTAAAGAGAGTGAGAGAAGGCATTAGGCGCAATTTGTAGTCATCTTCTTAGTTCCGCTCCTCCATAGTTGTAGTTATAATTTTCTACTAGTTTCCTTGTTTTTCTTTGCATTCTTAATGTTAGTTAACACTGTAGCTTAGGTTTATTTATATGTTTAGGACCTTTAACTTGCTTTTAATGACATTTTCATCTCTAGTTTAATGTTCTTTCAATATGTTTTCTTTTTCTTTATTAAAAACCTAATATTTATTGTTCTATTTCATTTATCTTGTTCTTAGTTTCTTTTCCTTTAAGTCTTTCAAATTAAAAACCCAAGCTTTCATCTTTTTATTGAGTTTTATGCTCATGCCTTTCATGGTAGCTTCTTTGATGTTAGCTTAGAAATGATAATGGTTAACTAAACCCTATGGGGGTTGGATAATGGAGATGTAGGTAACCTTATTTTTGGGTCGAAGACTAAATTGCAATAAATTGAACTAAATTGAATGAACTTAAAAATTTAGGATTGACGTCCCTAAGAAAAAATCAAGATAAGTGAGACTGAGAGGTAAACTTATTGGGCACGATTCATTAGTTCTTGGTTAATCGGGTGAGATTGAGAGATAAATCGAACTAATTTGTCTAACTTGGTAAAATTGAGACTGAGAGGTAAAATAGATCCACTTTAAGAGTTTAAGCAATTTAGATCCCTAATTCGATGATTAATGAACCACATTGATGTTAACCAACCACCGCTCATTATTGATTGGATAGTTTTTTCACCTTGCATGCTTTACAAGTTAGTCAATTTGTTAATTATTTAGCTAATTGGTTTAATTAAACTCAAATTCATGGCCTGTCATACTATATTATCTAGCGAATAATTGTTTAGACTCTTTATTTGCATGTTTGTAGCTAGAATTGTAACACCCGTAACCCGTAACTGTCTCCGGACTAGGGTTAAAGGTGTTACCAGACAGGTCAAAAACTTCCACAATATTTCATTCATTTCATTCATCAATCATACACACAATGTCCCTTAAGTGAGTCATCTAGACCCTAAGCATGCTTATAAACCGAGTCGGGACTAAAATGAAACACATACAAAAGTTCTCAGAAACTTAAAAACCTTTCTAAAATGCAGGGGATACACGCACGTGGGAGCCAACCGTGTGCCCTCCACGACTGCTAGACACACCTGTGTGTCCTCCCCGTGGTCGAACCTGACTACACACCACGGCAACCAAGCACGCCCGTGGACCCTGACCGTGGTCGATCCTTCCAAAACAACACGGCTATCAAGCACCCCCGTGTGCTAAGGCCGTGTCCTACTAGGCCATATATTGACTTTTTCACACGGCCTCTAGGCACGCCCGTGTGCCATGGTCGTGTACTCTTAAGCTAGCTATTGAATTTACCCCACGGTCACTAGGCACACCAATGTGCCATGGCCGTGTGACATTATAGGTCATTTGCAAGACCAAAATGCCACCCAATTGGGTCATACCTACAAGCAACATTTACCAAATCATATCATGCATATATGGCGATAAAAAAATACCAAATTGACCATTACGTGTGCTCCAAACCATACCAAAAATATGCATCATATAACTCATTCATTCAAGCATTTAATCAACTCAAAACTAGCCAAAACCATGACTAAGTTCACTTCATAAACATATACACATATCTTGCCTATACATGCCATATCTAGCTATATACATTTTTCAAAGAGTACCAAAAAGAGTTTAGTAGTGTAATGACGATCCTTGACGGTCCCGAGCCTTCAGTAGCTTTTACGACTGAAACACCCCAAACCCGGCCCACAAGCCCTGACCGGATCTGGTATGTTCCTTGAGTAAATCAATTCAATTCTTATTTTCTACTTTGGAAAGTTAGTGTGTGTTTTTGAAGATCATTTGATTTGGGTTGGGTTCGAACTTAAATTTCTGTGTTGATTAGGTGTCAAAACACTTGATATTTATACTTAAGAAAATTTTACTTTTAACTTTAATTCGACAATAATTATATCAAACTATGTAATTTAAAAGCATGCATAAACAAATTAATACTTTGGCCTTATTACATCAAATAAAACCCGAAAATAATTCAAAACTTGGGAATTTAGAACGGAAAAAAAAAAACAAAACATAACAATCTTCGAATTGTGCATGGCCACCCCTGAGCTTCTCCCGACCCGGTCCATTACTGAGTGTCACCTGAAAAACAATCCCACAAGGGGTGAGTCAACAGACTCAATGTGTAACCACAACACTAAGTCCTAACAAATTCAGGCATATCAAATCATACATGTACATATATCATTTAAATAATATGATGGAAACCCGAACCCAAACCTAGATAGCCATCCGCTACACATCACCCGTACCAACCTACACACCGTGGGGACTACTAAGTCAACCCTCCATCCGCTACACACCATCGAAGGCAGTCACTGCAGTCGACGTGCTCATCGCCCTTATAAAATTCGTGGCATAGCCACCAGATATATATATATATATATTTGTGACATAAGTCACCATATTCTTCTATTGTGACATAAGTCACCATATTCTTATATTGTGACATAAGTCACCACATTCTTATATTGGGGCATAGAACCACCAATTCACTTCCCCTTCATATATCACCCATATGCCCATGTCATACAAAATATGCAATATTATGCTTTATTCACATTCTTATATTTGCACTCATGTGCCATAATAGATCGTATTGTATTCCTAGTAGGAGTAGGAAGACGTACCTGAGTACTTTGTACCATCGCATGGAAACTTAGCCATATTTTTCACATTTTTCTTATCACATGCATTAAAGTAAAGCCATAATCTATTAAGGTTTAGTGTGGGGTACACACCTGATTTACTTAGCGCTTAATTGAATTCCCGAAAACCCGATCTAACGCTTTAGATCTTAGTTCCTATATTCGGCCATTATTAGACATATTAGCAAAACCTATTCGCTAGTTAATTAAATCTCGAAGGACTATCGAAACCAAAGCTTACCTGGTTGCCGATTGGATTAAAATCAAATCCCGAAACTTCGTGATCTTGCCCCCTAGCAATCGACCAACACTAGATTAATTGGCTCGGTTAGTTTTGGCTAAAAAATGAATAAGAAACAGATCTAAATACCACAATAAGGCCTTGGTCGAATTTCAGATTCACTTACCTTTATGAATCCAAAATCCCGAAAACCACCTCCTTCTTTAGAAACTGTCGAAATCCCTATATGCCATATATTAGTACCGGCTTTATACAATAATCCATAAGATTGGCCCTTGGCCGAATACCATACTTGCTTACCTTGATCTCTTCAAATCCTGAAAGGCTCCTTTACGGCTCCCTAATGTTGGCTACACAAAAAGAATGCATCACTATGGGCCTTACACACATTCGGCCATCCCTAAGACCGAGGTTAAACATGGCTTTCGGCATTTTTAAAAGAATAAGAACCCAAAACTGATTGCTTAAGGAGGAGATCACTTACCCTTATGACTGAAATTGTTTGCTCTTTGTTGAATTCATAGAGAGATTCGGCTATGGGCTAAATTTTATTCAACAGATTTTGGCTTTTGATGTTATTAAGAAATCAGCTAGAGTACCTTGAGATTTGGCTTTTGAAGAATCAAAAGAAAAGAAAAGAGAAGGGTGTATGAGACCTATAGAGAATTCGGCTATGGCTTGGGAGGAACTTGCTTTCAGCTTTTGGAAAGTTTGCAAAAAGAAGAAGAGAAAGGTGAAGAAATCGGTAATGATGGACTTTCAATAAAGAGTATTCGGTTTTGGCAAAATAAAAGGGAGGAGAGAAATTTTGCTAGAGAATTTCGACAGATGGACAAAAGAAAAAGGAAGAATGAAGATTGGCCTCTCTTTCCCCCCTCTTGCCGAAATTACTAAGCCTTGAGTCCCTTATTTGACCATCATTATCATATCCCTTATTTTCCTCTTTATCTTCTTAAAATTAATCTAAAATAAATCATTCATTTATCCACCACTTAGCCGAAATTATTAAAAAGAAGAATGCTTCATCTTAAACTCCTCTCATAGACTCCCCATGCTATCCATCTCTTCTCCTTATTACCGAAAAAAATAAAAACTTTACTTAGCTTCCCACGCGACTCGAACCTTGGCCCATCTCCACCTACTTGTGGCGTCATTCCCAGGGCCTTAAGTGGCGCCTCCAAGCCACTTTTCCAAGCCCAATTTCATGTCACATTTCCTCTAATATTTCTTTTAAGTCCTTTCTGCTTAGCTTCCTCTTTTAGATTTAGAATCTAATACTTTCTAAGGCATTTGTCTATGCACTAAGGTTCACAAAATTCATAATGCACATCCACAACACACATAAGCATGCTATTTCATTTAATTAAGCAATTAATGCATAGGCCATAATCTGGGATATTACAGTTCTACCCCCTTAAAATAATTTCGACCTCGAAATTACCTGGCTAGAATAGGTGGGGGTATTGTTGTCTCATCGCCTCTTCCGGCTCCCACGACGCTTCTTCCGATCCATGATTTCGCCATAATACCTTGACTAGAGGAACTGATTTCCTCCGCAACACTTTCACATCTCGCTCTAAGATCTGAATCGGCTCCTCCTCGTGGGACAAGTCTGGCCTTAGCTCCACCTCTTCAACCGGTACCACATGAGATGGATCCGATCGATATCGACGTAGCATGGAGACATGAAATACGTCGTGTATCTGCTTCAATTCTGGTGGCAACTCCAACTAGTATGCCACTGGTCCAATTCGCTTCATTACTCGATAAGGCCCTATAAACCTTGGACTTAGCTTCCCTTTTTGACCAAATCTCATCACCTTCTTCCAAGGCGAAACTTTAAGGAACACTTGATCTCCCACATCGAATTCTATTTCCCTCCATTTGAGATCTGCGTACAACTTCTGTCTATCGGATGCCTCCTTTAATTGAGCTCGAATTACACTAACCTTCTCCTCAGATTCTGCCACAATTTCTGGCCCCAAAATCTGACGTTCTCCCAATTCCGTCCAACATGTAGGAGTTCGACACTTCCGACCATACAATGCGTCGTACGGTGCCATTTGAATACTTGCCTGATAGCTGTTATTGTAAGCAAATTCCACTAGAGGCAAATATTCTTCCCAACTTCCTCTGAAGTCTATCACGAGCCTCTTAGCATATCCTCCAACACTTGGATCACCCGTTCAGACTGGCCGTCTGACTGTGGATGGAAAGCCGTACTGAAATCCAATCTAGTGCCTAAAGCCTGATGTAGAGCTTTCCAAAATCGAGACGTGAACCTCGGGTCCCTATCGAGATAATTGACATCAGTACTCCATGCAACCTTACAATCTTCGCTACATATAACCTTGCTAACTTCTGTAGAGAGTAGTCAACCCGCACAGGAATAAAGTGCACTGACTTTGTCAGTCGATCCACTATCACCCATACCGAGTCCTTCTTAGTAGGCGTAAGGGGAAGCCCACTAACGAAGTCCATGGTGATTCTCTCCCACTTCCACTGCGGAATTTGTATTGGCTGAAGCAACCCTGACAGAACTTGGTGTTCAGCCTTAACTTGCTGACACGTTAAGCATTTGCCAACAAATTCTGTAACTTCCTTCTTCAAACCAGGCCACCAAAACTGTTCCCTTAAATCTCTGTACATTTTACTACCTCCAGGATGTATAGCATAAGGGCTACTATGCGATGCCCAAAGAATTCTTTGCCTAAGCTCCTCATCCTTCGGCATACAGACTTTTCCCTTGAAACACAATACTCCTTCATTATTAATACCATAATTTTCCAATTCTCCATTCTGTACTTGTCTCCACTTAACACTTAGATCCTCATCCACCAACTGACCCTCTTTCACTTCATTCAACCACGTTGGCTTAATTTGTAGCTCTGCCAGTAGACTTCCATCATCAAACAAGCTTAGATGTGCGAACATCGCCCTTAGATCCGTCACTACCTTTCGAATTAAGGCATCCGCCACTACATTTGCCTTGCCTGGGTGATATTCTATGGAACAATCGTAGTCTTTCAATAGTTCCATCCACCTTCGCTGTCTCAGATTCAACTCCTTATGAGTTAGCAGATACTTAAGGCTTTTGTGGTCTGTGTAGATCACTGACTTTTCTCCATAGAGATAATGTATCCATACCTTAAGGGAAAAGACCACTGCCGCTAATTCCAAATCATGCATCAGGTAGTTAACTTCGTGTGGCCTTAGTTGTCAAGACGCATAAGCAACTACTTTTTCGTCTTGCATAAGGACACCTCCCAATCCTGTATGGGAAGTATCACAATATACCACAAAATCCTTCCCTGCCTCCGGCTGAATCAAAACTGGAGCTTCGGTCAAGACTTTCTTAAGCTTCTCAAAGCTCTCCTATTGTTTATCAGTTCATATGAAAGGCACTTCCTTCCTTAACAACTTTGTCAGCGGCACAGCTATCGACGAGAACCCTTCCACAAAGTGTATATAATAGCCTGCCAATCCTAAGAAACTCGAACTTCCGCCACAGACTTAGGGGGTTTCCAATCCAAAACTACCTCAATCTTCCGAGGATCCACCCTTATTCCTTCAGCAGATACCACATGTCCTAAAAACGTAACCTCCTCAAGCCAAAATTCACACTTGCTGAATTTGGCGTAGAGCTTCTTTTCCCTCAACACTTGCAACACAACTCGGAGATGCTCATCGTATTCCTCCTCAGACTTCGAATATACCAAGATATCGTCTATGAACACAACAACAAATCGGTCCAGATAGGGTTGGAAAACCCGGTTCATCTTGTCCATAAACGTGGCTGGGGCATTTGTCAATCCGAACGGCATTACCAAAAACTCATAATGCCCGTACCTTGTTCGGAAAGCCGTCTTATGGATCTACCTCCTTCACCTTAAGCTGATGATATCCAGACCTTAGATCTATCTTTGAGAATACTGCGGCCCCCTTCAGCTGATCGAACAAGTCATCTATTCTTGGCAAAGGGTACTTGTTCTTGATGGTCAGCTTATTCAACTGACGATAATCTATGCACATACGCATAGTTTCGTCCTTCTTCACAAACAAGATAGGTGCTCCCCATGGAGACACACTGGGTCGAATAAACCCACGGTCTAGTAATTTTTGGATCTGAGCCTTGAGCTCAACCAACTCTTTTGGTGCCATTCTCATGCGGGCAATTGACACGGAGTCATGCTTGAGCAAGTCAATTCTGAACTCCACTTCCCTATCTGGGGGTATTTCAGGTAATTCCTCCGGAAAGACATCCACAAACTCCCTTACCGCTCTAACTCCACTAACTCCCCCTTCTTCCGCATCCAATGCACTAATGAAGGCCAAAAATGCCTTGCACCCTTTCCGTACCATCTTATCAGCCTTCAAAGTAGAAACTACGTTAGACAAGTAGTTCCTTCTTTCTCCTATTATAACTATCACTCCATCCTCTGGGGTCCTTAACTCCATTCGTTTGGCTGCACAATCCAATACAGCCCGATGCTCCACTAGCCAATCCATGCCAAGTATAAGATCAAATTCCCGAAGGGTAATTCCATTAAGTCGGCAGGAAATACCGCTCATTGAAGCTCCAAAGGTACTCTCCGAAACATCTTATTCACTACTACAGTTTGGCCTAATGGGCTTACTATAGCCATCTCCCTATCAGATAGTTTAGAGGCTATGCCTAGAGTTTCAACTACTCTACATGCAACATAGGAATGGCTAGAGCCCACATCAATCAAAACAAAGTAAGGCTTGCCAAATATAAGGAACGTACCGGTTATGACGTCCGGTGCGTCTCCATCATTCCTACGGCGAACTACATACACCAAGCCCAGCTATTTTGCCTCTGTGTTACCAGCACCTCTGCCAGGTGTTCCACGTCCTCTTCCAGCACCATTTCCTCTACCATTCAGACCACGCCCTCGCTGAGGCTGCTGTCTGCCTCTTCCAACCTGATTAACACCCTGAGCTGCTAGTCGATTCCCATCCAGTCTCATAGGACAGTCCTTAATCATATGATCCTTAGATCCACACTTAAAACATCCTCCTGTCTTTTTCCAACACTCACCCAAGTGCTTCTTCCCACACTGATCACAAGTATGATACTGCTCTCCTGTAGCAAATTGCTGACCTCGCGGCCCATCAACTATAGGCCTCTTTTGAACATTCCCAGGTGACCCAGACGATCCAAATCCCCTTTTCTGCCTATTCCGATCAGTGTTCTGCCTTACAGAGTCCTTAATTCCCTTGGCTACCTTAGCCTTCTCCACCAACACAGTAAACTCCCGCTCCTGTTGCGGGGCTATCAATAACCTCAGGTCATCCCTCAATCCGTCCTCAAATTGAACACACCGCTCATGCTCCGTCGCCATTATCCCATGAGCATACAGGCTCAACCTTAAGAATTCAGCCTCGTACTCAGCTACGGACTTGTTCCCTTGAACCAGCCCCAGAAAAGTCTTTCTCTGCGCATCAATATAATGAGTGCCTACATTCTTCTTCTGATATGCCGCCTTAGCATAATCCCAAGTGAGTTCCTCAGCTGTAGCACCATCCCGAACCGTGAGCCACCATTGATATGACTCATCGCGGAGAATCGACACCAACCCTTTCAGCTTCTCCTCGTCAGTTAAGTTGAGCTCATCCATAATCCGCTCAGTCGCTTCCAACCAATACTCAACGGTACTGTGTGCCACACCTGATATACCATGGAACACCTCAGCTCTGTTGGCTCGAAGTCGTTCAGGTACTGACTTTCGAGCTCCCATGCCTCCACTTGCTCCAACCACCCTTTCCAAAACCCGCGAGATCGCTGTGACAACATGTCATCCCCGTCGATCTCGATATTCACATCACGGTGGTGATGGTGGCATTTCATTCTCGGATCCTCGACCGATCTAACAAGTTCGACACGATCATTTGGCCTCTTCCACGACCACGCACGCGTTCGCCCACATCCCTTAGAATTCATACTTACGCTTGCGCTTATCCGATTAAAGAGTTTTATGAATTAGTTTGGTTCCACCGATTTATCACGACCGGTTTATGTTTAATAGTTCTAGGAGGTAGTTCTTTCGATTCATACACATACAGTCTCACATCATTCATTTAGTCACACACATGGACTTGCGTCCATTATGTAGAAATGTTGTAATTATCGTTGTTTGTTGTTTTCCACTACCCAAGGGTATTTCCGTAATTTT
Source organism: Gossypium rotundifolium (assembly GCA_025506655.1). Lineage (NCBI taxonomy): Eukaryota > Viridiplantae > Streptophyta > Magnoliopsida > Malvales > Malvaceae > Gossypium > Gossypium rotundifolium. Next base: position 131,292,003 of record CP106724.1, on the reverse strand, counting down.
GTCCTCTGTGGGTATTTTGGTAATTTTTTCAAATTAGGGTGTTTGAAAATGTTGCAAAATAGAGTTTGTTGATATTTTACAAAATTAAAATCCTTGCTTGGAAAAAATTTCAAGGTGAAATAATAATTTTATACACTAGGGTATTTTTGTAATTTTACAAGCCAGGGTCATTTCGGTAATTTTTTGCAAAATATGGTTCCTGGTGACTTTCCAAAATGAGGGTATTTTTTTAAATTTTTCTAAATTGAGGGTACTTCGGTAATTTTCCTTACTGAGGGTATTTTGGTCATTTGTACAGGTTAGGGGGTAATTTAGCATTTTGTAAGTCAGGGGTAATTTCGTAAATTTTCCAAATCAGGGTGTCTTATTATAAAGTAGGGCATTTGGATATTTTTAAGGTAAGAGAATCTTGATAAAAATGTGGTAGTATGGAAATTTTATAAACCAAGGGCATTTTAGTAATCTTTTCAACTAGGGGTATTTAGGTCATTTTAGTAAATCGAGAATATTTTGGAAAATTTTTCAAAATAGTTTTCCTACGCATCAAAGGGATAATTTGGTGATTTTAAGACTAGGGTTTTTATAAAAATATGGCTAGTCCTTTTCGGGTTTTAGTTATTGGGTTTAGCCTATGGCTGAGTCCTCTTGGTTAGGGTGAACCGTCACTACGCACCAGGTAGGATTCGAGTGGAGAGGAGGTGAGTCACTAGGACTGCTTAAATACCAAGCTCCCACCGAAACCAATCCTAGACATGCACACGATGGTTGCCACACCCTAACTCGGCGACTTAGACACAGGTTAGTTTAATTGGGCATTAAAGTTTTATGTAATTCTCATGTTGGGGTAAACTAGTCCTAGGGTTTAATTCCTAGTCCACTAATCTACGTCCCTATAAATTCCCACATACAATTCACAGAAGAGTTGGGAGTACTTACCTGGTGGACTTCAGGCCAGAGACTCAAGTGCCATGCCAGAGAAACTTGCTCGTTTCTTAGTAAAACCCATTTTCAAAAGAAAAAAAAACATTTTGGGCCCTAAAAGCCCTCAAGGCCGAGTTTTGAATCGGGCTCTGATACCAAGCTAAAACACCCCAAACCCAGCCCACAAGCCCTGACCAGATCTGGCATGTTCTTTGAGTAAATCAATTCAATTCTTGTTTGCTACTTTGGAAAGATAGTGTGTGTTTTTGAAGATCATTTGATTTGGGTTGGGTTCGAACTTAAATTTCTGTGTTGATTAGGTGTCAAAACACTTGATATTTATACTTAAGAAAATTTTATTTTTAACTTTAATTCGACAATAATTATATCATACTATGTAATTTAAAAGCATGCATAAACAAATTAATGCTTTGGCCTTATTACATCAAATAAAACCCGAAAATAATTCAAAACTTGGGAATTTAGAACGGAAAAAAAAAACAAAACATAACAATCTTTGAATTGTGCATGGCCACCCCGAGCTTCTCGACCGGTCCATTCCGAGTGTCACCGAAAAACAATCCCACAAGGGTGAGTCAACAGACTCAATGTGTAACCACAACACTAAGTCCTAACAAATTCAGCATATCAAATCATACATGTACATATATCATTTAAATAATATGATGCAAACCCGAACCCAAACCTAGATAGCCATCCGCTACACATCACTGTGCCAACTCGCACACCGTGGGGACTACTAAGTCAACCCTCCATCCGCTACACACCATCGAAGGCGTCATTGCAATGACGTGCTCATCGTCAGATAAAATTCGTGGCATAGCCACCAGATATATATATTTGTGACATAAGTCACCACATTCTTATATTGTGACACAAGTCACCACATTCTTATATTGTGACATAAGTCACCACATTCTTATATTGGGGCATAGAACCACCAATTCAATTCCCCTTCATATATCACCCATATGCCCATGTCATACAAAATATGCAATATTATGCTTTATTCACATTCTTATATTTGCACTCATGTGCCATAATAGATCGTATTGTATTCCTAGTAGGAGTAGGAAGACATACCTGAGTACTTTGTACCATCGCATGGTAACTTAGCCATATTTTTCACATTTTTCTTATCACATGCATTAAAGTAAAGCCATAATCTATTAAGGTTTAGTGTGGGATACACACCTGATTTACTTAGCGCTTAATTGAATTCCCGAAAACCCGATCTAACGCTTTAGATCTTAGTTCCTATATTCAGCCATTATTAGACATATTAGCAAAACCTATTCGACTAGTTAATTAAATTCCGAAGGACTATCAAAACCAAAACTTACCTGGTTGCCGATTGGATTAAAATCAAATCCTGAAACTTTGTGATCTTGCCCCCTAGCAATCGGCCAAAACTAGATTAATTGGCTTGGTTAGTTTTCGGCTAAAAAATGAATAAGAAACAGATCTAAATACCACAATAGGGCCTTCGCCGAATGTCAGATTCACTTACCTTTGTGAATCCAAAATCCCGAAAACCACCTCCTTCTTTAGAAACTGTCGAAATCCCTATATGCCATATGTTAGTACCGGCTTTATACAATAATCCATAAGATTGGCCCTTGGCTGAATACCATACTTGCTTACCTTGATCTCTTCAAATCTCGAAAGGCTCCTTTACGGCTCCCTAACGTTGGCTACACAAAAAGAATGCATCACTATAGGCCTTACACACATTCGGCCATCCCTAAGATCGAGGTTAAACATGGCTTTCGGCATCTTTAAAAGAATAAGAACCCAAAACTGATTGCTTAAGGAGGAGATCACTTACCCTTTTACTGAAATTGTTTACTCTTTGTTGAATCCATAGAGAGATTCGGCTATGGGCTAGATTTTATTCAATGGATTCCGACTTTTGATGTTATTAAGAAATCAACTAGAGTACCTTGAGATTCGGCTTTTGAAGAATCAAAAGAAAAGAAAAGATAAGGGTGTATGAGACCTATAGAGAATTCGGCTATGGCTTGGGGGGAACTTGCTTTCGGCTTTTGGAAAGTTTGCAAAAAGAAGAAGAGAAAGGTGAAGAAATCTGCAATGATGGACTTTGAGTAAAGAGTATTCGGTTTTGGCAAAATAAAAGGGAGGAGAGAAATTTTGCTAGAGAATTTTCTACAGATGGACAAAAGAAAAAGGAAGAATGAAGATTGGCCTCTCTTTCCCCCCTCTTGTCGAAATTACTAAGCCTAGAGTCCCTTATTCGGCCATCACTATCATATCCCTTGTTTTCCTCTTTATCTTCTTAAAATTAATCTAAAATAAATCATCCATTTATCCACCACTTAGCCGAAATTATTAAAAGAAGAATGCTTCATCTTAAACTCCTCCCATAGACTCCCCACGCCGTCCATCTCTTCTCCTTATTGTCGAAAAAAATAAAAATTTTACTTAGCTTCCCACGTGACTCGAACCTTGGCCCATCTCCACCTACTTGTGGCGTCATTCCCAGGGCCTTAAGTGGCGCCTCCAAGCCACTTTTCCAAGCCCAATTTCATGTCACATTTCCTCTAATATTTCTTTTAAGGCCTTTCTGCTTAGCTTCCTCTTTTAGATTTAGAATCTAATACTTTCTAAGGCATTTGTCTACGCATTAATGAAACACCCCAAACCCGGCCCAAAAAGCCTAACCGGATTTGGTATGTTCCTCGAGTAAAACTTTAGCGGAATATCGTTTTGTTCAAGAAAACTTGATGATTTTAAGTAAAACGGATTAACTTAAAGATCGAGTTGGGCTTAGTTGAAAAATAGATTTGTATTTGCTTAAAACATATATATATATATATATATTACTGACAAAAACCTTTTTAAATAATTTATCGAAAACCATTTAGTTATTTAATTGATAATTGTTCATGGCAGAATTTAAAATAAATCCAAACACAAAATCTAAAAGTAGTTTATAGTGGCCTTATTACAAAAATAGCAAACCCAAAATAAAGTCTAAGTAATAAAATTTAAATTAATAAGTTTAAGTTGGGAAATCTCCACAATACTTGATACGAAAGAATCGCCACTTGAAATCCTTGTCAATTCGATCCATCGCTTTCTGAATTATCTGAAAAGTTTATCCCACAAAAAATGGGTGAGTTATAAACTCAATTTGTAACACATACACTAAAAAGTCCATTTTATCATATGCTTTAAAGTCCAAAAATTTCACATATGGCCATAGGCCCATTTAACTCATATTTAGCCCAAAGGCCCATTTAGCTCATATTTAGCCCAAAGGCCCATTTCATGGCAGATCAAATAATAATCATTCAATATTACATGGTTATGTACATGAAATGAAATGCAAGCCCGGCCCACCTAAATTTCCATCCGCTACACACCACCCGTACCAACCAACACACCATGGGGATTACTAAATCAACCCTCCATCCGCTACACACCATCGAAGGTAGTTCTTTGCGATCAACATGCACATCGCCCTTATAATATTGTGGCAAAGCCACCAAAATAAATGTGACCAAGTCACCGATCAAGTCAAATTTCAAATACGTGACCAAGTCACTAGATTCACATATGTGACCAAGTCACCGGAGCCAAATATACGGACCAAGTCACCGAGTCAAATATGTAACCAAGTCACCGGAGTCAAATATACGTGATCAAGTCACCGAGTCAAATATGTGACCAAAGTCACCGTAAATGTGGTAAAACCACCGAATACTTCCTCCTTTATCAACAATACCCATATGCCCATGCACATACATATCAAATCGATTTTCATGCTATTTACCCCACAAAACATAATATAATCATACTCATTTCATATTTATGCATATATCAAAATAAATGTAATATTGGGGTAAACATACCTGAATTTTGTATACCAATGATTGGTATCCACAAACAAACATATTGTCATATAATCACTTTTTAAAATATAGATCTATGGAAATTTTAATGTAAGGTTACACACCTAGTGATAGTGAGAACAATACCCTCTTGTTCGTCAACACCTAATTGATTAACACACTTGGTTAGTATAAACTATTGTTAACAAAACTATACTTATTGACGATGGATCTAAATCGTTACCCTCAATTCTCGAGCGACGAGTTATTTGTGGTTTTCTCCACTAGATGGATCAAAACCGCTGATATTCCACCAACGTAAAGTGGTTCGATTGTACGCACTACTTCAAATAATCGATCCTCGTTAGCAGAGGGTCCATAACCCGGTGGAAAGTCTCTTACTCCCGATACGGCTCTTCGTTTGTAGTTCGATGGTAAAGGAATACCTCCTCTCTTCCAAACACTCCGTACGGCTCTTTTCTTACCTATCTTGTTGATCTTAAATTGCCCCTAAAATAACGTAGATTAGTGATCCATCTAAAGAAATTGATATGATCTAAATTAATAACCTTACCTTGATGATTTCGAATGGTCACTACTTAGAAGTTGTCTTCAACAAAGATCTTTGAAAAATCTTTACAAATGATTCGGCCTAGGTAAGAGAAATAAAAGATTATGATTCTAATTTTGCTAAAGTAAAAAGAATTGATGAAAATGATTAATAAAATCTTACTTTGAGTTCTTCAAGGTTCGGCTTTTAATAAGAAGAAAAGAATATGGTGATTCGGCCTTAACAAAAAGAAAAGAGAAATGGTGGTTTCAATATGATGGTTTCGGTTTTGAAAGAAAGAAGAAAGAGAATGAAAAGAGAAGGAAAAAGAGAAGGAAGAAAAGAGAAAAAGGAGAAGAAGATGATGATGGTGATTTCTCAAATGAAAAGAAATGTGTTTAGGAACCTTTGCACATTCGGCCAAGGAAGGAGAAATGAGGAAATTGGTTCTTTGAACTTTGTAGTTTCGGTTTCAAAAAGAAAAATGGGAGAAAGAAAATAGTATTTGGTTCAAACACAATTGAGGGCTAAATCAAAAGCAAAATTGTACCAAAGTGCCTAAGGTACATTCGGCCAAAGTGGGAGTTTTTGGAGAAAATTGGTCAAAAAAAAAAAAAGCCAAAACAAAAAGAAATTTTTTTACCTAAACTCAATGACAAATTCACTAGGAGAGAAACTATTAGAGAAATGAGAAAAGATGGACAAACAACAAAAAATGCAAGACTTTTGGCCAACTTTCCCCTAATGGCAAAGCAAAAATTCGCCAATCAATGCCAACATTATCCCTCTTTTTCCTCCTTGTTTCTTCCCCATCAACTCTTGATTTGCTATCAACAATAAACCACTCCCTTTAGCCCTTCATGCCGTCTAGGTTCATGGTCAAATGACCATGAACAAACTCCCAAAACCTTGCCCCATATCATGCCTTTTGTCCCCCCTCATCTTATCATCAACTTATGATTCCATACCATAAGTTCCTAGCTTCCTTTTCACATGGTCAAACAGCCAAAAATGAATGAATGCTCATCCACTCTAGAACATTCTTGGCCGACACTTATAGGAAGAAAACAAAATAAAATCCTCCCTAATGCTAGCTAGGAGATTCGAACCTCTCTCCTCAAGCACACATCCATGCATCTTAACCACCTTGCCAATTACTCAATTCATGCTAAAACCTCTTATCATTAATTCTTAAGGCCTAACTTGCTTAGCTCTCTCTCTAATTAATAGGAATTAAAAGTTTACTAAGCATTCACTTAATTAATGAAGCTCAAATAACTTCCAAAAAAAAAAATACACTTAATAATAATTAAGCATGCAACATCATTCAATTAAGTAAGATGCATAACCCCTAATTATCAGGATGTTACAACTAAGGTTCACAAAATTCATAATGCACATCCACAACACACATAAGCATGCTATTTCATTTAATTAAGCAATTAATGCATAGACCATAATCTGGGATATTACAACGACCTATAAAACAGAGAAAACAGATGCACAGAGTAAGCTTTCCAAAAGCTTAGTAAGTCAATATACAAACAAACTTAGCATAGAATGCATATTATGCAAGTAGATATATTGGCACATCCCAAACACTTAGCATACTATCACAAATGTGCTTTGGTTCATATACTTGTGACCGCATTTGCCATATTCACAATTCAATAATAATATGTATACATAGCTCTTTCATAATCATTCTTGCATCTCATTCACCTTCTCATATTCAATCATACTTTTCTTCAAATTAAAGTCATATAGGTACTTACCTTTTATACACACTTAATGTACATTCAACATACCTGAAACGAACATTCATTCACTTATTTGATCATAGCTCGGATTTAGAATTCGTATCACAGACTTGCCTGTTGAACCTTTAGGAATCTAGTAGGATGCTCAGAAAGATTGGAACAGTCGTACAATGCCAACGTCCCAGACGAGGTCTTACATGCACTCGAATATCGATGCCACTATCCCAGACCGGGTCTTATACGAATCAATACGATGCCGATGTCCTAGACATGGTCTTACATGTAAAGCTCATATCGATGCCAATGTTCCAGATGTAGTCTTACTCGTAAAGCTCGTGTCGATGCCAACGTCTTAGACGTGGTCTTACATGAAATCTCAAATCAATGCCAACGTCCCTGACGTGGTCTTACATGATAAAATAGAACAGATACCTATGTCATGACATAGCTAATCCTATCTATTCCTAGGTTCGTACGGGACTTCTCAGACATTGTCACTATATAGAACTTATCTCGAAATTCATATGCATAACCTCTCATAAGCATTCATTATCAACATTAGTCATATGAGCAACCACAATTTCATACAAGTACGTTTATTTGCATAGTGACTTACCTCAGATTCGATTTAACTGAATGAAAGCGGCTACTCTGTTAATTTTGGTTTCCCGCGTTCTAAGTCCGTTTACCTCGGTTCTTGATCTAAACATATTCAGAATTAACCCTTTTATTCACTAATTCATTCTATTCAATACAATGACACAAATTTAGGGCTATTTGCAAATTAACCCTCATACTTGCACAATTTATCAATTTAGTCCATTTTTCTCAAAACATCAAATATACAAAATTTATTCACACACATGCATAGCTGAATCTCCATAGGGACCATACAAGTCTATATTTTCCATCAAATTTACAATTTAGTCCCTCAAATTACTATTTTCTCAATTTATCCCTAATTAGCTAAATTCATCAAAAGTTCAAGAACAAAGTATGTTCATCTAGCTCAAATCTCTCATTTATCATTATCAAACATCACAAAACTCAACATAACATCAATGGCATTTCTCATGAATAACATCAATTCATCAAATTGAGACATGGGTTTGATAGCACTCGAAGCAACGATTACAAAAACGTAGAAATTATCAAAAACTGAAATCAAACATACCTTGAATTAAGCCCTCAAATGGCCGAATGCCCTAGCTCAATTTTCTTTCTTTTCTTTCTTTGATTTTGGCAATATAAGATGATAATCATCATCTTTTTAATGGTTGTTTTATTATTAACATAATTTTAACCTAATTACTATATTAACATTTCATTAAACATAAGAAATTTATATCCATTAAGGGCATTTATGACCTTTATCAATCCACCAACTAACTATTGGTTTAATAACAACATAAGGCCTTCACTTTAATAAACCACAACACATAGGCACCGTAACATATAGTATACAACTTTTACATTTAATGCAATTCAATCTTTTGCTAAAATTAAGCACACAGACAGACAAATTAACATACAAAACTTTACCACATGCTTAATCACTCATCAAAGACGCAGAAAATAATATTAAAATATTATTCAGACTCAGATTCATGGTCCCGAAACCACTGTTCTGACTAGGGTATAAATGGACTGTTACAATTCTCCCCGCCTTAGGGATTTTTATCCCTGAAAATCTTACCGTTAAACAGAGTCGGATATTGCTGTCTCATTGAGTCCTCAGGCACCCACGTAGCCTATTCTATTCCGTGTCGATTATACAATACTTTTACTGATGAAATTTTCTTGTTTCTCAACTCTTTCACTTCACGAGCTAAGATACGATTCGGTTCTTCTTCATACGTCATATCAGATCGAATTTCAATTTCAGATGGCACAATCACATGTGACGGATTAGATCGATATCTACGGAGCATCGAAACATGAAATACATTATGAATCTTTTCTAGCTCAGAGGGCAACTTTAATATATAAGCAACAGGCCCAACACGTTCAATGATCTCATACGGTCTGATGAACCTAAGACTTAACTTGCCTTTAGGTCAGAATCGGAGCACTTTCTTCTACAGTGACACTTTCAAAAATACTTTGTCGCCAATCTCAAATTCTATATCTTTTCGTTTCAAGTTTGCATAAGACTTCTGACGATCAAATGCTGCTTTCAAACAATCTCGAAACAATATGACCTTTATCAATCCACCAACTAACTATTGGTTTAATAACAACATAAGGCCTTCACTTTAATAAACCACAACACATAGGCACCTTAGCATATAGCATACAACTTTTACATTTAATGTAATTCAATTCTTTGCTCAAATTAAGCACACAAACAGACAAATTAACATATAAAACTTTACCACATGCTTAATTACTCATCAAACACACAAAAAATAATATTAAAATATTATTTAAACTCAAATTCGTGGTCCTGAAACCACTGTTCTAACTAGGGTATAAATTGGATTGTTATAAGAATTCACTTAATCGTCAAGTTTTGTGGGTTCGATCCTTAGAACACTCATGTACCCATTGTATAAATTATATTACAACTGATCTGTCACACTTTTAGACACCGCACGTAGTTATTCTGATTTGATTGTTATATTAGTGTTGATTCTTTACACCCTAGTGCACGTACGCGCGAGGTGAGGCAGTTAAGCTATTAGCACCATTGCTTGGGAGCAAGTGCTAGATTGAGTGACTTTAGTTTTATTGCATGATTTATAGGGAGATAGTTGACCAAAGCTTGATTTATAGATATGACTTTTTATTTTGTTTCTTTGCTTGTTATTTTGTTTGAAAAATTTATTGATTGTGTGAATCTCTTTTGCTTGTAGGAGGTAGTTTATGACTCGAAATGGTAATAAGATTGTACCATTTGAACCAAAATTGAAAAGAATTTTAACGCATGGTCGACAAGGACAACTTTCAAGAGGAGCCCAACCTCCACCACTTGACGACCCAAGAGTTGAGGAACATCCACCACTAATTCATCAAATATCGATGGCGGAAAGGACAATGAGAGTGTATCAGTCTGAATTTGACCGTAATCAGAATGGTGGTTTCGGGATTACGAATATGAGTCAGAAAAAAATAATTTACTATTATTTTAAATGCTTAGAATGTGTGAATTAGTGTGTGTAAAATTTTCATGTTAAAATTTAATTGTTTTAGTGCATAATTATGAAAAAGGGCTTAATCGCATAAAAAAATGGTGGTTAAATGTGTGAGTGCCGAATTGTTGATGGCTTTATAAATTGAAGGTTTAAATAACAATTAGACCATAAAAAGGTGGATAGTGGATGGCCATCATTATGCATGTAATAGTGTTGGCATTATATATATATTATTTTATCTTATATTATGTTATAATATAATGATTAACATGTTTAGATAAAATAAAAATAGAGAAAACATTTGCATGTTCTTATTTTCTTCTATCTTGATCAAACTAGAAAGAAAAAGGGAGAAAAACTTCAACAAGGTTCGGCTTTAGCTAGGCTTAATTTAAGGTATGTTTTAGTTTGAATTTTGATAAATTTCATGAATTTTTGATTGGTATGTACTCTTTTATCAAGCCCATACATCAATTTTGTACATTGATTTAGTATGATAGATGTGCCATTGAACATAAGTTGAGCTTTGAGATGATTATTGGCATGAAATGGAAGATTTATTTTAGATGAACAATTGTTGCTCGGGGTTTTGATGAATGAGGTTGATTAGGGCTAAATTGAAGAGTTACTGAATATTAGGGTAATTTTTATGAACAAATCGTAGAAGGACTAAACATAGAAAATATGATAGTATATGAACTTATGTAGTTCATGGATTGATTCGGCTATAGGGATGTATATGCAATTAGGTGTAATTCGGTGAAAATTATAATATGGACTAAATTGAATACATGGTTTCAATAAGGGGTGAATTTGGTAAAATTTCAAATGTTGTGATTGGATTCCAAATTTAGAGGCATATATGGATTGTAATGTGCCTAAAGTTCAATCGGCTTTATGCTCATTAAGGTATAAATGGCATGTTTCAATGAGTATAAATTATGTATTAAATTGTTAATGTATGAAATATCCAGGGACGAATTTATAAATTGCCCATTTGTTTGTCCGTGGATTAAATTGAATAGGAAAGTAATTGAATGGGTTTAAATTGTAACTTTCTAGATCAAGAACAAAGAAAATCGATTTTGGATTGGGGAAAAACGCAAGTTCACGGATAACGGTCTTCGTTGTCCGACAAAATCTGAGGTAAGTCTTTAAGCAAATTAATTCCATAATAATTGATTATAATTTATCGTATACGTTGAATTATGAACTTGTGGAGTTAAATATGTTAAAACCGAATGTGAGGAAGTAATTTAGCATTTTATGTAATCGAACTCATTGAGGTAATCAGTGAAAGTGATATTGAATTATATAGAATATATGTAATATTAGTATGGTGTGAAAGTGATATTGAATTATATGAAATATATGTGATATTGATAGTATGTGATGTGAATGGGATGACTCAATAATATGAATGTTCGGGCTTCAAGCCTAGAAGGCCTCGTGCCGGTGAATTATATCAGGCTTATTTCCTAGCAGGCTTCGTGCCGGTGATTTATATCGGGCTTCGAGCCTAGTAGGCCTTTTTCGGTGATCTTTATCGGGCTAAATGCCTAGCGTGCCTCGTGTTTGATTTATATCGGGCTTGAGCCCAGCGGACCTTGTCTTGGTGATCTTTATTGGGCTAAATGCCTACAGTGCCTCGTCTTGGGTGAATTATATCGGGCTTATTGCCTAGCAGGCTAAATGGTGTTTGAACTACGGACCTTGAGTCTAGCAAGTCTAGTGTCAAGATGTGAGATTGGGCAAATGCCTAAGGTGTTTTATATCAGTGAGTTGAAATCTCAAGCTTGGATTATGTACTAGTAAAGTCATGAAATGAATTAAGTGAGCCTAAGCATTTAAAGATGAAATGGGTTAAATTTGGCTACAAGGTATGTGTTATTCATATTCATCTATTATACATATATACATGTGATGATAACAAATAAATGAATTGATGAATGAAATGTGGTATACTATTGGTAGGTGCAAATTGTTATAAACTAAGTCACGAGAAAATTGGTTATATGAAAGCATAATGTGGTTAAAGGTATTCGTATAAGTATATTGAGATGAAGGATACAAATTGGTCCTGGATATTTGGCCTTATGCTTATGATTACGTGACATATTGGGATTACTTTGATGCCATGTATACGAATGTATGAAATGTCAAATGGATATACATACAAATATATGTGAATATATATATTCCTTTTATGTGAAGTTACCAAGTGTAAAGTATATACTTATTGTATATACATTAATATGTGATCCTATGGAATTATGTGTATCGAAAATATGAGTAGTTGGAAAAGAGTATTTAATCTATAATATGTGGACTATCTAATGAGATATAAATTGAAGTTTAAAGGTAAAATAGTGATGATGGTTAATCTAAATGAGCATCGAGATTCGATATTAGTAGATCATTTAAGTACTAAACTTTGAAATATTGATATTAGATGCTTGGATATATGAGAGTTTAAATGATCATATATTTATGTAATTGAAAAGGTAATTCGGATGTACACGGCCCTTTACTTGCTCAAATATTTATGTGAATTTATTTAGTTTCGCGTATGGGTATTACGATTATATTATAAAGAAAGGATGTTTTATATTTTGAATTTGATGCTGAGTTGATAAGTTGTATATTAATGGTAAGGAAATGATAAGTGTTATGTTAAGTGAGGTAAAAGTATTCAGTTTTGAAGGATTTTCGAGTTAAGCTATTTTATTCCATATTATTTCTTGAGTATTTTAAAATGCTTGAATGTCCAATTGGTATATTATGATTGCTTAAGACTTACTAAGCTAAGTTAGCTTATTCCGTGTGTTCATCATTCTATTTTATAGATTTTGATTCAAGCTATGGACTCGAAGGATCTTCAAAGAAGTTAACCACACTATCCACTCTCTTTTGGTACTGATAAACTTGGTTTTTAATTCAAAAGGCATGTATAGGTTAGACTAAGCTGTATTACTAATGATACTTAATCGTGTATATAATTATAGCCTTGCGAAAATGGCTACTTATTTTGGGTTAAACTTCATCAATATGCTTGGATGAAATGGCTTGCTCATGCTATTAATGAATGTTTGTATTCGGTTGAAGTTTAGATATTATTGGAAATGTGGTAGGTGATATGAGTGTTATGTATATAGTTGTAAAATCATAACTTGGGTTATTGAATGTTAAATATGGTTGTTACAGTTAGGTGATAATAATAATCTCATAATGAAAATTTGTATATGTAAGTTGATTTGTTAGATTCATTTGTTAATGATAAGTATAGGTAGTTATAAATTGTATGGAAAGGTGGTATGGAAGGTTCGGTCTAGGCATGATTAAATATGCTTATATTTCTATGTTAATTTAGTTTGAGATCTACGTTTATAAATGGTCAATAGTGTACAAATTCGTGACATAGAATTCATGAATTATGGAAGTTTAATTAGTACATTCGGTCTTTGATCATATGCATACATCATGCAAAGTTAATTTTTGTTTATGGCATTAAAAGCTAAGATGATGCGTATTCTGATATATGTAATTGAAAAAGGAATGCTATTTCTTAGTTTATAAGTGTGCAAACGGGTGATATATGCATGTAACCATATGATGCTTATTAGTATTTCTAAGTATAAAGTTTTAATGTGCATTGGTTCGAAACAAGATTGTACATGAGGAATGGTTGCATGAAATGAATGCGTAGGTGGTGGTTCTAAGTAGGTGTTTGTATTTGTTTTGTGGTTGATTTTATTAAAGAAATGTATATTGATTGATCATTACGTATTCGTTGATGATTATCTTGAATATACTTAGAATTTTAATCATGCATATATGTGGTAAGTTAATAAAGAGAGATGTTAGGCAAATTTTAAATTTCATGAAATTGATATGAATATGAATTTGGGTTATATGCTTGAGAAGTATGTATTTAAACATGTATCAAATTTGGGTTTTAGAATAGGATGAAGTATATTGAATGAAAAAGGTGTTACAGTACGAAAGTTATATTTTATTTGAAAATGCCTCGTAACCCTAATCCGGCGACGGATATGGGTTAGGGTGTTACAGAGAGACTACACCATGCGTAATCTTGACGCTGTGTGAGGAAGCATTAATCGCCAAGCGATTAATGCTAACAATTTTAAGATCTAGCCAGCTATGATTCAAATGATCCAAGGGAATCATCAATTTTAAGGATCGATGAATAAAGACCTGAACTAACACCTAGAGCATTTTCTAACCATATGTGATACTTTTAAACATAATAGGGTTTTCGATTACGCAGTACGACTTTGGCTATTCCTTTTTTCTTTGACTGATGATGCTTTTATGTAGTTAGATTCACAGCCGGTGGACTCAATAAGCACATGGAACGAGCTAGCGAGATGAATTTTGGTGAAATATTTCCTTTCGAGTAAAACCATGAAGCTCAGAATAGACATTACCAACTTTCGGTTGCTCGACGGAGAGTCATCATATGAAGCGTGGGAGTGCTTCAAACTCATGCTCGTAAGTGTCCTTACCATGGTTTACAAGATTGGTTGCAATTACAAGTTTTTTACAATAGGCTTTATGGGAATTTGTGATCTAGTCTTGATAGAGCATTCGCGAAGGCGTTCATGTCGAAGACAAATGTTAAAGGTTTCCAATTCATAGAGGATACGACACTGAACTCAAACATGTGGTCAGTTGGGTGGTTCACATACCAAACCAAACAACTGATCGTGAGTGCAATTGGTAATTAGGACAAATTTCAACACATCCTCGATAGGTTGAACCACTTTGAAATGAGCTCGACAAAATCACAAAACCCAAACCAACCCCTTCTAACCAACTCAAATGTAGGGAATGATAGTGAAGGCACTAATTGGGGAGGTCACAACGAACACAATGATGTGAAGTCCAACTACTTATAAAATAGGGGGTACCTGCAATCAATGGGGTCCCTACAATTAAGGAGTACCCAACTTCAACCCACCTAGGCCTAATGCACCATACCAAGCTTTGTAGCCATTTAGGGTAACCCAAGAAACTATGTGTAACACCCCAAACCCGGCCTAGAAGTTAGGCCTGAATCTGGTGTGTCACATGCTAGGGTTTTTTTTGAAAACATATTTCTTGTTTGAGAGTTAAAACCTCTTTGTTAAAACTCAAAATACTTAAACAATTGTTGTCCACTTGAAAACATAACTACTTTTAAAACCTTATCTATTGCGGAAGCATATTTAAAATAGACAATTTACAAAAAGGTAATGTTTAAAAATTGAGTTGCAGAAGAATTTTGAAAATGTTGCGGAAACGTAGTGTTTTGAAGAAATCATTTTGGAAATCGTAATCCACTTTTAGCAGTTAGATAAAATCATAAATAAATATCACAAATAATAATTTAAAAATAGAAAGGCCTTATTACAACCCAAATAAAAATATTTAAAAGTAAATAATCAAAACGAAAAGCATAAGCAGTGTGTGGTCTTCTCCGAGTCCCTCGCAGCTCTGAACTGTCTAAGGCTAAGAATTACCTGCACAGTTAAAAATGGGATGAGTTTATGAAAACTCAGTGTATAATCCCCTTACCAGAGCATCAGACAGTATACCAAATAGAAACAGAAACAGTCTGGGCTAAAGCCCTTTTAAGAGTAATAGTACAGTCCAGTTCAGAGCTTACGTGGGCCATAGCCCACTACCATATCATTTGGGTCACAGCCCATACAGAATCAATTGGGCCTATCCCAAACCAATAACAGAACAAGTGGGCCTAGCCAATATAGTGACAGATATCATAGCAGATATGCAATGGTATGAGGATGCAACCCAACCCAGTCCAGCCAACACACCTCCCGTACCAACCCTACACACCATGTGGGAACCAAGTCGACCCACCCAGCCACACACACCAATAATGCAGCCGAGCTGCCAATATCAACACAGTAAAGCTGCTAATAACAGTATATGTGGTCGAGCCACTAGAATTCGTATACGTGGCAAAGCCACTAATTAGTAAAACGTGGCATAGCCACCAGTACAGTACTTTCTCCTATCAATGTCCCAACCCAATGCAGTATGCCGTGTATGTCATGCTTAATCATTACACATGTATACAAAATGGCCATGCTCAGTAACAGTCATTTACACACATATTGAAAGCATATCAGTCACACGACCATAGTCAAATCAGTTAAAACACAACCATACATTCACAATTAGGTCAGTCATAGTCCTAATCAGTCATTTACCCGCAAGGGAAAAATAGTCATTTTACCCTATAACGGTATTTCAATAATCCTACCTTTCAATGGTATTCCAGTAATTCTACCCTACAGAGGTAACTTAGTAATTCTACCCTACAGGGATAATTCAGTAATTCTACTCTACAGGGGTACTTTGATAAATTCATAAATCGGGGGTCTTTCGGTATTTCACAAACCAATGATATTTCGATAATTTCACAAATCAGGGGTATTCCGGTAATTTTTTAAACAAAGGGTATTTTAGTAATTTGTAAACCAAGGGTATTTCAGTAATTTATATGCCAATGTTATTTTAGTAATTTGTAAGCCAAGGGTATTTAGTAATTTGTAAGCCAAGGGTATTTCAGTAATTTGTAAGCCAAGGGTATTTCAGTAATTTGCAAACCAAGGGTATTTCAGTAATTTGTAAGCCAAGGGTATTTCAGTAATTTATAAACCAAGGGTATTTTAGTAATTTGTAAACCCAAGTATTCTAAACAAAGATAACAATGCGAATGGGCCTAGGGCCCATTCTTGGCCCAAATGGGCCCACATACTCGTACGGCCCATTTAGCCCTAATCTAGCCACAGATATGAGATTCACATAGTCTAGTCCAATATTTACTACACAATCATACAACTTATTCGATTGGGCCCACAGGCCTATTGGCCCCACATGGCCCCTTTTGACCCATCGTGGCCCAAATAGCCTAAACATACAAGAACGCTCATGATGGCCTCAACTATTGCGTCGAAGCTCCCACATGTGCGCTCGCACGCTCATATGGCTACCATCGCAGTGTGATTGACATTTTGACATTTGCCGCTCTACAGCTAGAGTAGTGCGAAATACACACCTGATAGGAATCTGGAGTTAATCTGCACTTCGAACACTTCCTATGCCCAAACGCCAACCAAGGTATGCTTACTCTTCTCATAGATCACTCTATTTAAAGCTAGCTTCTCGCCTACTCTCATGCTAGCTTTCTGATGTGGGATCCTACCTTCAGCAGTGTTTAATGCCATCACAACCACTTGCCGTCCCAACTTAGCAAAATAAATATCCCTTTTTGCTTGCAATGGGATTCAAACCCTTGCCCTCTCCTATGCTCCAGATGCTACGTGCCACCACAACACAAGCTCCTTTTGTGACTTAAAACAAGCACAACTAAATATAAGCCTATGGGCTAAAGTCTAAGTTCATTTAAAAGGAAATCAAAATAAATTACAAGCGTCAAGACTTGAGCCTAAGCTCCCTTACGCCCTTAATGACACCTTGCCACTAGACCATTCACTTCCTTGTGTCAGTTTTTTTCCACATTTTATTCTTAAAGCCTACTTACTTACTCCTAGGGTTTTATTCACCCAAAACCAAAATTTTTCCTAAAGCCTAGGTTTGAACCCGGGACTTCATGGAAGCCCCTACCTTCCAAAATCACTCACCTACTAGGTCTAACTTGCATTAGTGTCATTCTCTTGTTCTCAAAAATTTTAAACGCTCCCATGCCTAAGGCCCAATAGGTCCAATTCTACTAGGTCCAAAAATTTAGGGCGTTACACTATGAGTAAACCCGCATAGAATAGCAACCCTCCAATACCTATTCGTGTGAGTAAACTATAGAAAGGCTTGCATTTGGTGAAAGTGGAAGTGTGCCTAATGCAAGGTTAATTGGGCCAAAATTTTCATATGCTCCAAAGCAGTTCTTCCTTTAGTATATCAAGCAATATTGAACTGAACCCTAAGAGGGAAGGGAAAGAAAATGCTAAGGCCATTACTCTTAGATTTGGAGTGGTGGTTAAAACCCTATTAGACTAGTAGGAAGAAAGCACCTACACTCCTAGTAATGGAGATGGGGTGGGAGAGAGAGTAGAAGCAGAAGTTGAACACAAACAACCCAAATGTCAAGATAGGCCCATTGTACCCTCGAGTCAAGTACCCGTACCTTTTTTGACCCGTCTTGAGGAAAGAAAGAAAAATGAGAGTAAGGAATTTCTAATTTTCATCAACTTGTTTAAGGCGTTGAGTGTTAATCTCCTGTTGTTAAAACTCTTAGAGAAAATGTCAAAATATGTTAAGTTCTTTAGGGAAGTTATGTCTCAGAGGAAGAAGATTGGGAAAGGAAAGCAAATTACTCTTAACGCCGAGTGTAGTGCGATTGTGTCCATAAAATTTCCCTTAAAACTTAAGGACACGGGCAGCTTCACAATCCCTATAGAAATAGGAGTGAATTACGAGAAAGCCCTTTGTGATTTAGGGGCTAGTATCAACCTTGTGTCATTATCAATTTATTAGAGGTTAGGATTAGGGGACATTAGGGAGACCTCAATGACTTTGCAACTTTTTGACTACCTTTTTGTCCTTTTCAAGGGAGTACTTGAGACGTATTAGTTAGGTTTCGGCAATTCATACCATTAGTGGACTTTATTGTGTTAGACTTCGAGGAAGACCTAGAAATCCCTATCCTACTAGGAAGGCCATTTTTGGTAACCTCTAGAGCGACTATAGATGTCGAAAAAGGGGAATTGACGATGGACATAGATGGGGAGGTCAAAATATTTAAGTGTGTTGACCCCAACCTTAGTTTTAAGGAGTCGTCACTCTCTCAAGTGTATAAGTGTTAAGCAGTTGAGATGATATCTTATCATGCCACTGATCTTGCAACTATTGTGAAATGATGTGAACTTGCAGTTTTTAGCTCAATGCGAAAAAAAATCCAAAAACGAAAGAAATTCATTAAGCCATGGCGATCCTTAAGTAGCCTCAGTCAGGTGATGAACAAGATGTGAATTAAAGTATCGAGTACACCACATTAGTACTACTTCGGGGGCATAACTGATCGCCTTAAAGCTAATTTGTAATTTTTTGAGAAGGCAATTCAAACTAAATTTGTAAATATTTGAATGATCCGAGCACGGACTCCATTTGTATTCCTTGTTTAGTTTAGGTTTAAATTTAAGCATGTTTAATTTTTGCACTTGGTAGGGTAGATTTTGGATAATTGGGAGATTAGATGATAATTTTGTATGTTTTTTGGGCACCCTTTCAGTCGTATTGTGATATCCAAGAGGGAATATCATGATAACCTTGACAGTTTAGAGGGATGCTAAAAAGTTTCTAGATATATCAAGACCAGTCCCTTGGTATCGCGATATCCCTAGCAGTTTCAAAAATAAAAAATTTTGGCAAAGTTACAGTGGTATTGTGATACCCAAAATAGTTTCAAAATAGAGGGTACAAAATGAAAGGGGTATCATGATACCCACCTTGAGTATCGTAATACCTATGTCGGGTCAGGCACATTACTCATTTCGAGTATCGCGATCCCCAAGGTTTGGAGGCTTTTTAAGCCTCCAAACACCCAAAACCCCAATCTCTTTCATTTCTTATGCCCTATTTGTCCTAAAAACACTCCCATCTTCATCTTCTCTTCTATTTTCCTTTTTAACCTTCATCTACTTTTCTCACAAATCTGCCTATTTAGTATTATTTCTTCTTCTTTTCATTCTTATTTGTAGGTTTTCCTTCTCCTTGCCCTAGAACAATGGTACTACATCGCCTCTAACCGCTTTGCCATCGTCATCAACACACTTTTATGGTTTTAAATTCCTTTTTCCTTTATTTTCTTTAAAAATTTTACTTTTTTAGTGTTGCATTATTGATTTGGCTGTTGGTTAGTTTATTATTTGTTAAATAGCTTGATTGAATAGGGAGGTTAGCAAAATGTCGCCTAGACAAACTAAATGAACTAGGTCTCAACCGAACCCTCCTCTGCCACTGGCAGTGGTTCTGGAGCGATTTACAAATAAAGAGGTTGAAAATTATTTTATGTCAATCCAAGGCCAACCATTTATTCTTGAGCATGGCTTTGACCCAACTACTTCTCTTTGTAATGAGATTTGGGAGTTAGTCTATTACCATGGGTGGTTTAATTTTTGTCTAGTCCCAAAATCGACTGTGGTTATCCCTGCTATTCTTCAGTTTTATGAAAATTTAAAAGTTTATGTTGAAACTACGTACCTATTCAGGGACTAGAGATTGACATTTCCCTAAGTGTTATTACTAACCACTATGATGTTCCATGGTATCAACAAAATTACATTGAACAGATGGATTTAGAATTTTATAAAATGTCGACATGGACCTCATTCCCACCTACCTAATGTAAGGTCGAAGGGAATAGAAATAGGAATAGTACAAAAACCTTCCTCTATCTTTTAATCAAGAAATAATATTCTCATGAGGAAAAAATATGGATGCAATTTATCTCGACCCGTGTTAGTCTCATGCTCAACACTAACACGGTTAACATTTTTGTAGCAGTTTTGTTGTTTTCGATTTTGTAGCAGAAATGAATTTGTCTTGGGATGTAGAAAAATCATTAGATGAAGAAGTGTGTTGGGGGATCAAAGTTGGCATGTACTGTAACGCCCCGAATTTGGGCCTAGAAGGAACGGGCCTTGAGTGTGGGATCAGCTAGGAGACTGTACATAAAAGTTTATGTGTGCAAGAAAATGACACAAATTGCTTGTTTGCCTTAATGGCTAAGTGATTTTGGTGTGTATAGGGGTGTGTGAGAAGCTGGGTTCAAGTCTTGGCCCTTGCAAAATTTTTAGTTTTTCTCTTAAATGAACCTGGACACTAGCACTTAGGCCTTATTAGTAATAATGTTGGTTTTATGAAACAAGAGGAGCTTGTGGCTTAGTGGCAAGTGGCGTGTGGTGCAATTGAGAGGTCTGAGGTTCAAGTCCTAGGTTACGCATTGGGTGTTCATTTTGCTGCTTGTGCCGTGTAGGTGGAAGAGTTGGACTGAAACTCTATAAGATGAAATCTGAATTGGTCTTGGAAGGAATTGTGGAGCAAATCAAGGAGGAGATTGGGGAGAAAATCAAGGATTTTCGAAAGTGGGAGGTTGGTAGAGTGTGTGGCCGATTGGGACTCTAAGACTTAGTGGAATTCGGCTAAGGGGGTAAATAGGGAGCATTTTCTACACTAAGCACTATTTTGTTTTGGTTTTGTGGGATTTGAGAGTTGAATTGCTGATTTCTCTTGCTAACTGCTTAGTTTTCCCATTTGTTTTTTTTTTCATTTTGGGTTTTACGTTTTAGCTATTGAAGTGACCAAAGCTGCTTCTACCTTCTCTTTTTTCCACAAACTGTCGAATAGGTATCTTTCATTGTGGTTTATTTCTCCTTTCTTTGCCGATCCTCTACTCTCCTACCAGTGTACTTTTCTTCTCTTCCCCTCCACTCTTCTATTTTTCTCTAAAGGCCGAACTTTCCCTTTCTCTTCTTTTAACTTCTGTTCATCTTCTATTCTAGGCTGGCCGAATATGAATGTTGTTAATCCCTCTATGCGTCGATCTTTTGCAAAGGTTCTGACTATTGGGCCTTCCTCAAGGAGTGGTGAAGTGTGAACAGTTTGGAGGAGTCACACTTTCGTTCTCAAACGTCCAATAAGGTAATAAGGCTACCTCATGTTTTTGGAGTTGGCTGAATATGCCCTACCACTTTC
Source organism: Gossypium rotundifolium (assembly GCA_025506655.1). NCBI lineage: Eukaryota > Viridiplantae > Streptophyta > Magnoliopsida > Malvales > Malvaceae > Gossypium > Gossypium rotundifolium. Next base: position 131,270,021 of record CP106724.1, on the reverse strand, counting down.
TAATCGATTCTTAACTGTACTTTAGGAAAGCAGCGGAGGCGTGTAATCCTAACAATTAGGGGATTAAGGTCACCCTCATTCAAACAAGGTAAGAAGGGTATTTCGGATTAAGTCCCTAACAGTTGAGGACTAACATTGGATCTCGATGAATCTAGGTTGGGTGCTCGTAGATCTTGGAGTGACTCGTAAAAAGGTGTAATAACACTATCTCCGTTGTGAATCAGTAAAAGTTAAAAAGCCAAAACTTTGACATTTGAGGCCTCATGAGCGTGCGATCACTCGTGTGGTAAAACTGACCCTACAATCGTGAGCGGTAGACTGAAGAGGCCACCATGAGTGTTCTCGTGCACTTGGGCCGTTATGGGCCTCGTTGGGCAAAAATGGGTCGCATGGGCCCAATGGGATCGTGGGCCCTACACGGATGAAATCCACGATAAGTGGCAAATACTAGACTAGGCTATGTAGTTCGTATAGTCGTGATTGAATTTGGGCCAAATGGGCCACACGAGCGTGTGGGCCCATTTGGGTCGGATATTGAGCTTTGAGCCCGTTTACACTGTTTTGACCAAATGGGTTATCTGTGTCGCTCGTGGCAACTGTAGGCCTTCGGAAAGGTCGTTAACTATACCGAGACCTTTAAGGAATGAAATGACTGAAATACCCCTAAGGGTAAAATGACCATAATACCCCTGTAGGGTAAAATGACGGTAATACCCCTGTATGGGGAAATGACCGTAATACCTCTGTAGGGTAAAATGACCGTAATGCCCCTGTAGGGTAAAATGATCTTAATACCCCTATAGGGTTTAGAAATGTAATACCCTTGTAAGGTAAAATGACCGTAATACCCCTGACTGTAATACCCCTGTAGGGTAAAATAACCGTAATGCCCCTGTAGGGTAAAATGACCGCAATGCCCCTATAGGGTAAAATGACCGTAATGCCCCTGTAGGGTAAAATGACCGTAATGCCCTTGTAAGGTAAAATGACCGTAATGCCCCTGTAGGGTGAAATGACCGTAATGCCCCTGTAGGGTGAAATGACCGTAATGCTACCATAATACCCCTATAGGGTAAAATGACTGTAATGCCTCCATAGGGTAAAATTACCGTAATACCCCTATAGGGTAAATGGCTATAACGCCTTTGTAGGGTAAAATGACCATAATGCCCCTGTAGGGCAAAATAATCGTAATAACCTTGTAGGTAAAATGACCGTGATGCCCTTATAGGTTAAATGACTGTAATACCTTTGTAGGTGAATTGACCGATATACCCCTAAAGGGTAAAATGACTATTTTGCCCCTCGAGGGTAAATGATTGATTTATCTACAATGTAAATGATTGATTTGTCTGTGACGTAAATGATTAATCTATTTGTGATTTAAATGACTGATTTGTCTGTGATTTGTATGACTGATTCTGAGCATGACATTTTGCATACACGACATACTGCATAGGGTTGAGATACTGTTATGGAGGAAGTATTGTACTGGTGGCTCTGCCACAATCACTATTACTGGTGGCTTTACCACATATACTGTTACTGGCAGATTTATTGCGATACTGTTATTGGCAGCTTTGCTACGATGTTGCTGGCAGCTTTGTTACGATGCTATTAATAGCTGTGTGCCGGTCATATTATCGTTACTAATGGCTTTGTGTCAATCATATTACCATTACTGATGGCTGTGTGCGATCATATTACTACTACCAATGGCTTTGTGCCAATCATATTACTGTACCCATGGCGTTATAGCTATCCTGCTTATGGCTCTTAGTTATTACGATTCTTTGGTAGCTTTCTTTGCGATCATCGATTAGTGCCGCAATCGGTGCCGATATCTTTGTGTTGGCTGGGTGGGTCGATTTTATCTCCACATGGTATGTTGGTTGGTATGGGTGGTGTGTTGGCTGGATTGGGATGGGTTGCATGATTGCATTGTTACATTTCTGTTACTGATACTGTCACTGTATTGGGCTTAGGCCCACATGTATTCTGTTTCTAATTCTAATACTGTAATGGGCTAAGGCCCACACTACGCTGTTACTGTTTTGGGTTAAATCCCACAGTGTTCTGTTACTGAAAAGGCTTGACCCAGATTGTTACTGCATATATTATTGACTGAATGATAAGGGATTACACACTGAGTTTTCATAAACTCACCCTTTCTTTTAACTATACAGGTAATCCTCAGCCTTTGACGATTTGGAGCCGCGAGGGACTCAGAGGTGGCCATACATTCGCTGATGGTTGTTGTAGACTTATATATTTCTTTTATATTGGGCTATTTATTTTGGTAATAAGGCCTTTGGTAGGTTTAATTTTCTTTTTGATTGGGTTTTTAATTTCTTATTTTGAACTGCCAACCTGTTACAAACAAGTCTTAAAAAAATAATAACTGTTTTGAAGACAAACACGCATTTTCAAACTGCAAGATGATTTTAATTAGAGTAGCTTCAATGAAATTTAATTAATTAAGAAACAAACGGGAACAAACATGGCAATCGTTTTATTAAATGCTGGTTTTTATAACTTACCAATTATTTTCCAAGAAATATCAACTAAATGGATTTTAGCAAACGATTTCTCCCAACAAACCTTGCTTTCATAAAACACTTCGATGTGACACTCCAAATTCAACCGTAACGTCTAGGCCGAGTTTGGGGTGTTACATGTACTTCCCTCATATGATTATGGACTTATTTCATAAGAAGGGGGTAAAGATGAACCTGACCGAGTAGTTTCACTGCCTGACACAGAGTATTGTAGGCAATACCATGATACTTTAGTTCCGTGAGTTGGAGTGATAGCAAATTCAAGAGTGGAATCAAAGGCGAAAGCACAATATGGAAATGCCCATGACCCTAAAAAAGAAAACCACAATAAAGGTGTATGAAGGCACATAGTGGCAACGTAAGTTGTTTGATAAGGTTCGCTACAACACTTGAGTACTCGAGGCGATGAAACCATTTATGGAAAGATTTTTATGAGTCAAGGGATAGAGGGCCACAATGGCCCAAATGGTTGACCAATGGATCTATTAGTGGCGACGAGGAATAAAAAGAAAGAGAGAAATAGGAAGAGGAAACAGATGAGGATGATGAAGAGATAGAAGATGATGACCCTGCACTGTATGTTGATGATTTTGAGGCAGTTTTCGCTCTCGAGTGACCCGCCACAACAGAGGTAGTCTTCAAAGGCCTGAGACCATCGAGGCATCAAGGCTACAAAAAGTCGACCAACAAATGAAAATGGAAGGAGATAGTTAGACCAGAGTCAGGCTCCAATGATGATTAGTTACATGTTTTCACATTTTTCTTTTATTTTATTTTATGCGACAAGTAACTATAAACTACTAAATTATTTTTCCAAATTTGTATTTGGATTGGGTTTTTATTTTTATTTACTTTTATCACTTGTATTTTTTTGGTTTTGTTGTTTGTCTTTTTGTGAAGTCACACTTTCAAGCATGAATGAGAATGGGGATGACCCGAGAATGGGAATTTTCGTACCTTCTAATCTTTTGTTTTGGACACACATTGGGGATAATGTGTAACTTAAGCATGGGGGAATGCACATGATTTTTAATTTTTTTTTTGTATTTAATTGCATGTCTTCAATTTTTAGGTTAAACTTTTAGAAAAAAATTCAAAAAAATTGTTATTTTGCTTCTTTGATTTTCTTATGATTGTATGGTGCTTGGGCTGTAACAGCCCGATTTTGGGCTAGTCGAAACAATGGTTTTAGAACCATTAATCTGAGGCCAGAGAAATTATTTTTAATATTATTTTATGTGTTATAGCCTGATTATATGAGTGAATGAAATTTTAGTGAATTAATTTTAGTGATTGCATGCTTAATTTTGAAAAAGGACTAAATCGCATAAAGTGAGAAAGTTTTGTTCTACAAGCTAAAGGTTTCAAATAGCTATAGAACCTTAAATTGTAGGCCCTTAATGTGCAATTAGGCCCTTAAGAGAATGTTGGTCGGCCATAGGGGACAAGGAAATGCAAATTGGTCAAAGTTGGTGGAATTAGGTGACTTAATTGATGACATAAAATAAAATAAAGAGAAAAAAAAAGATATCACCTTTCATATTCATCCTCTCCACTGAAAATATTAGCAAAATAAGGGTTTTGGAAGCTTGAAATTTTCAGCAACCTACAATCCTTGCAAGTAAGTGATTTTAATGGTCATTCTTGATAATTTTTGTACTTTTGGGACCCTTGTAGCATAATCTAGCCAAAGAGGGACTATTTTACACTATGGTTGAAAGTATAGGGTTTTTCCATGAGATTATTAGTGTTTTTTACTGAATTTTTATGGAAGAAAATGAATCTTGGTTGTTAAATAAACAACTTTTGTGAAAGGGGTTTCCATGAAAAAACCTAAAATGGACCTTTTTGTAAAGGTTGCAAAATAGGTAGTAAATTTGTGAAATAATTGAATTTCTAAGTTGCCATAAGCTTAAATTAGATTTGTCTAGACTTGGTTAATGAGAAAATTTGATGCAAATCATTTTACGAGCCTAAGGGTAAAATCGTAATTATGTGAAAGTCTAAGGGCAAAACGGTAATTTTACCAAAGTTGGAATTTTGAAATGTCTTGATTAATGTGGTGACTAAATGAGTGAATTTTATCATTATATATTAAGAAAAACGGAATCCGGACCTAGACTGAGGGAAAACTAAGCTAGTAGACTAATTCAATTTAGTCGCTCACTTTTTGTATACAGAGGTAAGTTGTACGTAAATAATACAACTTTATTGTTATTATGCATTAAACAATTGATATTGTATAAAATATTTGATTATTTTTATGAATATGCATGACGAAATTTGATGTGGTATACTCCCGGTTAACCTTAGGAATAGATTGGATATCCAAGCCACGACATTTGGTTGATATGTGTACTAGTGTAAAACTATGCGGGACATGGCATCGGTGATGATATGTGTGCTAGTGTAAGACCATGTCTAGGACATGGCATTGGCCACAATACGAGAGCCAGTGTAAGACCATGTATGGGATATGGCATTGGCATTGAGACGAGAGCTAGTGTAAGACCATGTCTAGAACATGGCATCGGCCTCGATATATGAGCTAGTGTAAGACCATGTCTGGGACATGGCATCGACATTTTACCCTCTTGTGTAAAGCTTGTCAGGTATCCTTTGGTATTCCAACTGGTTCAACCGGTAATTTAGAGCTTGTGTCAAAGTGAGAAATGTTACGACTATGTTGTTAGTGATACAGGTACCTACATGAAAATTCATGAGAAATGAGCTCGAATTATGTTGTATGATTAGTAAGGGTGAAAATGAGTAAGTTATGCTTTTAATCATTCGAGAATTTTGTGCAAGTTTGTAAGATGATATGAGTATGATAATGCATGGTAATTATTGTTAATTATTTACATGCGACTTACTAAGCTTTATGCTTACTCTCTCTCTTTTCCATTTTCTTCTAGTGCGCCAAGATAGCTCGAGAATCAACAAAAGTCGGAGGCTCGATCACACTATCAATCTAAACATTTGGTATAGTTAGATTTATCATTTTGAGTATGGCATGTATAGGGACTTGGTCTTTGTCAAGTGTCATATTGTTTGGCCAAATGTGTTGGCTTGTCTTGAGGATTGATTCATTTTGTATAAGGCCATGGATGATGGCTAATACTTATTATTGATATATGAAAATGATGACGGTATTCATGAATGTGCAAATTGCATGGTTGAGTATTTGGAATATTAATGCATGAATGAGTAGGTTATTTGATGCAGCTTATGTTGGTGCAAGTAAGGGTGGCAGAAAAGGCTTAGTAAATAGACTTGTTTTTGGTCCACATGGGTAGACACACAGGCATGTGTCTAGGCCGTGTGTAACACACGGTCTGCCCCATGGGCGTGTAGTCAGGCTGTGTGTCCCCTGCACTTTAATTGGGTAAAATAGAATGCCTAGTAGTAGCCATACGGGATGAGGCACGGCCGTGTGTCTCAACCGTGTGGAAGACAAGGCCATAGGACATAGGCATGTGCCCAGGCCGTGTGAAGTCTGCACTTGAATTTAGGAATTTAATTAGCCACACGGCCTAAGGACATAGGTGTGTGCCTTGGCTGTGTGACCTTATTGGGTTGATGACGTCAGAAATAGAATGTCAAGGTTTTTGCACACTGGCGTATCATGGCTGTATGAGGGACACAGGCCATGAACACGGGCGTGTGCCAAGCCATGTGAAAACCCCTGTAGGTTCAAATTGAGAAATAAATCCACACGGCCACGGGACATGGGTGTGTCCCTATATGCTTAAGTCGTGTGAGTTACACGGCCCTTCAACATGGCCATGTCCTCAGGTCACACGGGCGTGTCGCTATTCCACATGGGAGTGTATCCCTTGTATTTAGTGACATTTTCCAAAGTTTTCTAAAGAACTTGGTTTAGTCACAAACCGTTTCTAAAGTATGTTTGGGCCTCGTAGGCCCATATTAAGGACTTTAAGATGAATATTGAAAAGTTTTAAATTTGAATGAACTTTTACGACTCAGATTTGTATGTTTGTACGCGTTTAAGTAAAGTAACTCTTTATACCCTGTACCGGTGTCGGATACGGGTAAGGGGTGTTACATGGACAATAATTAGGAAATAGGGCATTGGATGTAAATATTGAATAAGTACTTTTGGATTGTCAAGCATGTAAATTTTGATTGATATTAGATAATTCAATATTTGTAACATCCAAAAATTTGAGTATCAATATGTTGCTTGTCTTTGGTGTTAGCTCGGGTATAATTTTATTGTGTGCTTAATATAGTCTTAAAAAAGGCTCGAGTTTACTTCGAATTAGAATAAATTTTACTAAAGAGTACTTTAGTGTAGAGAAATTAGGTGACTTTGAAGTTAAGTTAATTAAGTGATAAAAGATGGCATAAGATGAGTAATTGGCAAAGAGGTGATGGCGCCATAAAATTTGGACTTGAGGGAGAGGTTGAATCTCCTAGCATGCATTTTGGTGACTTTAATTTTGCATCTATATGGCATGTGTCGGTCATGGATAAGGATTAGGATGAGTTGGATTAAATTTTTATGGTAAGAGGACTTAAGGTTATGGTAAGCATGAGTTAAGGGATCGAATTGCTTGACTTTGGGGATAGGATTTCTCAAACTTAAGGAAAATGGAGGATGGTAAGGCTTGAGTCTAGGTTGATGTTTTGGTAACTTTTTCATGGCCATTTTGACCATGAATGGGGACGATTTTGTGGACTAAAGGAGGGAGTCAATTTTGGGTGGTGAATTTTGGTGATAGGCTAGTTTGGTTGGTAGCTTTGGGGGTATTACCTTTTGGTCATTTTTGCTTTTGCAAAACACTTTCTCTCCATCCATTTTTCTCCCTTGGCCAAATGTATTGGTATAGAAGAAAAACAACTTTTGTTTCATTTCTTATGGCGATACTTTTGACCATTTGATCACCTTATTTTTGCAAAACCTCTCCTAGTGCCGAAACTACCAACACAACAAGCCATAGTTTTCATCCCCCATTGCCGAATGCACCATTGTCTTAAACACTCTCTCTTTGCTTTTCTTTTACCATTGATAATTTAATTATAAACCTATCATTCTCTTTCTCTTTCTTTCATCTCTTATTTTCTTTTCAACCATACTTTCTTCATTATTTTTCTCTCATGGCCGAATGTTAGTGACTATTTACCTAAACTGAAAGTTTCTTTGCTTTTCACATATTCTTTCTTCTCAATTCTGTTTTATTCAAACTTTGAATATTCGGTAAGAACCCTCTTTTATAGTTTTAATTTTGTTCTTATTTTCTTAATTGCCGAATCCTTAGGTTGGTTTTAGAAAGCCTTTTGACTGAAATCTTCATCCATTTCTCTTAAATAAATTCTCTTCATTTTATAGTGAAATAAAGAAAGGCCAAAACTCAAGTGTTCGTATGCATCGTGAATCGTTGTAATCGATTTAAGGTGTTAAGGTAAGGGATTATTAAGGACTCTCATATTACTCGACATATTGATATAGATGGATTATTAATCGATTTCATTTTAGGGGACGTTACCCTCGATTGTCATATTGTGGAACGAGGATATTTGTGGTAAGCCAATCTCACTCTTAAAACCATTAGTCATGATTTTGATAATTTATTAGTCGGACTAATGATCTTTTGTCAATAGAGACAATCAAGATAGGGACGAAAAGGGTGGTAAATAGTGTTCAGAAGAGGGGTGGTTCCGCTATTCTCCCTAAGTTTAAGCGAAGGACTGATTTGGGAAACCGAGATTTTCCACCGGGTGGTGGACGCTGATCCGAGGAGAACCAGTTGTTTGAAGTCGTTCGTACTCTCGAACCTTTGTTTGTTCATGGATTTTCATCGGGTAACGAACCAATAATCGGGGCGAAGCCGCAAATAGAAGTGGTTCAAAATTCTGAGGGTAAAAGTCTAGATCATTATTCTAAGATTCGATTTGTAAATAAATAATAGTGTTCTAATTTATCGTGATGCGTTTAGGTATTGATGAGCGGGAAAGTCTAGTTCTCACAGTAACCAGGTGTGTAACTTCACACTTATCCCAGGTTAGCTACTATACCGTAAGTATTGGGATAAAATTGTAAAGACGGTAAAATCAGAAAATGCGTAATAATTAACACTTTTCTGAAATGCATGAAAACAGTTAAAGTCATGAAATTTACGAAAAATGCCCTCAATGAGTTAATCGGTAAATAATAAATTTCATGCTAGATCGTTAAATGGGCCGAAAAATGCTAGATCGTTAAATGGGCCAAAAATCTGCTAGATCGTTAAATGGGCCGAAAATCTACTAGATCGTTAAGTGGGCCGAAAATCTGCTGGATCATTAAATGGGCCGAAAATCTGCTAGATCGTTAAATGGACCAAAAATCTGCTAGATCGTTAAATGGGCCAAAAATCTGCTAGATCGATATATGGGCCAAAGTTTGCTAGATTGTTAAATGGCTATATGCTATTTTGTCTTATGGGCCAAAATGAAAATTTGAAATATAGACTCACATGTATTATGAGATTTTGTTAAATTATCATATGAATATAGATTAATATGCATACATGATTGCATGGGTTGGGATAAATGATGAAGAAAAGAAAGGCTTGTTGTCAAAATCTAGTTCGGTGGCTCTACTACAAATATTTTAATGGCTTAATGCCTCTAGTTCGGTGACTTTGTCACAATCTAGTTCGGTGGTGCACCACAACATTATTAAAAATGGCTTTATGCCTACAATTGGTATGTTGGCGGGGTGGGTTGACTTGATCCCCACAGGTGTGTTGGTTGGTACGGGTGGTGTGTAGCGGATGGAAATTAGGTTTGGTTGGGAATTTCATTTTACATGCATTTTATTTATTATATTGTTAAATTCAGATATGAGCTCAAGCCCAAAATAATGACTTGATGATCGCCGAGTGGATATGGTAAGTGAGTTATACACTGAGTTCTGGGTAACTCACCCCGTTTAATTATCCATCTCAGGTAATGGCAATTGACGGAGGCTTGGGCCGAGGATGACTTCGTGGAGGCCATACTTCGATCATGGGTTTTATAAACTATGAACTTTTAATTAAGTGAATTCTTTTAATTACTATTTTGGGTATGATGTAATAAGGCATTTATTAATATTTCATGGATTTTTATGTGTGGATGGATTTAAATTTTGTTTTAGATATTTAATATGGGCTTAAAGCATATGAGATTCTTTAACTATTCTTGTTTTCAAATTCTTTTGAACTCTTTAAAAACTACTTTAAGGTTTTTGACAATTAAATGCTAAATGATAAGATTTCAACTAATGTTTCTTAAATTTATCGATTTTAAATTATTTTTCTTGGTTTTACTAAACTTCACTTTCAAGAGGTTTTGTAGAACAGTTTCACCTAGTTCATTAGAAAAATTAAAAGGATGTTCGATCTGTGTGACAAACCAAATCTTGTCTTAATGCATAGACCTGGTTTGGGGTGTTACATTTAATGGTATCAGAGCTAGTTTCATAACTCGGCTGTGGTTGGGTTCAATAAATAACTTTCATCTGAAATTATTTTTATGTTTTAAAGTTAGTATGGCACCACAAGCATCCGGCACCAAGCCAAGTAAGTATTTATTACTAAATGATTATTATAATGATATGATCATAGGAACACTCTAGAACTTCTAGTTTTAGATGTTGAAAACCGTAGAGATCGAGACTATAGCATGTGTTTGCGAAAAACAACTTTATCTCTTGAATCTCATAAAATATTGTTAATAAACATTGAAACAGTTTTCTAATTCATAAAATTTGTAATCAGATTAAAACGAGTTAGTCAGTATAAGCGCCAGAGGACGCGGACGTGGTAGACGTGGCCGTGGTAGAGGCCGAGGTGCTAGAACTGTGTTTGAGGAATTGGGACATATTTCAGAAATGGATGCACCAGTATCACCAGCTTGGAAAATGATTCACAAGAGAATAGGAGAGAAGATAATGCTTTGACACGAGAAATGTTACGAGTCCTTGAAAGGGTCGCTGGATCTAGAGCTGGGCTAGCAACTCGTGGGTCGATATCGGAGCGATTGAAATCAAGTGGTGCTGAGGTTTTTAGAGGTGTCTCAGGTGTAGCTCCAAATGTTGCTGAATATTGGCTTGAGGAGTGGAGCGAATTATGGATGACCTAGAGTGCACTGTAGAATAGAAACTAAGGGGAGCGGTATCTTTGTTAAGGGACGAGGCATACCAATGGTGGCTTACTGTCCGAGAAGGCACTGATGCTGCATTTGTTACTTGGGAATTCTTCAAAGCTGCCTTTCAAGGGAAATATGTAGGAACAAGTTATGTGGATGCTCAGAGGAAGGAATTTCTGAATCTGATTCAAGGAAATAAGACGGTGGCAGCGTATGAGGCTGAGTTTTTACGCTTGAGTCGTTATGCTTGGACAATAGTGCCAACGGATCATGAGCGCTGTGTACGCTTTGAGGATGGGCTGAATGATGAGTTGCGGGTTTTGATAGCCCCATAATAAGTTAGAACTTTTGCCACGCTTGTGGAGAAAGCTAAGATAGCCGAAGAGGCTAAGCGCTCAGAACGTCAAAATCGGGAAAGAGTTAGAGGCAAGAAAGATATAAAGTATTCGAGTTCTTCAAAAAGGTTTCAAAAGAGGCCTCGAAATGATGAGCCAGCTCAAGGTAGAGCACCTGTGGCTATTAATCAGAGTCGAGACTGTCTTTGAATGTGGGAAACGACATTAGGAGAGTCTTTGGAGAAAATTGGTGCTTGTTATAAATGTGGTTCAATGGATCATCAATATAAGAATTGCCCTCGATGGATGGATACAACTCAGGAAGCTCGTAATCCTGATGTACAGCCGGCCAGAGGTACTCGACAGCCACCTAGAGGCCGTGGACCGAGTCGTGGTGGTAATGGGGCTGGACGTGGTCAAGGTGTGCCGGGTCGAGGCAATGGTTCTAGAGGTAACGTGGATGCAAGACAGCCAGGATTGGTCTATGCAGTTAGACGCCACGAGGATGGCAATGCACCTAATGTGATAACTGGTACGTTCTTCATCTATGATGTACATTCTTCGCTTTGATAGATATTGGTTCTACCCACTCGTATGTTGCTAGTGCCATATCCGAAACTTGAATCTAGAATCAAATTTACGATAGTGAGATGACGGTAATTAGTCCTTTAGGACGTTCGATGATGTAAATAATCTGTTTAGAGACGTACCCTTAGAAATCCAAAGAGAAATATTTCTGGAAAATTTGATGGAATTGCCTTTCGGCGAGTTCGATCTCATTCTGGGCATGGATGGTTGGTTAAGCATCGGGCACATTTGGATTGTACTGAAAAGTGGATGTCAATAAGAACTTCGGATGATAAGGAAGTAGTAATGGTAGGCGAACGAAGGAATTACTTGGCAAATGTGGTATTTGCGTTAAAGGTAGAAAAGTTGATACGGAAAGGGTATGGAGCATTCCTAGCTTTTATTTGTGCTTTGGATGCCAAAGAATTATCAGTGGAAGATGTGAGAACAGTGAAGGAATTTCCAGATGTATTTCCCGAAGAACTTCCTGATATACCTCCAGTTGGGAAGTAGAATTTGGTATTGAGCTTTTGCCCAGAACGGCTCCAATGTCCATTACTCCTTATAGAATGGCACCGAAGGAGTTGGCGGAGCTTAAAGCTCAAATTCAAGAATTGTTGGATCGAGGATTTATTCGATCGAGTGTGTCTCCGTGGGGAGCACCGGTTTTGTTCATTAAGAAAAAAGATGGGTCGATCTGTATGTGCATTGATTACAGGAAGTTGAATAAATTGACGATCAAGAATAGGTATCCTTTGTCGAGAATTGATGACCTGTTTGATCAATTGAAAGGAGCTTCGATTTTCTTCAAAATTGATTTGAGATCGGGTTATCACCAACTCAAAGTGAATGAAGCAGATATTCATAAGACGGCATTCGAACTCGTTATGGACATTATGAGTTTTTAGTAATGCCGTTTGGGTTGACCAATGCACCAGCTGCATTTATGGACATGATGAACCAGGTCTTTCAACCATATTTAGACCGGTTTGTGGTAGTGTTCATAGATGACATTTTGGTATATTCGAGGAATGAAGAGGAACATGACTCACATTTGCGTATAGTATTGCAGTTACTTCGAGATAAGCAACTTTATGCCAAATTCAGTAAATGTGAATTTTGGTTAAGGGAAGTGACTTTCTTGGGTCATGTAGTGTCAGCTGAAGGAATAAGGGTGGATCCTCGGAAGGTTGAGGCTGTATTGGATTGGAAACCACCGAAGTCAGTAGCTGTGATTCGGAGTTTCTTGGGTTTAGCCGGTTATTATAGACGCTTTGTTGAGGGGTTTTCGCTGATTGCTGCACCCCTAAATAAGCTGTTGCGAAAGGAGTACCGTATGTATGGACTGATAAATAGCAAGAGAGTTTTGAGAAATTGAAGAAGATTTTGACGGAAGCACCAGTACTGATTCAACCTGAGGATGGAAAAGAATTTACCATTTATTGTGATGCGTCACACATGGGTTTAGGTTGTGTGCTGATGCAAAATGGAAAAGTGGCGGCTTATGCTTCTCATCAGTTGAGACCGCACGAAGTAAACTACCCTACTCATGACTTGGAGTTAGCTGTGGTAGTGTTTGCTTTAAAGATTTAGAGGCACTATCTCTACTGTGAGAAGTCTATCATCTATACGGATCACAAAAGTCTTAAGTATCTTCTTACTCAAAAGGAGTTAAACTTGAGACAAAGAAGATGGGTGGAGCTGTTAAAGGATTATGATTTCTCAATCGAGTTTCATCCTGGAAAGGCTAACGTGGTAGCAGACGCGTTAAGTCGTAAGGTGGTATCTGATTTGAGAGCAATGTTTGCTCATCTGAGTTTGTATGAGGATGGTAGTTTGTTAGCGGAACTTCAAGTGAAGCCTCTGTGGTTAGATCAAATCAAGGAAAAGCAGATGTCAGATGAAAAGTTGGGACCCTTATTTCAGCAAGTTGAAAGTGGTGAAATAGGGGATTTTGGTATAAACACGGATAGAGTGTTGTGTTTTCGTGGAAGAGTTTGTATGCCCAAGGACTCAGATTTGAGACAAATGATTCTACGGGAGGCGCATAGTAGCCTTTATGCTATGCACCCTAGAGGAAATAAGATGTATCGAGATCTTCGTGAACAGTATTGGCGGCCAGGGATGAAGCGTGAGATTTCTGAGTTTGTAGGAAAATGTTTGACTTGTCAACAAGTGAAGGTGGAGCATCAATTGCCATCAGGCTTATTACAACCGTAAAGATTCCTCTTTGGAAATGGGAACGGGTAACAATGGGTTTTGTTAGTGGGTTACCTTTAACACCTACTAAGAAAAATTCGTTTGGGTAATAGTTGATCGATTGATGAAGACTGCTCATTTTCTTTTAGTTCGTACGGATTACTCATTATAGAAGTTGGCTAAGCTATATGTATCTGAAATCGTAAGGTTACATGGGGTACCAGTGTCTATTATATCAGACAGGGATCTTAGGTTTACATCACGATTTTGGAAAGCTTTGCATGAAGCTTTGGGAATAAAGTTAAACTTCAGTACGGCTTTTCATCCTTAGTCAGATGGTCATTCGAAAAGAGTAATTCAGATATTGGAAGACATGTTAAGGGGTTGTGTATTTGACTTCAGAGGTAGTTGGGAGGATTTTCTACCGTTGGTAGAGTTTGCGTATAACAACAGCTATCAGTCTAGCATTCAGATGGCACCCTACGAGGCATTGTATGGTTGCAGGTGTCATACTCCTATTTGTTGGACTGAATTGGGCGAACGGCAGATGTTGGGTCCTGAATTGATATCTGAGACGAAAAAAAAGGTAAAAATTTTTCTAGCACAATTAAAAGAAGCTTCGGATAGAAAAAAGTCGTATGCAGATCTGAAGCGTAAGGATATTGAGTTTGCTGTGGGAGATCAGGTCTTTCTGAAGGTCTCACTTGGAAAAAGATTTTCAGATTTGGAAGGAAGGGCAAGTTGAGCCCTAGTTCATTGGACCATATCGTGTGATGAAGGGTGTTGGTCCAGTGGCCTATCAGATTGAATTACCTTCGGAGTTGAGTCAAATTCATAATGTTTTCCATGTTTCCATGCTGAGGCGCTATAGATCAGATCCGTCTCACATAGTACCGGTGGAAGAAGTGGAGTTGAGATCAGACTTATCTTTTGAGGAGGAACCAGTGAAAATCTTAGACCGAGATGTTAAGGTGCTAAGAAAGAAGACCGTACCGTTGGTCAAGGTTTTATGGCGTAATCACGGAGTGGAGGAAGCTACATGGGAGCCTGAGGATGCAATTCAGCAACAATATCCTCACCTCTTTTAATCAGATAAATTTCGAGGACAAAATTTTCTTTAAGGGGGGTAGAATTGTAACATCCAAAAATTTGAGTATCAATGTGTTGCTTGTCTTTGGTGTTAGCTCGGGTATAATTTTATTGTGTGCTTAATATAGTCTTGAAAAAGGCTCGGGTTTACTTGGAATTAGAATAAATTTTACTAAAGAGTACTTTAGTGTAGACAAATCAGGTGACTTTGAAGTTAAGTTAATTAAGTGATAAAAGATGTCATAAGATGAGTAATTGGCAAAGAGGTGATGGCGCCATAAGCTGGACTTGAGGGGAGAGGTTCGAATCTCCTAGCATGCATTTTGGTGACTTTAATTTTTGCATCTATATGGCATGTTTCGGTCATGGATAAGGATTAGGATGAGTTGGATTAAATTTTTATGGTAAGAGGACTTAAGGTTATGGTAAGCATGAGTTAAGGGATGGAATTGCTTGACTTTGGGGATAGGATTTCTCAAATTAAGGAAAATGGAGGATGGTAAGGCTTGAGTCTAGGTTGATGTTTTGGTAACTTTTTCATGGCCATTTTGACCATGAATGGGGACAGTTTTGTGGACTAAAGGAGGGAGCCGATTTTGGGTGGTGAATTTTGGTGATAGGCTAGTTTGGTTGGTAGCATTGGGGGGTATTACCTTTTGGTCATTTTTGCTTTTGCAAAACACTTTCTCTCCATCCATTTTTCTTCCTTGGCCGAATGTATTGGTATAGAAGAAAAACAACTTTTGTTTCATTTCTTATGGCCATACTTTTGACCATTTGATCACCTTATTTTTGCAAAACCTCTCCTAGTGCCAAAACTACCAACACAACAAGCCATAGTTTTCATCCCCCATTGCCGAATGCACCATTGTCTTAAACACTCTCTCTTTGCTTTTATTTTACCTTTGATAATTTAATTATAAACCTATCAGTCTCTTTCTCTTTCTTTCATCTCTTATTTTCTTCTCAACCATACTTTCTTCATTATTTTTCTCTCATGGCCTAATGTCAGTGACTATCTACCTAAACCGAAAGTTTCTTTGCTTTTCACATATTCTTTCTTCTCAATTCTGTTTTATTCAAACTTTGAATATTCGATAAGAACCCTCTTTGATAGTTTTAATTTTGTTCTTATTTGCTTAATTTCCAAATCCTTAGGTTGGTTTTAGAAAGCCTTTTGACCGAAATCTTCATCCATTTCTCTTAAATAAATTCTCTTCATTTTATAGTGAAATAGAAAAAGGCCGAAACTCAAGTGTTCGTAAGCATGGTGAATCGTTGGAATCGATTTAAGGTGTTAAGGTAAGGGATTATTAAGGACTCTCATATTACTCGACATATTGATATAAATGGATTATTAATCGAATTCGTTGTAGGGGACGTTATCGCTTGATTGTCATATTGTGGTAAGCCAATCTCACTCTTAAAACCGTTAATCATGATTTCGATAATTTATTAGTCGGAATAATGATCTTTTGTCAATAGAGACAATCAGATAGGGACGAAAAGGGCAGTAAATAGTGTTCGGAAGAAGGGTGGTTCCGCTATTCCCCCTAAGTTTAAGCGAAGGACTGTTTCGGGAATCTGAGATTTTCCACCTTGTTGTGGACGCTCATCCGAGGAGAATCAGTTGTTTGAAGTCGTTCGTACTTCTGAACCTTTGTTTGTTTGTGGATTTTCATCGGGTAACGAACCAATAATCGGGGAGAAACCGCAAATAGAAGTGGTTCAAAATTCTGAGGGTAAAAGTATAGATCGTTATTTTAAGATTCGATTTGTAAATAAATAATAGTATTCTAATTTATCGTGATGCGTTTAGGTATCGATGAGCGGGAAAGTCTAGTTCTCACAGTAACCAGGTGTGTAACTTTACACTTATCCCGGGTTAAGTACTATATTGTAAGTATTGGGATAAAATAGTAAAGATGAAAAAATCGGAATATGCGTAATAATTAACACTTTTGTGAAATGCATGAAAACAGTTAAAGTCGTGAAATTTACGAAAAATATGCTAGATCGTTAAATGGGCCGAAAATCTACTAGATCGATATATGGGCCAAAGTTTGCTAGATTGCTAAATGGCTATATGCTATTTTGTCTTATGGGCCAAAATGAAAAATAGACTCACATGTATTATGAGTTTTTGTTAAATTATCATATGAATATAGATTATTATGCATACATGATTGCATGGGTTGGGATAAATGATGAAGAGAAGAAAGGCCTATTGCCAAAATCTAGTTCGGTGGCTCTGCCACAAATAATTAAATGGCTTAATGCCTCTAGTTGGGTGACTTTGTCACAATCTAGTTCGGTGGTGCACCACAACATTATTAAAAATGGCTTTATGCCTACGATTGGTGTGTTGGCGAGGTGGGTTGACTTGATCCCCACGGTGTGTGTTGGTTGAATGTGTGTGGTGTGTAGCGGATGGAAATTAGGTTTGGTTGGGAATTTCATTTTACATGCATTTATTTATTATATTGTTAAATCCATATATGGGCTCAAGCCCAAAATAATTACTTTATGATATGGCCCAGTGGATATGGTAAGTGAGTTATACACTGAGTTCTGAGTAACTCACTTCGTTTAATTATCCATCTCAGGTAATGGCGATTGACGGATGCTTGGGCCGAGGATGACTTCGTGGAGGCCATACTTCGAACATGGGTTTTATAGACTATGAACTTTTAATTAAATGAATTCTTTTAATTACTATTTTGGGTATGATGTAATAAGGCCTTTATTAATATTTCATGGATTTTTATGTATGGATGGATTTAAATTTTGTTTTAGATATTTAATATGGGCTTATGTTAATCCTATAATGTTTCCTTAAAATTACTTTGGTTTTTAAAACATATGAGATTCTTTAACTATTCTTGTTTTCAAATTCTTTTGAACTCTTTAAAAACAACTTTAAGGTTTTTGACAATTAAATACTAAATGATAAGATTTCAACTAATGTTTCTTAAATTCATCGATTTTAAATCATTTTTCTTGGTTTTACTAAACTTCACTTTCAAGAGGTTTTGTAGAACGGTTTCACCTAATTCATTAGAAAAATTAAAAGGATGTTCGATCTGTGTGACAGACCAAATCTCGTCTTAATGCATAGACCTGGTTTGGGGTGTTACAATATTCTTAGAAGTAGACTGATTAGTTCAACAAGTTAATTTGGTTAATAAACTAGAGGCAACTGTTCTTAATGAAAAAAAATGTTTAAATTGTGCCATAGGATAAATGGATCATGTAGATACTTGTAGATAAATAAAGCTTGGATTGTTAATTGTTCATCCAAATAATTGTAAGCATGAAAGAAAATGTAACTTGTGAAATGTTTTGAGAAGGACTTAGGCATTGTTTGATAAGCATCGAGCCAAAAAGATTTAACCTTATGCTATTTATCTTTAGTTCCCATAATTTGAGCCTCATGTAATCCTTTCTTGATGAGCCTTATCTCTGAAGCCTTGAGCCTAAATACACCCTCTTTGTCCCATACTAAAATGCAATATTAAATGTACGGAGAGCCATGAATATTGAGGGTAAGTAGGAATATTATGCTGGCTTCAAATGGTTTGTGAGAGAAAAAGAATAGGCTACATGATATGGTATGTATAGAACCTTGCTAAGTAAATTTGGACAAAAATATCATATATATCGTGTAAATAAAAGCAAGAAAAATTAGAAAAACAAGCTTAAATGACAAATAAAATTCGAGCTTCCAAAGAAGACTTTCTATTCATAATGTGTTAAAACTTGCTAGTTTACTGCACGTACCAATATCATGTAGTATCTTCTAAGTTTTTGGAGAGATAGGGAAGGTAGAAGAAGGAGAAATAAGGAGGCAAGCTTTAAGAATAATTTGCAGGTGAATGGGGGACAATGTCATGTGCTTTATTGTTTCTAGTGCTTGAAACTGTTTATAGTGACCTTTTGTTTGAATTCCGAACTGTCCTAAGCCTTTGAACGTTACAAGCCTAGAAAACCTTTGGGACTTGAATATTCCACTAGCATTGTAACACCCCTCACCCGGAGTCTATGCCAAAACCAAGCACGAGGTATTATCGGACTTGACTTGCTTAATCAATCCACTTTAGGCTATAAAAATTCTCTCCAATTTAAAATTTTTCATTCATCAGCGTAACATCCCTATCATGGGTCAACGAGACCCATTACACCCACTCGGGATATCGAGGAACCAAACCAGAACTTTTCAAACACTTAGAAAATTTTCACCTAAACAGGGTCCACACGCCCGTGTGCCCCTAAGACATGCCTGTGTCTTCCACCCGTGGTCAACACTGACTAATTTCACACAGCCTTGACACGCCCGTGGCCCTGGCCCGTGTTCCAAAACCTTGGGATTCTGAATTATCCACACAACCTATACACACACTCGTGTGCTTCAGTCGTGTGGCGATTTCAATTCCAAGTGTAAGGTACAGACTTCACACGGCCTGGGCATACGCCGATGTTCTAGCCAAGCCTCCCGCATGGTGTAGACACACGCCCGTGTGTCTACCTATATGGACAATTAGCAGGCTATCTACCAAGCCCTTTTGCCACCCACACTTGCATACATTCATACACCATCACACAAACTTCCACATCATCAATCATAACTCTTGAATTATCACATTTAAACTATAAAATAAAGTCTTCATCCCATACACGAGGGAAAACTATTTCTGGTATAATTACAAACAACTTAAGCCATCATCTATGGCTATACACAATCGAACCATAACTATCTTAGGCCAACACATTTGGCTATATCAACTATGACTTAATCAACTTTAAATACTATCCCTATACATGCCATAACTCGTAAGGACTTGAAACCTCATACCAAGTGTCTGCTCAATAGTGTGAAAACATCTCCGGCGATCTCCAACTTGAGCTAGTTAAATTAACCTATAAGAGATGGGAAAAGAAAAGGAGTAAGAAATTATGCTTAGTAAGTTCATATGCAAATAATAATCAATTATTAATATCCATTGACTATACACAATCCCAAGTATTATAATGAGTTTTCACTCTTACTCTCATGGTTAGCTATTCAACCATTCATAATGCTTACTCATTTCGTCTCTTATCACGTTCTAACCATATCTTGAGCTTAGTGCTCGCATTCATTAACTTACATCCTTGCACTTAACATCGCCTTAACCATATGATACAACACATCATACTTCTCAATAAATCATTCATACTACTAGTCACTTGGTGGTTTCGCACTTAGCCTACCATCAATCTCTAATAGGGTGGTATCGTACATAGTCCACTATCTGTTCTAAACTCGATGGTATCGCACACAGCCCATCGGTGACAAGGAATATGATGGTAACGCACACAGCCCACCATTAATAATATTGTTGATGGTATTGCACATAGCCCATCACTAACAATTAATGAGGTGGTATCGCACATAGCCCACTGTTAGTATGCATTCACGGATATCTATCCACATGCATTTCCCTATTTCAAATGTTCATCCAGAAGCATCCTCACACACTATCGTTCTTACTTAGATTTCTACAATAATCATTTGCTTTCACGAAATGCATTTATAAATACAACATATGCAATTAGGATGCATCGTTTACACATGACCCACTATGGGTTCATCATATACCAAATTCACCTCAATTTAATTATAACACATACCTATAACCCTCATGGTACAACCACATACTTTCTCGTTTTCAACATATCTGTTGAATCACTCAAATTGTTAAATAACACTTTTGAATCACATACATATAATTTCACATCGGCATCATGCCCCCAATAGGGTCTTACATGAAATATCATATCAATGCCATGTCCCTAACATGGTCTTTTTCCATATCTCACACCGAGGCCATATTCCAATATGGTCTTACATAGGACCTTAACTATCATCCTATCATTCTATTTGCATTTTCCATTATTCTTAGATTTAATTCTCTTGACATCTCATCAAACTTATTTAATACATTCCTAAAGTAATTATACATTCCATACAACATTGGAATATTAAATAACCCGCACGTGATTGCAACATTTGCACACGAACTTACCTCGATATCGGAAAGGGTAAAAAGGGACCTTTTTGCCCACATTTCTCTTTTCTCTCGTTCTAGGTCTGAATTTCGCTTTCTTTTATCTAAAACAATAAAATTTACTCATTCAATCACTTTATTCATCATAATACATCATAATCTACACTTAGGAAAAAATGACTATTTTGCCCTTATACTTTGGCAACATTACGATTTTGCCCCTAGGCTCGTAAATCACTTTTCATCACATTTTCTTATTAAACAAGCCTAGCTGAACATTTAATCCTCCTACAACTATCCACAATTGTAACTATTTCATGCATTAATGAACAAAATACAACATTTGCATCTTAATCCAAATTAGGTATTTTTCATGACAACACCTTTCACAAAAGTTGTTTCTCATCTTCCTAACGTTCATTTTCTTCCATAAAAACTCAGTTAACAACATAATCTCTCTCATGGCAAGTCCTTAGACTTTTAACCATATTGCAAATTAGTCCCCTCATTAGCTAGCTTAAGCTTTGGGGATTCCAAAAGTACAAAAATTATCAACTAAAATCATCAAAATCACTTACTAGTAAGGAAAAAAGCTTGGCTGAAATTTTGAGCTCTCAACCCCCATTTTTGCTGCTCATTTTCGATGGAGAGAAGATGGAGAGAAAGGTGATATTTTCTTTTCTTTATTTTATGGCAAAAATAATTTTTATCACCAAATTTCCACCTAACCATTGATAAAGTCCTTTCTTTGTCCCCCTATAGTCGACCATCACTCCTTCCATGGCCTATTTGTACTTTAAGGACCTTCAATTAATATTCTTTAGCTAATTGGCACCTCTAGCAATTAAAATAGAACTTTCACACTTTTTGCGATTTAGTCATTTTTCGAAATTAAGCCCTCAATTGCTAAAATTAAAGCGCCAAAATTCTCATGCCTCTTTAAAAACATATTATAACACATAAAATAATATCAAAATATTTTTCTTCAACCTCAAATTAGTGATCCCGAGATCACTGTTCTGACTAGCCCCTAAATTGGACTGTTATAAGCACGTTTCTCTTAACTTGCTTGCATTATTTTGGATGAACGCTTTCAATTTGATTTATATATCTGTAATGTATCCACAAAGTCCATTTTAATGGATAACATAACTGTACATATCATCATTTGAATTACCTCTAGATTTGTTAGCATTCTAATTTACTGAACTAGCTTTGTTTGCTTTAAGAATAACCAAGTTAGCTAAATGTCATTCTTAAATTGCATGTGAGATAACTTGGGTACAAGTTTGATATTTTACTACCATGTTGCCTTTTTGTCCAATTTAGCCCAATGGTCATATTTTTTATTTTTTATTTTTGCATTTTTTGTGTGTTTGCTTAAGGACAAGCTAAGAGTTAAGTGTGGGGAGTTGGATTTGCCATAATAAGATATGTCAAATTAAGCTTTCTCATTATACTTAAGGTGTAACACCCCTTACTCGTGTAACACCCCAAACCCGGCCTAAACGTTACGACCGAATCCGGTATGTTACAGGGTGAAGTAAAAATGAGATTTGTTGAATTTAGGAAAAACTGGAGGTTTGAAAAACTTTTCGATTAGGGTGTAGTCTTGAAATTAACGATACGTAGATTAAGGAAATTTCCAAGTTATGATTATCGAGTATTCATTATATTAGTTGATACTTTAAAGAGAAATGATTAATTTATGTTGCTCGTATGTTTTTGAAAAACTCCATTTCCACCTTAATGATTAAGTGTCGAATTTGAGATAATCTATAACTAATAAAAACCCAAGTTTTACTTAGAAGGGCCTTATTATATAACAAAAATCCCAATTAAAAATAAAGTATAATAAGAAACGAGTTTATGAAAGAAAAGGGTATTGTGGCCTCCACGAGTCCGCCTCGGCTCCCACATCCACGATCTACTGATTTCCTAAAAAATTAAAAAAGGGGTGAGTCACCGGGACTCAGTGTGTAAATTCCCCCACATTATACAGATGGCTCATGGCCCACAATCACACATTGGGCCTTAGCCCATATATAAAAACATACAAACACATGAATGCAATAACCCCAACCCAAACCTAGTTTTTCCATCCTCTACACACCAACCCGTACTAGCCCATCACACCGTGGGGATTTCTACAATCAACCCTCCATCCGCTACACTCCATTTCGACAGTCATGCTGCTAGTCATAAACCGATCACTAGGTGACCAAATAATCCATCGTGGCTTAGCCACCGATCACAATGTGACCAAATAAAGTATATATATATCTTGTGGCTTAACCACCGATCACTATGTGACCCAATTAATGTGTGTACATATATATATATATATATATATCGTGGCATAGCCACCGATCACTACGTGACCAAATAATCATGCACTTCCCCTTCATATCAAACCCATACCCTATGAACTACATACATATCCTAACGAATGCAACATGCTATCCATAACACAACATCACCACACATTTATTCATCCATGTAAAGAAAACGATACGGTCACGTACCTGGCATTCCTAGCCTTACCCCTAAGGGCATCACGACTGTCTACACAGCCTTTTCCGGCTTTTCAGCCCACACAATCGTTAGTACAGATAAAGTAAAGTGTGTGGAGGTTTACACACCTGATAACGCGCAATACCACGCTTTTTATGCCGACACTATCGCTAATAGGAACCACTACTATCTACCTACTATTCTGCTAGAAGCTGACCCACACCCCGGTGGCCAATCTCGAATAGTAGACACCGCTCATTTCTTGAACTTTGGGGCTGGGTTTACGAGTCCAACCCCCTCCTTTGCCTGATCGATATTAGATTCCATCAAAGATCTTTTCAAATGCTACTATAATGAAATATGGTTGTCAAACCACAAGGTAGGGTTAAGGTACCGATTATGATAATGACCTAAATACAATCCAAAGAGAACACCCTTACCTTGAAATCCCGAAAGAAGAGATATGGTTCAGAGGTTAACGGTTTTCGGCTTAGGAACTTAGATGATCTGATCTCCTTCAATTCCTGGAATAGCGCCCCAAAGAGAACACAAGAAATAGTGAGAAACATCAATCTAACGATGGCCTTACCAAGCCAATTAGCCATTCGGTTTTAACTTCCAAGAACCAAAAGAGAAACATAGAGAATTAACAGGAGTTGACACTTACCTCAACACAGGGGATTCGGCTACCACTTAAGAGAAGATTCGATAATGACAGGGAAGAAGATTGAAAGGCAGAAAGAAATAAAATTAAACCACAGATGAGACCTAGGGGTTTTCGATTTTAGAAGAGATCAGAAGAAAAGGTGAACAAGAGAAAGGCTATGAAGATTCGGCTTGTGGAAAGAAAATAGAGGGGAGAACCATGGGTAAGGGACATTCGGCTTTAGCATAGAAGTGGGGATGAGAATGGAGTTAGGGGTTTTAGCTTTTAAGAATGAGACAATTGGGAGAAGAGAAATAAAAACAAGATAGAAAGAAGTGTTAGGAATGGTAAAGAAGAAGAAGAATTTTGACAGGACCTAAGTGGATTCGGTTTTGGCAGAGAAAGAAGAGGAGAAAGAAAACCTCAAATGCCGAAAATAAGAAGAGAACTCACACTTTACTAAACACAATTTCGGCACCTATTAACCCAAAAGCCGAAAATGCATTATTTTTGACAACAAAGAACCTATGTTCCCAAAGTAAAAATTCAGCACACCCTAGCCACACCAAACCAATTTCTCCCCCTTGCTCCTAGTGTCCAACATTCGGCCACCACCTACACCCATATATTATCCCATGTTTTCATCTTAGCCTCATCTTCATATCTTTTGAATTAATCCACAATTACCCATGCAGAGTCCTAGCCGAATCCATCACTCAGGCTCCTTAGGCGCATAAATAAAAAAAATCACTCCCATTTGCTGTCAACGCAACTCAAACCTACTCACTCACAACCTCTTTATGGCGTCACCTACCTACACCTTGAGTGGCGCCTCCTTGCCACTTTACCAGTTAGATTCTTATGTCAACTACCCCATTTAAGTACCCTTAAGGCCCACTTCATTAGCTCTTCCTTTCTGTGCCTAAAAACAAAAATTTTTACCAAGGCTTAGGCTTAACCTCAAGCCTTCCCAAACCTCTAAACACACTAGATTAGCACACATAGCACATCATACACACATAACACATTACAAATGCAGAGCCCCCTATTTAGGATGTAACATTTCTACCCCCATTAAAGAAATTTTAGCCCCGAAATTACCTGGTCAAAAGAGGTGAAGGTATTGTTGTTGCATAACTTCCTCTGGCTCCCATGTAGCTTCCTCTGACCCGTGATTCCGCCATAGAACCTTAACCAAAGGAACTGATTTCCTTCGCAAAACTTTAACATCCCGCTCTTAGATCTGAACTGGTTCCTCCTCAAAAGATAAATCAGGCCTTACTTCGAGTTTCTCCAACGGTATCACATGGGATGGATCTGAATGGTAGCATCTCAACATTGAAATATGAAACACATCGTGAATCTTACTTAACTCCGAAGGTAGCTAGAGTTGATAAGCAACTGGTCCCACACGCCTCAACACACGGTAAGGCCCGATAAACCTGGGGCTTAGCTTACCCTTCCGTCCAAACCTTAGAATTTTCTTCCACGGTGACACTTTTAGGAAAACCTAGTTACCCACTGCAAATTCTATGTCCCTCCGCTTCAGGTCAGCGTAGGATTTCTGCCTATCAGAAGCTTCCTTCAACCTAGTCCGGATCAACTCAACCTTGTTCTCTGTTTCCAACATTAGTTCTGGACCCAACAACTGACGCTCACCCAACTCCGTCCAACACGTAAGAGTACGACACTTCCGCCCATACAACGCCTCATATGGCGCCATCTGAATACTGGACTAAAAGTTATTGTTATATGCGAATTCTGCCAACGGTAAAAATTCTTCCCAACTACCCTTGAAATCGAGGATGCAACCTCTCAACATGTCTTCCAAGATCTGAATTACCCTTTCTGATTGTCCGTTCGTCTACGAATGGAATGCCGTACTAAAATTTAGCTTCGTACCCAACGCTTGATGCAATGCCCTCCAAAATCTTGATGTAAACCTAGGATCTCTATCCGAGATGATGGACACAGGCACTCTATGAAGAGAGTAATCGACCCGAACCGGTATAAAATGAGCGGACTTCGTCAATCGATCAACAACTACCCATATCGAATCCTTCTTAGTGGGCGTAAGGGGTAGCCCACTAACAAAATCCATAGTAATCCTCTCCCATTTCCATTGCGGGATCTTTATCGGGTGCAATAACCCTAAAGGCAACTGATGCTCCGCTTTTACCTGCTGACATGTCAAACATCTACCCACAAATTCAGTTACTTCTCGCTTCAGACCTAGCCACCAAAATTGTTCCCGTAAATCTTGATACATTTTACTTCCTCTCGGATCCATAGCGTATGGGCTATTATGCGCTTTCTGAAGAATCATCCGCCTCAATTCCATGTCCCTTGGCACGTAAACTTTCTTTCGGAAACACAGGACCCCATCATCGTTCAGACTATAATCCCCTACTTCACCATGTTGCATTTGAGATAGTCGAGCACTCAAAACATCATCCTGCAACTGCTTCTCTTTAATCTGATCTACCCACGTCGACTTCACCTGAAGCTCAGCTAATAAACTCCCATCTTCATAAGGCTCAGATGGGCAAACATCGCCCTCAGATCCGAGATTACTTTCTGACCTAGCACATCTGCCACCACGTTAGCTTTACCCAGATGGTATTCAATCGAACAATCGTAATCTTTTAATAACTCAATCCACCTCCTCTGCCTCAAGTTCAACTCCTTCTGGGTAAGGAGATATTTCAGACTCTTATGATCTATATAGATGACGAATTTCTCTCCACACAGATAATGTCTCCAGATCTTCAAGGCAAAAACCACCGCTGCCAACTTCAAATTGTGTGTGGGATAATTTAGCTGATGCGGTCTTAACTGTCGAGATGCATAAGCAAAACTTTTCCACCTTGCATCAATACACATCCTAACCCCGTGTGTGAAGCATCACAGTAAACCACGAACTCCTTTCTAGCCTCCTGTTGAATCAAAATTGGAGCTTTCGTCAACACCCTCTTCAGCTTCTCAAAGCTGTCCTGCTGCTTATCACCCTACACAAAAGGTACCCCCTTTCTCAACAACTTGGTTAAAGGTACCGTAATCAAGGAGAATCCCTCAACGAACCTCCTATAATACCCAGTAAGACTAAGGAAACTCTGAATTTCTGTCAGACCTGGGTGATTTCCAATCCATGATAGCTTCAACTTTCCAGGGATCAACTCTGGCCCCTTCTGCCGACACAACGTGCCAGAGAAAAGTAACCTCACTTAGCCAAAATTCACACTTACTGAATTTAGAGTATAATTATTTCTCCCTCAGGATTTGTAGAACCACTCGAAGATACGAATCATGCTCCTCCTCCGACCTTGAATATACCAGGATATCGTCTATAAATACTACGACAAATGAGTCCAAATAGGGTTGGAATACTCAATTCATCATATCCATAAACGCTGCTGGTGCATGGTCAACCCAAACGGCATCACCAAGAATTCGTAATGGCCATAACGGGTCTTAAAAGCTGTCTTATGAATAGCTAATTCTTTGACCTTAAGCTGATGATATCCTGATCTCAAATCTATCTTTGAGAAAACTGACGTCCCTTTCAATTGATCGAGCAAGTCATCAATCCTCGACAATGGATATTTGTTCTTGATAGTCAACTTGTTCAACTGACGGTAGTCAATGCATATACGCATTGATCCATCCTTCTTCTTAACAAATAGCACTGGCGCTCCCCAAGGCGATACACTTGGTTGGATGAAACCCCGATCCAACAGTTCCTGAATTTGAGCTTTCAGTTCCACCAACTCCTTCGGTGCCATTCTATATGGTGCAATGGACACTGGTGCTGTTCCCGAAAGAAGATCAATTCTGAACTCCACCTCACGATCCGGGGGTAGTTTGGAAGTTCTTCTAGGAAAACGTCAGAAAATTCCCTCATCATTCTAACATTCCCCACAGTTGACTCTTGGACCTCCAGAGCACAAACAGAGGCTACAAATGCCCTACATCCTTTTTCACCATTCTTTCAGCTTTTAGAGCAGACACTACGTTAGACAAGAAGTTTCTCCTTTCCCCTATTACCATCACCTCATCATTTAGAAGAGTCCTTAGTACCATGTGCTTGGTTGCACAGTCCAAATTTGCTCGATATTTCACTAACCAGTCCATACCTAAGATCAGATCAAACTCCCCAAGCGGCAGTTCCATTAAATTCGCCAAAAAAACTACCCCTTGCACTTCTAGAGGTACATCCCTATACAGTCTGTTCGCCACTACCGACTGACCTAGCGGGCTAATTACCGTCATCTCCCTAGAAATAATCTCAAAGTCTATACTTAAAGTTCCAAATACTACACTAGCAACAGAAGAATGCGTCGATCCAATATCAATTAATGCAGAAAAGGCAAACCAAAAATCAAGAACGTACCGGTTATGACATCAGGTGCATCCCTCTCCTCTCGACGTCTAGCTGCATAGACCAACCCCGGCTGTCTCGCATCGATGTTCTCGGCCCCTCTGCCTGGTGTTCCACGACCCCAACCATAACCATTACCCCCTCTGGCTGGACCACGACCTCTCTGCGATTGTTGGCCTCCTCTACCTGGTAGAGCATTAGCCTGTCCTACTGGCTCTGCGCCACCCCGATCCTGTGGACAATCCCTAACCTGATGATCAGTAGACCCGCACCTGAAACATCTTCTGTCACCCATCCAACACTCGCCCGAATGAAATCTACTACATTGGGCACACCTCTAAGGCTGACTATTACCCATAGATCTCACACCCCGACTTGGCCCATCCATCTTAGGTCTTTTCTGAAAATGCCCCGCTGACCCCGACGATCCAAAACTCCTCTTATTTCTATCCTCGTCCCTATCATGATTTCGCTTCTCGGACCGCTTAACTTCCTCGGCTATCTTAGCTTTTTCCACTAAAATCAAAAACTCCCTTTCCCGCTGTGGAGCTATCAGCACACACAGATCATTCCTCAGACCATCCTCAAACTGAACACAACGCTCATGGCCTATGGCCACTATTCCCCAGGCATAACGACTCAAGCGCAGGAATTCTGCTTCATATTCAGCCACCAATTTATTTTCCTGGACCAGATTCAGAAATGCCCTACGCTGCGCATCCACATAACTCGATCCGATGTACTTACTCTGGAATGCCGGCTTGAAGAAAACCCAGGTAATGCGGTCAGCCACTGAACCATCCCTAACTATAAGCCACCATTGATATGCCTCATCTCGGAGAAAAGACACCACTCCTTTCAGCTTTTCCTCTTCCGTGAAGTCGAGATCATCCATTATATGCTCCACTGCCTCCAACCAATACTCAGCTGTATTAGGAGCTACGCCGAAAATACCCCTGAACATTTCTGGTCTATTAGCCCAGAGTCACTCCGACACAGATTTTGAGCCCCTGTACCCATGCCTGACCCAGCAACTCTCTCCATTACCCGTAGCATTGCCTGAGACACCGCATTGTCTCTGCCCATTTGGTCTTGATATTCTACCTCCACAGCTGGCGGCACTGGCATCTCATTTCCTGACTCATGACCAGACCCTACTGGTTCCGACATCGCAATCCTGCCTCTACCGCGGCCATGGACACCATGCCCTCTAGTGCTCATAACTAACGTTTACGACTCAATCTGATTAAAAGTTTTATGAGTTAGTATCTTCCACTGTCTTAATGCCAAGCAATTTTATGTAACTTAGCTTTAAAGAGTAGTTTTCGCAAAACATGCCACAAGCTAGAGGTTTTAGTCCCTAAAGTTTAAGTTTCCCTATGCTAACAACATATCCATCCAGTCAAATAAGCATTTCATGCATATATTGCCAGAACACTTACCTACGTGGATTGATTACCGGTGGATTCAGATACCATATTTCGATCAAAACCATAATATTCAATTATATTTTATGCCACCTTTTTGAACCCATTCCACAGCCCAAGTTTTGTAACCTAGGCTCTGATATCAAAATGCAACACCTCAAACCCAGCCTAAACATTACGATCGAATCCGGTACGTTACAGGGTCAAGTAAAAATGAGATTTGTTGAATTTAGGAAGAATCGAAGGTTTGAAAAACTTTTCGATCAGGGTGTAGTCTTGAAAATAATGATACGTAGATTAAGGAAATTTCCAAGTTATGATAATCGAGTATTCATTATATTAGCTGATACTTTAAAGAGAAATGATTAATTTATGTTGCCCGTATGTTTTTGAAAAAATCCATTTCCACCTTAATGATTAAGTGTCGAATTTGAGATAATCTATAACTAATAAAACCCAAGTTTTACTTAGAAGGGCCTTATTACATAATAAAAATCCCAATTAAAAATAAAGTATAATAAGAAACGAGTTTATGAAAGAAAAGGGTATTATGGCCTCTACGAGTCCGCCTCGGCTCCCACATCCACGATCTACTGATTACCTGAAAAATTAAAGAAGGTGTGAGTCACCGGGACTTAGTGTGTAAATTCTCCCACATTATACAAACGGCTCATGGCCCACAATCACACATTGGGCCTTAGCCCATATATAAAAATATACAAACACATGAATGCAATAAGCCCAACCCAAACCTAGTTTTTCCATCCGCTACACACCAACCCGTACCAGCCCATCACACCTTGGGGATTTCTACAATCAACCCTCCATCCAATACACTCCATTTCGACAGTTATGCTACCAGTCATAAACCAATCACTAGGTGACCAAATAATCCATCGTGGCTTAGCCACCGATCACAATGTGACCAAATAAAGTATATATATATATATCGTGGCTTAACCACCGATCACTATGTGACCCAATTAATGTGTGTACATATATATATATATATATATATCGTGGCATAGCCACCGATCACTATGTGACCAAATAATCATGCACTTCCCCTTCATATCAAACCCATACCCCATGAACTACATACATATCCTAACGAATGCAACATGCTATCCATAACACAACAGATCACCACACATTTATTTGTCCATGTAAAGAAAACGGTACGGTCACGTACCTGGCATTCCTAGCCTTACCCCTAAGGGCATCACGACTGTCTACACAGCCTTTTCTGGCTTTTCAGCCCACACAATCTTTAATACAGTAAAGTAAAGTGTGTGGAGGTTTACACACCTGATAACGCGTAATACCACACTTTCTATGCCGACACTATTGCTAATAGGACCACTGCTATCTGCCTACTATTATGCTCAAAAGCTGGCCCACACCCCGGTGGCCAATCTAGAACAGAAGACATCGCTCGCTTCTTGAACTTTGGGGCTGGGTTTACGAGTCCAACCCCCTCCTTTGCCTGATCGATATTGGATTCCATCAAAGATCTTGTCAGATGCTACTATAATGAATATGGTTGTCAAACCACAAGGTAGGGTTAAGGTACCGATTATGATAATGACCTAAATACAATTCAAAGAGAACACCCTTACCTTGAAATCCCGAAGGAAGAGATATGGTTCAGAGGTTAACGGTTTCTGGCTTAGGAACTTAGATGATCTGATCTCCTTCAATTCCTGGAATAGCGCCCCAAAGAGAACATAAGAAATAGTGAGAAACATCAATCTAACGATGGCCTTACCAAGCCAATTAGCCATTCAGTTTCGACTTCTAAGAACCAAAAGAGAAACATAGAGAATTAACAGGAGTCGACACTTACCTCAACACAGGGGATTCGGCTACCACTTAAGAGAATATTCGACAATGATAGGGAAGAAGATTGAAAGGCAGAAAGAAATAAAATTAAACCACAGATGAGACCTAGGGGTTTTCAGTTTTAGAAGAGATCAAAAGAAAAGATGAACAAGAGAAAGGCTATGAAGATTCGGCTTGTGGAAAGAAAATAGAGGAGAGAACTATGGGCAAGGGACATTCGGCTTTAGCATAGAAGTGGGGATGAGAATGGAGTTAGGGGTTTCAGCTTTTGAGAAGGAGACAATTGGGAGAAGAGAAATAAAAACAAGATAGAAAGAAGTGTTAGGAATGGTAAAGAAGAAGAAGAATTTTTGGCAGGACCTAAATGGATTCGATTTTAGCAGAGAAAGAAGAGGAAAAAGAAAACCTCAAATGTTGAAAATAAGAAGAGAACTCACACTTTACTAAACACAATTTCGGCACCTACTAACCCAAAAGCCAGAAATGCATTATTTTTGACAACAAAGAACCTATGTTCCCAAAGTAAAAATTCGGCACACCCTAGCCACACCAAATTGATTTCTCCCCCTTGCTCCTAGCGTCCAACATTCGGCCACCACCTACACCCATATCTTATCCCACATTTTCTTCTTAGCCTCATCTTCATATCTTTTGACTTAATCCACACTCACCCATGCAAAGTCCCAGTCGGATTCATTACTCAGGCTCCTTTGACGCATAAATAAAAAAAAACACTACCATTTGCTGTCAACGCAACTCGAACCTACTCCCTCACAACCTCCCTATGGCGTCACCTACCTACACCTTGAGTGGCGCCTCCTTGCCACTTTACCAGTTAGATTCTTATGTCAACTACCCCACTTAAGTACCCTTAAGGCCCACTTCACTAGCTCTTCCTTGCAGTGCTTAAAAACAAAAATTTTTACCAAGGCTCAGGCTTAACCTCAAGCCTTCCCAAACCTCTAAACACACCAGATTAACACACATAGCATAGCATACACACATAACACATTACAAATGCAGAGCCCCCTATATAGGATGTTACAACTTGAGTCCGACACCGGGACTGGATATGAGGAATTACCGTACTTATCCTTGCTTGAACATGTAATATCGAGCTATAAAATTTTGTTCCAACTTAAAACATTTTGTAACATCCCTTAACCCATATCCGTCGTCGGACTAGGGTTACGAGGTATTACCGAACAAAACACAACTCAGAACAGGCATTCATTTCTTCTCATGCTTCGTAATTATCCCATTCAAAAGTTCGAACATTAATACTCTCATGTTCATATCAATCGCATTTTGAAATTTATTAAATCATAAAACATTACTTAACATATATTGAACAACATCAAAACAATATTTCATAAGCTGAGTATAAACCATATTACTTTCATACATGCGCATATTAAAACCAATCATATTCATTTCATACATGGGACATTTTAAAATATTACCAATTGATCAAGTATATTTATAAACATTACTATTTCATGCGCCATTCACTATAATATCTTTAGTCATTTTCGAACTTCAAAGACATTTCGTAGTATCTAATCCTCATGCTCAATAACCAAACCAAAATACATAAACATGCACATGTCACTATAATCACATTAAATATTTATGAACATAAAGAACAAGTCATAGTATACCAATTTTACATACTTTATAATCATTCCAAAGTACATGTATACCAACCATTCAAGCGAAATAAGTTGCATACTTTGCCATTACAACCGAATCATAATAACTTTTATATATATATATATATTCAAACTTATACTCCTCTCATAACTAGCATGCGTTAAGACATCCATTAATTCAATTCTGTTTATTTAACTATTACCAAACTTACCATATACTTAGCCATTTTAATTCGTTACAAGACTATGCGCATAAACTATAATAATTTTAAGCATCTTGGACATAAATAACAACTAATATTACACTTATTTCACATGCCAAAATACCATAGTTAGAAAGCGTACACTTAACAGATAAATTAACTACCTATTAGGTTATATAAGAAACCTTTATTACATTATATTTTTATAATCATGCCATACATCATATCATATATATAAACAAACCAAATATACTCATGTACATTGTATGGCCAAACAAATGGTCAAATAACATAACCGAATCATAAATAACTTATATCCATATCCTATTTTAAATCACACACAAACCATACCTTAAAATGCACTTCCAAATAAATTATTTACAAAGCTGAATAACCTTAACCTTTTCACTACTCAAAATCAACCTAGACCAACCATTTAAAGAATACAACCATGAAACATACCTTACAACAATTTTTCTCATGACCGAATACATTTAAAGTTTAACCTTCACATGAAATTCAACCATTAACCTAAATGCCAAAACACATGACTGAATTACTCCAACATTAGCATTATAAACAAGCAATTATATCTAATGCTTAATGCACAAACTTGACTAAAATAAACAGACCATAACCGAATTATTAAAACCAAACACACTAATCACTTAACCAAGAACAAATAAAACCAAACTTCAACAAAATGATCAAGCCATTTTTGCATGGCTATATACATATATATACATGTCCCAAATCAAACATTCCATCTATGCTATACATGCCATAAGCCCAAATTCAACTTAGTAAAATACCGAAAAACTGTCAATAGTGTGATAGGCTTTGTTGACGATACTCGACGTAATTTCAAAATCTATAAACAAAGGTAAACAAAAACACACACAATAAGCTATTTGAGCTTAGTAAGTTTTAAGCAAAAACATGTATAACAACAATTACATATTAACATTTTATTAACAAAACCGAATATGCATAATATCATTTATAAGTTGTCATCCACTACCAGATCACATTGAAACTCACTTACATTTATCATATAGCCGAACATAATCTTTCATATACAAATACATAATTTCACTTTCATTATTACAAATACATCAATAGGATGAATCATATATATATATTCAAATAGGGTAGCATGTAATTCATATTCACATAACCTTTTATCATTTCAAATAACCAACTTACCTTGTTTCTATATAAACAAATAACTAATACATACTTGAACCTGTAATTCAATTTCACATTCGGCCTTTACTTCACATTGCCTATTGAACCGTTCAAAATTAAAAAGGATATGCGGATAGTCGAAAGCTCGTACAATGCCAACGTCCCAGACGTGGTCTTACATGTAACCACATATCGATGCCGCTGTCCCATACAAGGTCTTACACGAATCAAATACGATGCCAATGTTCCAGACATGGTCTTACACATAAAATCAAGCTGATGCCAACATCCCAGATGTGGTCTTACACGATAACACATATAAAAAATCCTATGCCATGACATATGTATCCTATCTATTCCTAGGGTTTGTACGGGACTTTCAGACGTTGAATCTCAATCGAATCGAACTCGAAACATAGTTCCCTATGTCATATTCACATTCAACCAAGGCTTA
Organism: Gossypium rotundifolium; assembly: GCA_025506655.1. Taxonomy (NCBI): domain Eukaryota; kingdom Viridiplantae; phylum Streptophyta; class Magnoliopsida; order Malvales; family Malvaceae; genus Gossypium; species Gossypium rotundifolium. The sequence goes on along the minus strand of CP106724.1, from coordinate 131,234,786 downwards.
TATATATATTCAAACAATTCAATTTATCGCATAAAATTTATATATTCATGAATATAACAACATTTAAATGCTTATAGACTTACCTCGGACTATGAAAAACTGAAACGGAACGGCTAGTCGATAACTTTAGTTTCCTCCGATCCAAATTCGATTTTCTCTTTTCGTGATCTAAATTAATATAAATTAAACTTATTTAATCACACATTCATTCAATTTAATCCAAAAACACATAAATGGACAAATTACCATTTTGCCCCTAACATTTTACACTTTTTACAATTTAGTCCCTATTGCATAAAACACAAAATACATAAAATTTGCATATACTATGCGTAGGCTGAATATTCACAAGCTCCATACAAGTCCATATATTACACTTTTTTTCACATTTTAGTTCCTCAAAAATTTATTTTCACAATTTAGTCCAAATTACTCAAATTCATCAAAAATTCAATGACAAAACATGTTAATTCAAAACATATCTTCCATACTCTATCATCTAAAAACAAAAATCACATGTATTCTTCAATGGCTTAACTCAAAGTATTCATCAAAATCAAAAATTTAAGCATGGGTTTTGTACATTTCATAGCAACGATCTCAAAAACGTAAAAATTCTAAAAAAATAGAGCTAGTTACATACCTTAATCAAGCTTGACAATAGCCGAATACCCTAAACTCTCTTATTTCTTTTTTTTTTTTTGTTTTCTTTGTTTCAGTTGGTAAAAATAAAGATGACAATGGCTTCTTTTTTTTTAATGTTTTGTTTATTATATTAACATTATAATATATTAATTATTATTTTAACTTTTATATACAACATAAAAACTATATAAAATAACATTAGTGTCGTCCACTAATTTATATAATGGGCTATCTGCATCATAGGACCTCCAAATTGTAAAGACAACAATAATTAAGCACTTTCCTATTTAACCATCAAATTTTCATTTTTACACGATTAAGCCCTTTTATCAAATTAAGCACACAAACAATAAAATTAATTCACAAAACTTTTATATATGTAAATTCGCACATAATTAGCACAGAAAATAATATTAAAATATTTTTCAGACTTGAATTTGTTGTCCTGAAACCACTATTTCGATTAGGTGCAAAATCGGGCTATTACAACTCTCCCCCCTTAGGGATTTTTGTCCTCGAAAATCTTACCGGTGAATAGATTTGGATAACGCTCTTTCAGTGTATCCTTTGACTCCCAAGTTGCTTCCTCAACTTCGTGCTTATGCCACAGTACCTTAACTAACGAAATTTTCTTTTTTCGTAATTCTTTAATCTCACAAGCCAGAATATGAATCGGTTCTTCTTCATATGTCATATCGGACTTAATCTCAACCTCTGTCGGACTAATCACTTGTGAGGGATCGGATCAATATCTATGGAGCATCGAAACATGGAATATCAGATGGCAACAGCAGTCTATAAGAAATCGGCCCGATACGCTCTATAATCTCATACGGTCCAATGAATTTCAGACTCTATTTGCCTTTACGACCAAAATCTGAGTATTATCTTCCACGGTGAGACTTTCAAAAACACTTTATCTCCGATCTGAAACTCTATATATTTTCGTTTCAAGTCTGCATATATTTCTGATGATCCGTTGTTGTTTTCAGACTATTGTGCATCACTTTCACATCATATATTTCAAATTCACACATAGCTTCGAATTTCAAATCTCTTTAGTCTCATAACTAAAATTTTGATCTGACTTTCACTGTACATCATCCCCAGCTGAAACTACTTATAACTGTATTAAATTGTTTCCATTTTTTACTCACATTCTCTGACGATTTTAATCCTGTGAATCATTTTCTCACAAAACTCGATCCTAAAGTAATGGAGTTCGATAACCGCTTATAGTAGCAACAATCTTTCTTAGTTACTTTGCAATTCTAAAACATAGTGAGAAATAAATATTTCGAGAATTTGGTTTGCGTTTTCCGATTTCAATGCAATTTCATACTCATTGATTACTCTAATCACTCTTAGAATTACTATATAAATTTCAGATCTCAATCCAAAACAATGATAACTGACACCATAGACAGATTTACCAACATGAAATGAATAACTTAATTGTTTTATCAAAAGAGAAAATCTATACTTAAAGAGAGATTTCTCCTGACAGTTAACCATATTTCATATAACTTTATCTTTTTTAATGATAAAGATAATCCCGATACAAAATTCATCAACCCTCCATTTTTATAATCAATAAGTCAGAAATATCACATTTTACACTCATCATCTATATCATATCTCGGACTGTTGTGCATCTTGTTAATCCCATATGAACACCACTGAGAGTTTCTTGTAGCAGTTATTGTATATTCGTAGAACTTTTTCAATATGCACACTCTATCTCGAAATAACAAATAATCATCGATACCACATCTGAGGTTCTGAATCAGAAATCAATTTATGTTGTACTCCTTTTTAACTTATATTTCGCTGACACATTTTTGAATTTCACAACTTCACTGTATAAACATTTATTTAGCCTCTAATTCAACTAACAACTGTTCATTACCTGATAAGATCAATCACGTATTCATCGCCAAATCAAAACATGCAAAACTATAATCATTTTCCTTAGATAAGAATCACTTACAAACTTGAAAGTTTTTCTACGATTGGAGCCGATAAGATCAATCACGTATTCATCACCCAATCAAAACATTCAAAACTATAATCATTTTCCTCGGATAAGAATCACTTACAGACTTAAACGTTTTTCTACGATTGGAGCTAACCTTGCTGTGTCAAATTCAGATCTTTCATTAAACATTTTAAACTCTTATAATCATCAAATATATCACATAACTCTTTTTATGCAACTTTAACTGTAAAAAATCATAAGATATCTCTGCACATTCTTGTATTAGAATACATTTTGAACCATTCACTAACATAAGGACGGAAATTTTAATCTCTTTATTGAACTCAGACTGAACCGGAACTGATATTTCGGTCGAAATTATCTTCTTGCAAAAGAAAACTTCAACAATCGAACTAACTTTAATTTATCACAACATTTCCCAGATAGAATCATTTCGCTAGATATAATTCGATATCAAGTCTTCAAGAATACGAGTGCTTCTTCCAGACTATCCCTCAATTCACACATATACGTTTAAAGTTTATTTCTAGTCAGGTGGAAAGATTCAGACACATATAACCCAATTATCTTTTCAATCAAATAATTAAAATCAAACTAAACCACTAAATCAATCTTTTCGAAGAAATCTTTTCTTCTCGTTAAAAAGGATAACCCAAACATATCGTTTCATAGATTAATCTTGATCCTCAATCATTTTACTTTTATCAATGTCAAACTTTCACGAGACCTAGAAAAGAGTTTATAATAAAGCTGTCTCATCTAATAGTCATCAAAATTTTGAATTATACTATAGTCACCTTTATCAGATAGAAATCATTGGGCCTTAATAAGAATGATGTCTCAACCCTATAAATAGATATTATCACAACTGTTAATGAAGCATTTGAACACAGAGAATAATCAAATGTTATTTTAATAGTAACCTCTGCAGAAACCAAACTTCTATAACTCTGAGAACAGTACCACTGCACTCTCACATTTCAGGCTAGAAATTATAATTATAAATGATATAGTCATTTCTGTCTAATAGATATCTCTTATAGATAATCACATAGATTCACAAGAAAACCAGAATAGCAAAATTTTAAACATAGGATATCTGAAAATTACAACCCAGATAGAATGATATCAATTCCAATGATATCCCAGACAATGTCCAGAAAGAACAATGTCACTCATAAATATTGAAATCCACAGTAACAGGAGCAATATAGTCTTCACATACAGAGTATTAGTATCATTCAGATTTTACCGTCGATTTTCATATCCACACAAGGGAATAAATACCAGAGAAAGACATAGAAATATCGAACATAACCCAAATAGATCAACCATGCTTTCGTCTATTAGTACATTTAGCTAGCGTTCTCACACGATAAGAATCTGCTTTCTAGAATTAAACAGTCACATATGCTTTTGAGAATAAGAATACCCAGAAGGAATCATAGTAATTGCCCGACCATAACCATTACACTCAGTCATCAATACAATATAAACATTATTCAACTTTCTAATTCTGTTATCGAAAATTTTAACATTATCCCATCGCTAACAAAAGTAAATATTAGAAAAACTTCCAGTTAATACTTTCTTTAGATAACATACCAGAATACGTCATTTAGTCGGAATTAACTTTTTATTTACAAGTGACTCTGCATAATCTGAATAGACTTCAGAACTATCCAATATCTCTTTTAATACTATATTCACTTGCTGATTCATTCTCTTTTTGACCACGTTACTAATCTTCCAAGCACGGACTTCTATAACTCCACACTCGTGAGCTTTTTCATCCAAATTCTTACAGACTTCATTTTAACATTTCACTGATAAGGGGGGTGAGGTTAGTAAAGCCTCAAATTTAACTTACACATATATGCACGTAACATATACTATCACAAATAGCCAGTTCATTTATAAATTTCACATTCTCAAAACATTTAATAAACTTTTGCTTCTAATCACTTTTATTCTTTACACATTGTTCATATGCCAACTCAAATCACTATTTCACAATTAGAGCATTTCAGATAGCAATTATAACTCAAATATCATATCTTATATGCTCATATAATTACAACATTTATCAATAACAACATGTCATACAATTTGATTCTTACCTTTATGAATCTCAACTCATCATCAACATATTTCCACTCAAATATTTGAGTATTTACTTCTGTACTATCAGAATTAGGTCAGTTGGAAAACTTATCTATCTTATCAAAATAATTTTCTTTAGAGTCGGGAGATATCACACTATCGCAGATTAAATATGGCATGTATAACTAGTCTCACAAACACTATGGTAGTCCTAGAACCGACTAAACTTGGCTCTGATACCAATCAAATGTAACATCCCTTAACCCATACCTGTCATCGGACTAGGGTTATGAGGTATTACCGAGCAAAAATAACTCAGAATAGACATTCATTTCTTCTCATGCTTCGTAAATTAATCACATCAAATCACTTATCCCATTCAAAATTTCAAACATTAATACTCTCATGTTCATATCAATCGCATTTTGAAATTTATTAAATCATAAAACATTACTTAACATATATTGAACAACATCAAAATAATATTTAATAAGTGAGTATCAACCATATTACTTTCATACATGCATATTAAAACCAATCATATTCATTTTATACATGGGACATTTTAAAATATTACCAATTGATCAAGTATATTTATAAACATTACTATTTCATGAGCCATTCACTATAATATCTTTAATCATTTTCAAACTTCAAAGACATTTAGTAACATCTAATCCTCATGCTCAATAACCAAACCAAAATACATAAACATGCACATGTCACTATAATCACATTAAATATTTATGAAAATAAAAACAATTCATATTACATACTTTATAATCATTCCAAAGTACACATATACCAACCATTCAAGTGAAATAAGTTGCATGTTTTGCCATTATAATCGAATCATAATAACTTATATATATATATATATATATTCGAACGTATACTCCTCTCATACCTAGCATGCTTTAAGACATCCATTAATTCAATTCCGTTTATTTAACTATTACCAAACTTACCATATACTTAGCCATTTTAATTCGTTACAAGACTATTCGCATAAACTATAATAATTTTAAGCATCTTGAACATAAATAACAACTAATATTACACTTATTTCACATGCCCAAATACCATAGTTAGAAAACGTAAACTTAACCGATAAATTAACTGTAACACCCCAAACCCGGCCTAGATGTTATGACTAGATCTAGCATGCCACATCAAGTGTTTGTTTGAAAACTATGTGTTCCTAGAAAAAAACCCTTCTACAAATTAAGACTTTCTACCATTTAAATATCCCCAATTTCCTTGATAATCAGTAAAACAGGATTTGCTCAAAGTCACTCTGTTGCAAAAATATTATTATTTTTAAAACCTTGTTTGTTTCGGAAGTTTGATTTAAGCAGTTGCAGAAATTTGATATTTGAAAATAGTAGTTGTTGCTTTAAAAACCCATGTTTAATAAACTAGCAGTTTGTAATGAAAAGAAGTACCAAATAAAAGTTAGATAGAAAACCCAATGGCCTTATTACAAAAATTATTAACCCAAAAATTAAAATAGAATAAACTAAAATAAAGTCACTAAATTTAACCAAAAAATATGTTGGACGTGTGGCCACCTTCGAGTCCCTCGCAGCTCCAAATCCTCTAAAGTTGGGGATTACCTGCACAGTTAAAGAGAGAGGGTGAGTTATGAGAACTCAGTGTGTAATCCCCTATCACAATCACAGTTTGGGCCCAAGCCCATGCAGTATCAGACTGGGCCTAAACCCTTTTTAGTAGCAGTCTAGGCCTAAGCCTTATTCAGTAGCAATCTGGGCCTAAGCCCTATTCAGTAGCAGCCTAGGCCTAAGCCCTATGATATGCAAAACAAACATATGACCCACCCTAGTCCAGCCAACACACCACCCGTACCAACCAACACACCATGTGGGGACCAAGTCAACCCACCCAACCAGCACACCAATAACGTAGTCTAGCTGTTAATAACAGTATACGTGGCTGAGCCACTAAAATCAGTAACGTAGCAAGAGCCACTAAATCAGTATAATGTGGCAGAGCCACTAGTATAATGCTTCCTCCAAAATCCATAACCCACCCCATATAGTATGTCATGTCATAATTAAATCATGTATGCAGTGCATCACCATCAAAGTGAATCATACAATTACTACCCATACATCCATGATCCTACCACTAAGGGTAAAACGGCCATTTGGTCAGTTGGGGGTAAAATAGTAATTCACCCCTCAGGGGTATTCTAGTAATTTTTACCCGTCGAGGGTAGTCTAGTAATTTCACCCAGTGAGGGCATTTCGTTAATTTTACCCATCAATGGTATTTCGGTCATTTAGTCACCTATCGAACTTTTCGGAGGCCTACTGTCGCCTCAAGCGACACAAGTTCCCTTTTTGGTCAATACGGTGCAATTGGGCCTAAAGCCCAATTTTAGCCCAGCGGGTCCAGACGCTCGTGTTGCCCATTCCTCCGATCCCTTCACACCATTCCTATATTAGACAAGATCAATAGTTAGTTAAATAATTAAGAGGGTTATCCTCCTATTACCCTAACAAACTGAAACCACACTTAGTCCTACCTTGTTATTATCGAGTGTTGCTAAGTCTTTTCCGATTATCCACGAAGATTAAGAATCCTTGATTGGACTCTGTGATACAAACCACCTCTTAATAAAATAAATAGAGTCAACATATGATTCAAGTCCACCCTTGACAAATACAAAGTGAGTATACCTACCTAATTAAGGTTATGAGTTGTATCGACCGCTTCAAAGCGCTTGTCCCCCCTACACCTCGAGTGAACCTGCATACCAATCAATCAAGCCACAGAAGATGGGAAAGATTCGGCCCTAGAGACTAAAATGATAACCCCCACAAAAAAATTAACAGAAAACCAATATACTTACTCCTTAGATACGGTAAGACAGGTTTCCTTGAGTACGACCCTAGAGATATGACTACAAGAAGAAGATGAGAAGATATTAATCTCGGTTACTCAACCTAAAGGAAAAAAGTAAGATGTTGAGGATAAAGAAGAAGGTGGATTCAGCTAACTCGAAGGGTACAAAAAAGAAGTCAAGCGAGAAAGGGAGATTAAATTCGGCCAAAAATGAGAAAGCTTGCTCTTAGAAAAGAAATGAGATTTTGGTAAGGAAACAAATGAGAAAAGAAAAGAAGGAAGAAAAGAATACAAAAATGCCAAAAGGAAACAAAGCTTGATAATGCTCCCAAAAGAACTCCAGAGAAAATTCGCCAGTCTCCCCTCTCAAAAACTGAATATGCACTCCCAAAAGACCACTCTTGGTCGAAATTCCCCTATTCAGCTTCCCCACATTCAGCCAACACTCCCACTCTTCTCTATCTCCATGATTTCCTCCACTATCTTCTCCTTGCATCACTCCAAACCTCCCATTCATACTTGTTGACCTAGTCTCCAACTCCCCTTGAAGAGTTTGATCCAAACTCTGCATCCTCCCCTATCAAGTCACGAAATAAAAGCCTCCAATTACAATTAGTGGGATTCGAACACCACTCTCCTTGCCTACCCAATGACGCCACTGCCACTGAGCTACAAGCTCATCTTGTGCCATCCTAACGCACACAATTATACTTAAGCCCTACTGTTAACAGCCCTCTCCTCTAAAGAGCCAAAAACTAAAATTTTTCCCAGGCTCAGACTCGAACCCAGGCCTCCTTAGGACCCCTAAACACACTCAAATAGTTAGTCGATCAAGCACAACATGAATTCAAGCAAAAACTACAGCCCTTGCTATGGGACGTTACATTAACTACCTATTCAGTTATATAAGAAACCTTTATAACATTATATTTTTATAATCATGCCATACATCATATCATATATATAAACAAACCAAATATACTCATGTACATTGTAAACCGAAACAAATGGTCAAATAACATAACTGAATCACAAATAGCTTATAGCCATCTCCTATTTTAAATCACACACAAACCATACCTTAAAATGAACTTCCAAATAAATTATTTACGAAGCTGAATAACCATAACCTTTTCGTTACTCAAAATCAACCTAGACCAACCATTTCAAGAATACAACCATGAAACATACCTTACAACAATTTGTCTCATGACCGAATACATATAAAGTTTAACCTTCACATGAAATTCAACCATTAACCTAAATGCCAAAACACATGACTGAATTACTCCAACATTAGAATTATAAACAAGTAATTATATCTAATGCTTAATGCACAAAAGTGACTAAAATAAACACACCATAACCGAATTATTAAAACCAAACACACTAATCACTTAACCAAGAACAAATAAAACCAAACTTCAACAAAATGATCAAGCCATTTTCGCATGGCTATATATATACATGTCCCAAATCAAACATTCCATCTATGCTATACATGCCATAAGACCAAATTCAACTTAGTAAAATACCAAAAAGCTGTCGATAGTGTGATAGGCTTTGCTGATGATTCCCGAGCTCATTATGTAACTTCAAAATCTATAAACAAAGGTAAACAAAAACACACACAGAGTAAGCTATTTGAGCTTAGTAAGTCTTAAGCAAAAACATATATAACAACAATTACATATTAACATTTTATTAACAAAACCGAATATGCATAATATCATTTATAAGTTGTCATTTACTACCATATCACATTGAAGATCACATACATTTATCATATGGCCAAACATAATCTTTCATATACAAATACATAATTTCACTTTCATTATTAAAAATACATCAATAGGCCGAATCATATATATATTCAAATAGGGTAGCATGTAGTTCATATTCACATAACCTTTTATCATTTCAAATAACCAACTTCCCTTGTTTCCGTATAAACAAATAACTAACACATACTTGAACTTGTAATTCAATTTCACATTCGGTCTTCACTTTACATTTCCCGTTGAACCGCTTGGAATTAAAAAGGATACGCGGATAGTCGAAAGCTCGTACAGTGCCAACGTCCTAGATGTGGTCTTACATGTAATCACATATCGAGGCCATTGTCCCAGACAGGGTCTTACATGAATCAAATACGATGCCAATGTCCCTGACATGTTCTTACACGTAAACACAAGTCGATGCCAACGTCCCAGACGTGGTCTTACACGATAACACATATCGAAAATCCTATGCCATGACATATGTATCCTGTCTATTCCTAGGGTTCGTACGGGACTTTCAGATGTTGAATCTCGATCGAATCGAACTCGAAATATAGTTCCCTATCTCATATTCACATTCAGCCAAGGCTTATATATATTCAAACAATTCAATTTATCGCATAAAATTTATATATTCGTGAATATAATAACATTTAAATGCTTATAGACTTAGCTCAGACGATGAAAAACTGAAACAGAATGGCTATTCGACAAATTTAGTTTTCCCCCGATCCAAATCTAATTTTCTCTGTTCTTGATCTAAATTAATATAAATTAAACTTATTTAATCACACATTCATTCAATCTAATCCAAAAACACATAAATGGACAAATTATCATTTTGCCCTTGACATTTTACACTTTTTTGCAATTTAGTCCCTATTGCATAAAACACAAAATACACAAAATTTGCATATACAATGCTTAGGCCGAATATTCACAAACTCCATACAAGTTAATATAATTCATTTTTTTCACATTTTAGTCCCTTAAAAATTTATTTTCATAATTTAGTCCAAATTACTCAAATTCATCAAAAATTCAAAGACAAAACATGCTAATTCAAAACATATCTTCCATATTATATGATCTAACAAAAAAAATTACATGAATTCTGTAACACCCCAAACCTGGCCTAGACGTTATGACTAGATCTAACGTGCCACATCATGTGTTGTTTGAAAACTTTGTGTTCATTAGAAAACCCTTCTACAAATAAAAACTTTCTACCATTTAAAATCCCGATTCTCATTGCTTATTAACAAACAAGCTTAGCTCGAAGTCATACTATTTTTTTAAAAACTTTGTTTGCCGCGAAAATTTGATTTAAATAGTTACAGAAATGTAATTTTTTGAAAACAGTAGTTATTGCTTTAAAAACCCGTGTTTTATAGACTAGCAGTTTGAAATTAAAAGAAATACCAAATAAAAGTTAAAAGAAATCCCAATGTCCTTACTACAAAAATTTTTATCCCAATAATTAAAATAAGGTAAAAATAGAGTCACTAAGTTTGACTTTAAAGCTAATCGGATGTATGGCCACCTCCGAGTCCCTCGTAGCTCCAAATCCTCTATGGCTGGGATTACCTGCACAGTTAAATAAAAGGGTGAGTTACGAGAACTTAGTGTGTAATCCCCTAATACAGTCACAGTCTGGGCCCAAGCCCATTTGATATCAGTCTGGGCCTACACCCTATTTAGTAACAGTCTGGGCTTAAGCCCTTCGATATGCAAAACAGATATGTAACCCAACCCAGTCCAACCATCACACCACCCATACCAACCCTACACACCATGTGGGGACCAAGTCGACCCACCCAGCCCTACACACCAAGAAGTAGCCTAGTTTCTAATAATAGTATACGTGGCTGAGCCACCAGAATTAATATATATGGAAAAAGCAACTAAATCAGTATAACATGGTAAAGCCACCAGAACAGTGCTTCCTCCAAAATCCATAACCCAACCCAATGTAGTATTCATGTCATAATTAATTCATGTATGCAGGGCATCAAAATTAAAATCAATCATACAATTAATACTCATACATCAATAATACTATCCTAAGGGTATAATGATCATTTGGTCAGTTAGGGTTAAAAGAGTAATTCACCCCTCAGGGGTATTCTAGTAATTTTACCCATCGAGGGTAGTTCAATAATCTCACCCATTGAGGGTATTTCAGTAATTTAGTCATCTAATGGGCTTTTCGGAGGCCTACTATCGCCTCGAGTAACACAGGTTCCCTTCCTGGTCAATACGGTGTAATTGGGCCTAAAGCCTAATTTTGGCCCGATCGGGCCCACAAGCTTGTATGGCCCATTCAGCCCATTATGGTCATGATTCTGTGCACTTCATAGTCGCCTCTATTTTTCGGAACTCACCATGTATTTTGCCTCGTGAGCCAATTAGCCCATTGGGCCCATGTAACATTCTAATTTAGGGCCTAGTTAGAATAGTGGTACGAGACCATAAATTTGAGGTATATGTATGAGTTTTTGAGGTTTATGCCTTATTTGCATGTTAGTGTGAAAGTTTCATGAAGCAGTTTTGTGAAATTACGGTTGAATTGTTCAAAAGGACTAAATTACAAAAGTTACAAACTGTGAAATTCTAGAAGTTATTTGTATGAAATAGCTTTAGAATATCAATTAGAGATCCTTAAAGAGTAATTTTCCCAATTTCTAATTTTTGGACAAAATTGGGCATGGATGAGTTAAATTAGAAAGTTTGTCAAAAAGGGCATTTTAGTCATTTGATAATTAAATGATTAAAATGGGAAAAGATGATAGAATTTCATTCATCTTCTTCTCCAAGGCTGTCAAAATTTGCAAGAAGCCATTGTTAGGGCTCTTAAACATTTCAAGCTAGCTAGTAAGTGTATTCTAGCTCCGTTTTTGATATTCTTCATATTTTTGAAGTCCTAGTAGCATGAGTAAGCTATTTTTAGCTATATGTTGAGCTAAGATGGATGTTAAAAAATGTACCCATGTATGAAATGCATGTATTTTGATGTTTTGTGGAAGAATATGAAAGCTTGATGTAGTAGAAACATCTTTTGCTAAGTGATTTCCATGAAAAATGCATGTAAGGACTTGTTTGTGAAAGTCTTGAGTTTAGTCATACATGTGTGATTTAGTGAGAATTGATGATTGCTTTAGCTGAGTAACTGGTTCGGCTAAGCATGGAAGCCTAGAAAGTTGAATGAAAATCACTTTACCGAGCCTTGGGGCAAATGAGTAAATATGAGAAAGTTTAGGGGTAAAATGGTAATTTTGGTAAAGTATGAGATAATGGTCAATTTAGTCAATGTGTGTATTGAATGAGTTGATTTATCATTATAGATCAAGAAAGACAAAGCCTAGATCAAAACCGAGGTAGGAGCAAGGTGGTGGACTAAATTGCACGTTTCAATACTTTTGAGTATCGAGGTAAGTTTACGTATAAACGATGCATATATGTATTTAAATTCTTAATGCTAGCTAGTGTGTAGCATGATTGAGGACCTTTGTGGTTCTAGAGGAATGAATGAGATAGTAGTTGTGAATGGATGAATGGATTACAGGTAGATATGTGAATGTGTAGTGATAATGCTTGATGGTGGGCTAAGTGCGATACCACCTTAATACATAACAACGATGGGCTGTGTGCGATACCATAGTTAAGTATATTATTTAGTGGGTTATGTGCGAAACCACTATGAATACCTTTGTTGGTAGGCTAAGTGTAATACTACCCTATAAATTGATTGTGGTGGGCTAAGTGCAGAATCACCGAGAAATTAGCTATGTGGATGTATTATTAAGAATAATGATGTGTTGTATATTGAGTAAATGTGATATTGAGTGCAGGGTGCATGTCAATGATTATGAGAATGTGACTCATGATGTGTTGGAAATGTGGTAAGGGATAGAAAGAGTAAGCATAATTGTGGATGTGAATTTATTTGGTAGTATAATGCTAATTGTTGTTTAGTTTATACTAGAATGCTTAAATTGTTTATGTGTAAACTTACTAAGCTCAAGGCTTACTCCTTTTCTTTTCCCTTGTCTTATAGAGAAAGAGGGTTGAACCGAGATACGTGGATTAATCGAAAGTTCGCCCACACTATTAGCTTACTATGGTATAATAGAATTGATGTTTTGTATATGGCATGTATAGAGGCTAGACAAGTTAGTAAATTTTGTTGTAAATGGCTAAGATGTGTTGGCCTTTTGATGGATAATCTAGTTTGTATAATGCCATAGTTGTTGGCTATTTTATTATATGAAAAGATGTAGTTATCCATGTGAGTCTGTGCTTCAATATGAGTTGATTATAGATGAATTGGATCAGTGCATGTTGTGTATGGTTGAGGAGTGAAAAGAACTTGGTAAATAGCTTTGTTCTTGTCCATGTGGATAGGCACACGGGCATGTGTCTAGGCCAAGTGTGACACACGACCAGCCCACGGGCGTATGCATTGGCCGTGTCACTTTGGCAGAATTGAGTAGTGTAGGCCACAGGCTAGCCACACAGGCATGTGCCTAGACTCAAGGCCGTGTGAGGTGGTTAGTGTGCACCATGGGTGGTGAGCACAAGTGTGTGCCCTAACTGTGGGGCATTGAAAGAATGCTTGAGTTTTTATGCACGATTCGTGAACATGGGCGTGTGTGACTACCCACGAGCGTATGCCATCTGGCACGACCGTGTAGTCCCTGTTTAGATGGAGAAAATTTTAAGAATAAAAAAAGTTCTAATATAGTCTTGAGAGCCTCGTGTGTATAAGTGAGGTCTCGTAAGTTGAGAATGAGATTGATGAGGTGGCTTAAGAGAGTAGTCACAATGAGCCTAAGTGGCGATCATGTGGTTTTTATCCAGTAATGCCTCAGGCCCGATTTCGGCGGGAATTACGGGTAAGGGGTGTTAAATTTAGTGGTATCATGTAGTAAGTTTATCGAGCTGAAATGTGAGAATAGAGATATTATTTGAGTTGAATCAGGTGAGTCAAATAATCTACCGGTGATGATTTCTTCCTTAGTGGCCGAGAAATGCTTGGGAAAGGGATGTGAGTCCTATCTCGTGTTTGTATTGAATACTCAAGAGTCTGAGGTAAAGATTGAATCAGTGCTGGTGTTATGTGAGTATCTGGATGTATTCCCGGAGGAGTTACCCAGATTACCTCCAGTGAGAGAGGTCGAGTTTGGGATTGAGTTGAATGGCACCTATTTCGATTGCTCCGTATAGGATGGCACCCTTAGAGTTGAAAGAGCTAAAGGTTCAGTTGCAAGAATTGATGGATAAAGGTTTTGTGAGACCGAGCTACTCACTGTGGGGTGCTCCGGCATTGTTTGTGAAGAAGAAAGATGGGTCGATGAGATTGTGCATAGACTACAGACAAATCAATAAGGTGACAATGAAAAATAGGTATCCTTTACCAAGGATAGATAACCTATTTGACCAACTGAAAGGAGCTATAGTATTCTCCAAGATAGATTTGAGGTCTGGTTATTACCAGTTGAGAGTAAATGGGTAAGATGTGTTGAAAACTACGTTTCAAACGAGGTATCGCCATTATAAGCTTCTAGTCATGCCGTTCGGTTTAACAAATGCTCCTGCGATTTTCATGGATTTGATGAATCGTGTATTTCGACCGTATTTGGATAAGTTTGTGGTTGTCTTCATTTACGACATATTGATCTATTCTCAGAATGAGAGTGATCATGCGGAACATTTGAGAATCGTTTTACAGACCTTAAGAGATAAGCAATTGTATGCTAAATTTAGTAAAAGTGAGTTTTGGCTCCGAGAGGTCGGATTCTTAGGACACATTGTGTCGGGAGATGGTATTAGAGTTGACCTGAGTAAGATTTTGGCTATTGTGGATTGGAAACCGCCGAGGAACGTGTCAAAAGTCAAAAGCTTTTTGGGACTAGCAGGGTACTATAGACGTTTCGTAAAGGGGTTTTCCATGATTGCTACCCTAATGACAAAATTGTTGCATAAGGATGTCAAGTTTGATTGGACTGAGACATGTCAATAGAGTTTTGAGAGTTTGAAAACATTGTTGACTGAGGCGTCGATTTTGGTTCAATCAGAATCGAAGAAAGAGTTCGTGGTTTATAGAACGCATCATTAAATGGTCTCGGTTGTATGTTGATGCAAGAGGGTAAGGTAGTCGCTTATGCCTCGAGACAGCTAAAACTGCACGAAAAGAATTATTCGACTCATGATTTGGAGTTGGCTGCGATTATTTTCGCATTAAAGATTTGGCGACATTACTTATATGGTGAGAAGTGTGGAATCTTTACGAATCACAAGAGTTTGAAGTATTTGATGGATCAAAAGGATTTGAATTTGTGACAGCGGCAATGGCTTGAGTTTTTGAAGGACAATGAGTTGATCATTGATTACCATCCGGGAAAAGCGAATGTGGTTGCGGATGCCCTAAGTAGGAAATCCCTGTATGCTTTGAGAGCCATGAACACGAGTTTGGCATTGTCTGATGATAGGACCATATTGGCCGAGTTGAGAGCTAGGACACTATTTGTTCAACATATAAGTAAGGCTCAGAGAAATGACAGTGAGACGCAAGTTAAGAGAGCTAAGTGTAGATTGGGAAGTAATTCTGATTTTTGAGTGAGTTCGGATGATTGTTGATGTATCATGATAGAATTTGTGTACCCAAAGATGATGAGTTAATCCGAAAAGTTTTGCATGAGGCACATAGTAGTTATTTGTCAGTACACCCGGGCAGTACAAAAATATACAACGATTTGAGAAAGTTTTATTAGCAGACGGGTATGAAAAGAGACATTTCAGAGTTTGTAGCAAAATGTCTACTTTGTCAACAGGTGAAAGCTAAGCATCAAGTGCCTTCGGGATTATTTCAGCCTATAATGGTACCCGAATGGAAATGGGATCGAGTTACCATGGATTTTGTGACGGGGTTACCTCTGACTCCAAAAAAGAAAGATGCTGTGTGGGTTGTTGTGGACAAATTGACGAAGTTGGCTCATTTTAATCCAGTACATGTTGCTTACTTACTGGATAAGTTAGCCATATTGTATGTGGTAGAAATAGTGAGATTACATGGTGTGCCTGTGTCTATAATATCGGATAGAGATCCGAGGTTTACTTCGAGGTTTTGGATGAAGTTACAAGAAGCCATGGGTACGAGGTTAAATTTTAGTATTGCGTTCCATCCGCAAACTGATGGTCAGTTTGAAAGAGTGATTCAAGTCTTTGAAGATATGCTTCGATGCTATGTGTTAGAATTCGAAGGTAGTTGGGAGAGATATCTACCTTTGGTCAAATTTGCTTACAATAATAGTTATCAGTCGAGTATACGGATGGCTCCGTATGAGGCCTTGTATGGTCTTAAGTGTCAGACTCTTTTGTATTGGATCGAGCTTGGTAGAAGCAAATCCATGGGGCGATCTAGTGAAAGAAACTGAAGAGAAAGTAAAAATGATCCGTGATGCTCTGAAAGCTACTTCGGACCAAAAGAAGTTGTATGTGGATTTGAAAAGAAAAGAAATTAAGTTTGATGTGGGTGAAAAAGTGTTTTTGAAAGTATCCTCATGGAAGAAGATCATGAGATTTGGACAAAAAGGGAAATTGAGTCCAAGATTCAGAGGGCCATATGAAATTACTGACAGAATTGGACCAGTAGCTTATCGTTTGGACCTTCCGTGGAATTAGAAAAGATTCATAATGTGTTCCATGTGTTGATGTTGCGACGATATCGCTCTGATCCTTCACATGTGATTCCTTCAACAGAAATTGAGATAAGACCGGATATGTCTTATGAAGAGGAGCCGATTAAAATCTTGGCTCGAGAAGTGAAACAATTGAAGAATAAGAACATAGCCCTAGTAAAAGTGTTGTGGCAAAAACATGGAGTGGAAGAGGCTACGTGGGAGATTGAAGAAGCTATGAGAGAGCAACATCCAAACCTCTTTACTAGTAAGATTTTTGGGGGCAAAAATCTTTAAAGGGGGAGAGTTGTAACATCCTGATTTAGGGCCTAGTCGGAATAATGGTGCGAGACCACAAATTCGAGGTATATGTATGAGTTTTTGATGTTTATGCCATGTTTGCATGTTAGTGTGAAAGTTTCATGAAGCAATTTTGTGAAATTGCGATTGAATTGTCCAAAAGGACTAAATTGTAAAAGTTGCAAAATGTGAAATTCTAGAAGTTATTTGTATGAAATAGCTTTAGAATATCAATTAGAGATCCCTAAAGAGCAATTTTCCCAATTTTTTATTTTTGGACAAATTTGGGCATGGATGAGTTAAAATAGAAAGTTTGTCAAAAAGCGCATTTTAGTCATTTGACAATTAAATGATTAAAATGGGAAAAGATGATAGAATTTCATTCATCTTCTCCAAGGCTGTCGAAATTTTCAAGAAGCCATTGTTAGGGCACTTCAACTTTTCAAGCTAGCTAGTAAGTGTATTCTAGCTTCGTTTTTGATATTCTTCGTATTTTTGAAGTCCTAGTAGCATGAGTAAGCTATTTTTAGCTATATGTTGAGCTAAGATGGATGTTAAAAAATGTACCCATGTATGAAATGCATGTATTTTGATGTTTTATGGAAGAATATGAAAGCTTGATGTAGTAGAAACATCTTTTGCTAAGTGATTTCCATGAAAAATGCATGTAAGGACTTGTTTGTGAAAGTCTTGAGTTTGGTCATTCATGTGTGATTTAGTGAGAAATGATGGTTGCTTTAGTTGAGTAAATGGTTCGTCTAAGTATGAAAGACTAGAAAGTTGAATGATAATCACTTTACGAACCTTGGGGCAAATGAGTAAATATGACAAAGCTTAGGGGCAAAATGGTATTTTTGGTAAAGTATGAGATAATGGTCAGTTTAGTCAATGTGTGTATTTGAATGATTTTATTTATCATTATAGATCAATAAAGACGAAGCTCGAATCGAAACCGAGGCAAGAGCAAAGTGGTGGACTAAATTGCAAGTTTCAATACTTTTGAGTACCGAGGTAAGTTTACGTATAAACGATGCATATATGCGTTTACATTCTTAATGCTAGCTAGTGTGTAGCACGATTGAGGACCTATGCGGTTCTAGAGGAATGATTGAGATAGTAGTTGTGAGTGGATGAAAGGATTACAAGTAGATATGTGAATGTGTAGTGATAATGCTTGATGGTAGGCTAAGTGCGATACCACCTTAATACTTAACAACGATGGGTTGTGTGCGATACCATTGTTAAGTATATTATTTAGTGGGCTATGTGTGAAACCACTATGAAAACCTTTGTTGGTAGGCTAAGTGCGATACTACCCTATAAATTGATTGTAGTGGGCTAAGTGCAAAATCACCGAGAAATTAGCTGTGTGGATGTATTATTAAGAATAATGATGTGTTTTATATTAAGTAAATGTGATATTGAGTGCAGAGGTGCATGTCAATGATTATGAGTATGTGACTCATGATGTGTTGGAAATGTGGTAAAGGATAGAAAGAGTAAGCATAATTGTGGATGTGAATTTATTTGGTAGTATAATGCTAATTTTTGTTTAGTTTATACTAGAATGCTTAAATTGTTTATGTGTAAACTTTTATGTGTAAACTTACTAAGCTCAAGGCTTACTCCTTTTCTTTTCCCTTGTCTTATAGAGAAAGAGGGTTGAATCAAGATACGTAGATTAATCAGAAGATCGCCCACACTATCAGCTTACTCTGGTACAATAGACT
Organism: Gossypium rotundifolium; assembly: GCA_025506655.1. Taxonomy (NCBI): domain Eukaryota; kingdom Viridiplantae; phylum Streptophyta; class Magnoliopsida; order Malvales; family Malvaceae; genus Gossypium; species Gossypium rotundifolium. The sequence continues at coordinate 131,215,681 of CP106724.1, read as the reverse complement.
TGATGTTTTGTATATGGCATGTATAGAGGCTAGACAAGTTAGTAAATTTTGTTGTAAATGGCTAAGATATGTTGGCCTTTAGATGGATAATCTATTTTGTATAATGCCATAGTTGTTGGATGTTTTATTATATGAAAAGATGTAGTTATCCATGTGAGTTTGTGCTTCAATATGAGTTGATTATAGATGAATTGGATAAGTGCATGTTGTGTATGATTGAAGAGTGAAAAGAACTTGGCAAATAGCTTTGTTCTATCCATGTGGATAGGCACACGGGCATGTGTCTAGGCCATGTGTGACACATGGCCAGCCCACGGGCGTGTGCATTGGCCTTGTCACTTTGGCAGAATTGAGTAGTGTAGGCCACAAGCTAGCCACACGGGCGTGTGCCTAGACTTAAGGCCGTGTGAGGTGGTCAGTGTGCAACATGGGTGGTGAGCACGGGCGTGTGCCCTAACTGTGGGGCATTGGAAGAGTGCTTGTGTTTTCATGAACGGTTTGTGAACATGGGCGTGTGTGACTACTCACGGGCGTGTAGTCCCTGTTTAGATGGAGAAAATTTTAAGAATAGAAGAAGTTCCGATATAATCTCGAGAGTCTCGTGTGTGTGAGTGAGGTCTCGTAAGTCGAGAATTAGATTGATAAGGTGACTTAAGAGAGTAGTCACGATGAGCCTAAGTGGCGATCATGTGGTTTTTATCCAGTAATGCCTCAGGCCCGGTTCCGGCAGGAATTACGGGTAAGGGGTGTTACAGCCCACTTGGCCCACTTCGGCCCAACAAGGCCCATTACAGCCTAGTTCCCACGAGAGGGTTCGTGGCACTCCCAAAGGTCTATTTCCAACACTTATGGCTCGGTTTATCACTATGAGCGCTTGCAGACTCGAGTGATCTTGGTTGTCGATATTTCAGCTTTTTGGTATTTTGGCTTTTAGCCAATTCACAGATCATCTCATTTACAGAGCAAGCAGGGGTGTAGGATTACACACCTTGATTACGAGAATGCTGCCAATCCCTTAGCACCTATCCTATGTTAGACAAGAACAACAGTTAGTCAAACGATTAAAAGGGTTATCCTCCCATTACACAACAAAATCGAAACCCTATTAAAACCTACCTTGTTTCTTCGAGTTTTACTAAGCTCCTTTCGAATTTCAGTGAAGATTAGGAATCCCCGAAAAATATCTTGCAATACAAAGCACCCTTATTAAAAGAGTATGAATAAAGATATGGTTAACATCCACCCTTGACAAAAACAAAGCGAATGTGCTTACTTGCTCAAGGCTAAGAGTATGAATCGATTGCTTCTGAGCGCTTGTCCCTCCCTACTCTTCGAGTGACCCTACACCAACCCATATCAACTCAAGAAGAAGGGAATATTCGGCAGTAGGGAGAAAGACTAGTACCATCACGAAATAACTTGAAAACGGTTAGTACTACTTACCCTCAGATTTGGCAAAGACAGATTCCTTTAAGCAAAAAGGAGTTGAACACGTACGGCCCTCAAAGATGTAAGTAAACTACAAAGAAGCAGAGGTTAACTTCGGCTCACTCGAAAGAACAAAAGGTGTGGCATTGAGAAGGAGGGGAAATACGGATTCGGCTAACTAGAAGAGAACAAAAAAAGACAAATGGAAAGAAAAGGGAATGTTAAATTCGGCCAAGGAACCTTAGAGAAAGAAAGGAATGTAGGCAGAAAGTGAGCAGCAGTTGAGGAAATAATCAATAAAATGAAAACCTGAATGGTAAAAAAAATTGCCTAAGACGTCACCTCAGAGAGAAAACTCGAAATGAACAAAAAAAAGTAGCACAACACAAAGAATCTTTTGGTTTGCACTCACTCAAGTTGCCGAAAATGCTTCCTATCACCCCTCTCTAGTCGAAATTCTCACTTAGCCACACTACTAATTTCGGCCAACACTCCTACTCTCATCACTTCCTTGATTTTCTCAACTATTTCCTCCTTGGATCACTCTTAGCCTCCCATTCAAACTTGTTGACCAAGTCTTCAACCACCTCTATAGAGTTTGATCCAAACTCTACCTCTTGCTCCATCAATTCATAAAATAAATGTCCCCTTTTTGTTAGTCATGGGATTCGAACCCCTCTCTCCTTGCCCTTCTAATGACACCACAGCCATTATGCCACAATCTCACTTGTGACACTTAAACGCACACAGATATACTTAAGTCCTACTACAAATAGCCCTCTCCCCATAAGGGCCAAAAACTAATTTTTTTCCAAAGCTCAAACTCGAACCCAGGCCTCCCATGTGGCTTTCTCTGAACCGTGATTACGCCACAGCACCCTGACTAACGGAATAGATTTCCTCCTCAACACCTTAACATCATGATCCAGTATCCGCACCGGTTCTTCCTCAAAAGTCAGATCAGGTCTTACCTCGATCTCCTCTACCGGCACTATATATGAGGGATCAGAATGGTATCGCCTCAGCATCGAGACATGAAACAAGTTATGTATACGATTTAACTCAGGAGGCAGTTCCAGCTGATGGGCGACTGGTCCCACACGCTTTAATATCCGATAAGGTCTGATAAATCTAGGGCTTAACTTGCCCTTCCGCCCAAATCTTAGAATCTTCTTCCATGGTGAGACTTTCAAGAAGACAAAATCTCCCACCGAGTACTCAATCTCTTTACGCTTTAAATCAGCGTATGACTTCTGCCTATCAGATGCTTCTTTTAACCAATCTCGGACCAATTTTACTTTCTCTTCGGTTTCAGAAACTAGTTCTGGCCCAAATATTCATCGCTCACCCAATTCTGTCCAACAAGTAGGGGTACGACACCTAAGACCATATAACGCCTCGTACGGTGCCATTTGAATACTGGATTGGTAGCTGTTGTTATGAGCAAATTCCACTAATGGCAGATAGTCTTCCCAACTGCCCTTGAAATCAATTACACAGCTTCTTAGCATATCTTCCAAAATTTGAATTACCCTCTCCGACTGACCACCAGTCTGAGGATGAAATGTTTTGCTGAAGTCCAATCTAGTACCCAAAGCTTCGAACACCACTCTCCAGAATTGTGATGTGAATCTAGGGTCCCTGTCCAAAATGATAGACACCGGTACCCCATGTAACCTCACAATCTCAGCTACGTATAACTTTGCCAACTTCCTCAATGAATAATTAGTGCGAACTGGTATGAAGTGGGCAGATTTAGTCAACCGATCAACAATTACCCATACCGAATCTTTCTTAGTAGACGTCAGGGGTAGCCCACCAACAAAGTCCATGGTTACACTCTCCCACTTCCAGAGTGGAATTTTAACAAGTTGCAGCAATCCAAAAAGCATAACACTTACCCACAAAGTCGGTAACCTCACGCTTAAGTCCTGGCCACCAATATTGTTCATGTAGATCTCGGTATAACTTGTTTCCACCAGGATACATATCGTGTGGGATACTATACACCTCTCGTAGTATAGACTGTCTTAATCAGAATCTCTCGGTACACAGACTATCCCACGGAAGCATAACACTCTCTTACTATTCAGCCCAAAGTCCACATTCCCCCCTTCTTTACCAATTGAAAATGAGGAACCAACGATTCATCTAGCAACTGCTTCTCTTTAATTTCATCAATCCAAGTCAGTTTCACCTGAAGCTCAGCTAACAGACTACCATCCTCAAATAGGATGAGACGAGCAAACATTGCTCTTAGATCAGATACCACCTTACAACTCAGTGCATTCGCTACCACGTTAGCTTTTCCCGGATGGTACTCAATCGAGCAATCATAATCCTTAAGCAACTCTATCCATCTTCGTTGCCTAAGGTCCAACTCCTTCTGGGTAAGGAGGTACTTGAGACTTTTATGGTCGGTAAAAACGATCGACTTCTCCTTATACAAATAGTGTCTCCAAATCTTTAGTGCGAAAACCACCGCAGCTAACTCCAAGTCATGAGTGGGGTAATTCACCTCGTGTGGCCTAAGCTGAAGAGACGTATAAGCCACCACCTTACCCTCTTGCATTAGCACACAACCTAGACCCGTGTGCAATGCATCACAGTAGACAATGAATTCCTTTCCTGTAACATCCCTTACTCGTAATCCCCGTCAGAATAGGGCACGAGATGTTACCGAACAATTTACCTGATCGCCACTTAGGCTCAACGCGACTACTCTTCTCGAATCACTTCAACTACTTCACACTCAACCTATGAGATCTCAATCGTACCTACGAGAACTCTCGGGACCATATCGGAAGTCTTACAATCCATAAAATTTCTTTTCATCTAAATAGGAAGTGCACGCCCGTGCTAGATGATACACACGCCCGTGTGTAGTCATACACGCCCATGTGCTCACATCGTACCCAAAAACCCCAACATTCTGCCAAAACTCACATGGCTAAGGCACACCCATGTGAAATGGTGGCACACCCATGTACCCTTACAACCTACCCGTCTTCCGCCCGTGGGAAGTTACTGACTAATTTAGCACGGCCTAGACACACTCATATCCCTACGTGTGTCTTACACGGTTCATGCACACAACTGTGGATTTGCCCGTGGCCTATTCTAATTAGTAATAATAAGGTGCAGGGTTAGCTCAGCCTAGACACACGCCCGTGTGTCTACCCGTGTGGCACATGAAGGCTATTTGCCAAGCCTCTAGCATCCCTATATCTTACACTACATGGGTTTATTCAACAAATTAACAAACCTCTCTTAATCCACATGCACTCACATTGATAACATTGAAATTTCATAAATGATAAAATATGCCATCATTCTTGGAAATTTACAAAATTAATGTCTTAGCAAGAGCCAATACACCATTGGTCAAAATAACAAAATAATCTAACTAGTCTAGTCCTATACATGCCATATACAAAATCACTAATCTAATTATACCGAAGTAAGCAGATAGTGTGGGCAGTCTTCTAGTTATCGGCATATCTCGGCTCGGCTCTTAAGCCCTATAAGACAAGGGAAAGAGAGAGGAGTAAGCTTAAAGCTTACTGAGTTCACATGTAAAGAATATAACACTTTAAAATGAATGAACATTTTTATAGCATTATTTGCTAAGCAAGAAATCAATCTACATTCAGCATTAGGCTTACTCATTTCCTCTATTCACACATCCCAAGCACATCACAAGCATGATGCATCTATTCAATAATGGTTTCCCTGCACTAAGCATCACAAGGTCACTTAATGCAACACATCACCATCTCAAAATACATTACCCGGTGGTTTCACACTTAGCCCACCATCAGTCTTCATTAGGGTGGTATCGCACATAGCCCACAAAGAAGGTTAATTACAGTGGTACCGCACAGCCCACCCAAAAGGTTAACAGATGATGGTATCGCACATAGCCTATCGTAATTAAACAACAAGGTGGTATCGAACTTAGCCCACCATCAAAATTTTATATAACACACTTACCTATCTATTTCATCATTCATACCAGAATTATTCATTAACTACCACTTTCTAGCTACTTGAATTATACATGTTCTCAATTACACTATGCACTGATTAACAACAATAATGTGCATGTAAAATGCATCGTTTACACGTAAACTTACCTCAATGCAAAACGTGTTAGCTAGCGATTCACTCGATCACCTTGCCTTTCCGACGGTCAAGGTTGATTCCGTGCTCTTCTTGATCTATAACAATGAAATTCATTCGTTTAGATCATTCTATGATCATAATACATCAAACTCTACACTTGGGCAAAAATTACCATTTTGCCCCTATACCATGGCAAAATTACAATTTTGCCCCTAAGCTCGTGAATTATTTTTCACCACATTTTCTAAATAAACAAGCATAGATGAACATTTATTTCTCTTAAAACCACTCTCCATTCCAACTATTTCATGCATTTATGACACAAATTGAACCTTTGCATTTAAGCCCTATTTAGGTGTTTTCATGCTAACACCATTCATAAAAGTTGTTTCTCACCTCCCTACCATTTATTTTCTTCCATAAAAACTCAGCTAAAAACATAAATACTCTCATGGAAAGTCCCTTGACTTTCAACCATATCTCAAATTAGTCCCCTCATTAGCTAGCTTAAGCTTTGGGGACTCCAAAAAAACACAAAAATCATCAATTAACCACCTAAATCATTACTAGCAAAGAGATGGCTTGGCTGAAAGTTTGAACTCCCAAATGCCCTATTTCCTCTTCAATTTTTGGTAGAAAGAGATGAATGAATAGTAAAATATGATTGTTTTTCTCTTCCCTTTATTTTATTCATCTTTTCTCACCTAACTCATCCAATTTTGACCAAAATTTAAATGCTCTTGTCTCCCCTATGCACATGGCCGGCCATCACTAGGTAAATGGCCTAATTTCACTTTAAAATCCTCTAAATTACCGTCTATAGCTATTAGGTACCTCTACCTTATAAAATAGAACTTTCGCACTTTATGCGATTTAGTCTTTTTTCACAATTAAGCATGCTATCACTCAAATTAAAGCAACAAAATTTTCACATAGCCATATTTAATAGTATAACACATAAAATAATACTAAAATAATTTCCTCAACCTCAGATTAGTGGTCCCGAGACCACTGTTCCGACTAGCCCCAAAATCGGGCTGTTACAACTCTCCCCCCTTTTTGGGATTTTCGCCCTCGAAAATCTTACCGATAAAAAGGTTTGGATATTGCTCTCTTATGGCTTCTTCTGGTTCCCATGTAGCTTCTTCTACATTGTGCTTTTTCCACAACACTTTCACTAATTATATGTCCTTATTTCTCAACTGTTTCACTTCTCGAGCCAAGAATTTAATCAGCTCTTCCTCATATGTCATATCAGGTCGTATCTCAATTTTCGTAGGAAAAACCACATGCGAGGGATTGGAACGATAACGCCTTAGCATTGATACATGGAACACATTGTGAATTTTCTCTAACTCTACCGGTAAAGCCAACCGATATGCCACTGGCCCAATCCTTTTGGTAATTTCATACGGCCCTATGAATCTCGGACTCAATTTACCCTTTCGACCAAATCTCAATATTTTCTTCCACGGCGACACTTTCAAAAATACTTTGTCACCCACTTGAAACTCAATTTCTTTTCTTTTCAAGTCCGCGTACGATTTTTTTCGGTCTGAAGCAACTTTCAAACTATCCCGAATCACTTTCACTTTTTCCTCAGTTTCTTTAACTAAATCAATCCCATGGATTTGCTTCTCACCCAACTTGGTCCAATACAAAGGAGTCTGACACTTACGACCATATAAGGCCTCATACGGTGCCATTCGTATGCTCGATTGATAACTATTGTTGTAAGCGAATTCAACCAAGGGCAGGTATCTTTCCCAACTACCTTCGAATTCTAACACACAGCATCGGAGCATATCTTCAAGAACTTGGATTACTCTCTCAGACTGACCATCAGTTTGAGGATGAAAAGTAGTACTAAAATTCAACCTTGTACCTAAGGCCTCTTGTAACTTCTTCCAAAACCTCGAAGTAAATCTCGAGTCTCTATCTGAGATAATCGATATAGGCACTCCATGTAATCTTACTACCTTTGCAATATACAACTCAGCTAACTTCTCTAGTGAATAATCAATACGTACTGGTATAAAGTGAGCCAACTTTGTTAACCTATCAACGATAACCCATACAACATCTTTCTTTTTCGGTGTCGAAGGCAACCCCGTCACGAAGTCCATGGTGATCCGATCCCACTTCCACTCGGGAACCATCACTGGTAAAAGTAATCCCGAAGGCACCTGATGCTCGGCTTTCACTTGTTGACAAATCAGACATCTTGTTACGTACTCTGAGATGTCTCTTTTCATTCCTGGCCACCAATAGTATCTCTTCAGATCATTATACATTATCGTACTACCCGGGTGTACTAACAAATGACTATTATGTGCTTCTTGTAAAATTTCTCGGATTAACTCATCATCTTTAGGTAAACAAATTCTATCATGGAACATTAAACAACGATTCGAACTTACTCGAAATTCAGAATCAGCTCCTGATTCACACTTAGCTCTTTTAGCTAACATCTCATTATCATTCCTTTGAGCTTCACATATTTGATGGACAAATAGTGGCCTAGCTCTCAACTCAGCCAGTATAGCACCATTATCGGACAATGATAAACCCGTGCTCATAGTTCTCAAAGCATACAAAGATTTTCTACTTAAAGCATCTGAAGCTATATTTGCTTTCCCCGGGTGGTAATCGATCACTAGCTCGTAGTCTTTCAATAATTCAAGCCATCGTCGTTGCCATAAATTTAACTCTTTTTGATTCATCAAGTACCTCAAACTCTTATGATCCATAAAAATTTGACACTTCTCACCATATAAATAATGTCGCCAAATCTTTAGCGTGAAAATGATTGCGGCCAACTCTAAGTCATGAGTCGGATAATTCTTCTCATGTGGTTTTAGCTATCTCGAGGCATAAGTGACCACCTTACCCTCTTGCATCAACATACAATCGAGACCATTTAAGGACGCGTCACTGTAGACCACAAACTCCTTTCCTGACTCAGGCTATACCAAAACCGGTGCTTCTATCAACAACGTTTTCAATCACTCAAAACTCTGTTGGCATTTTTCAGTCCATTCAAACTTAACATCCTTCTGCAATAATTTCGTCATCGGAGTAGCAATCATAGAAAATCCCTCCACGAACCGCCTATAGTACCCTGCCAAACCTAGAAAGCTTCTGACTTCCGACATGTTTCTCGGCAGTTTCCACTCCACAATAGCCGAGATCTTTCCCAGATCAACTCTAATGCATTCCCCTGACACAACATGTCCTAGAATCCGACCTCTCAGAGCCAAAACTCGCACTTGCTAAATTTAGCATATAGTTGCTTGTCTCTCAAGGTCTGCAAGACAATTCTCAAATGCTTTGCATGATCACACTCAACTCAAGAGTAGACCAATATGTCATCGATAAAAACAACTACGAACTTGTCCAAATACGGTCAGAAGATACAGTTTATTAAGTCCATAAAAACTGCAGGAGCATTCGTTAAACCGAACGGCATGACCAGAAACTCATAATGGCCATACCTCGTTCTAAATGCTATTTTTGACACGTCTTGTTCCTTAATTCTCAGCTATAATATCTGGATCTCAAATCAATCTTGGAAAACACCATAGCTCCCTTCAGTTGATCAAATAGATTATCTATCCTTGGTAAAGGATACCTATTTTTCACCGTCACCTTGTTGAGCTGTCTGTAATCTATACACAATCTCATCGATCCATCTTTCTTTTTTTATAAATAATACCGGAGCACCCCACGGTAAAAAGCTTGGTCTTGCAAAACCCTTATCCGTCAACTCTTGCAACTGGACCTTCAGTTCTTTAAACTCCAACGGTGCCATCCTGTACGGAGTAATAGAAATAGGTACCGTTCCCGAAACTAACTCAATTCCGAACTCAACCTCTCTGATTGGAGGTAGTCCAGGTAACTCTTCTGGGAATACATCCGGATACTCACATACAACCGGCACAGTTTCAACCTTTGCCTCAGACTCTCGACTATTCAGTACAAAGGGAAGACACGACTCACATCTTTTTCTCAAATATTTCTCAGCTACCATGGAAGAAATCATCACCGGTAGGTTATCTGACTCACTTGATTCAACCCGAATAACATCTCCATTTTCACACTTCAATTCAATAAATTTACTACCACAATTCACTAAAACGCTATGGGCAGTCAACCAATCCATACCAAGAATCAAGTAAAACTCATCAAACGGCAGCAACATAAAGTTTGCCAGAAAATAATGACCCTAACTGTCAAAGGACAGTTCCTACACACCTTATTAACTAACACCTATTTTCCTAGGGGGTTTGATACTTTTATCACAAATTCAGTAGACTCAATAGTCATATTCAAACTAAATGCCAATCCCATACAAATATAAGAATGGGTCAACCCCGGGTCAATCAAAGCAATAACAGAGGTGTCATAGAGAGAAAATGTACCCGTTATTACGTCCGGTGATGATGCCTCTTCTCGAGTGCGAACAGCATAGGTTCTTGCTGGCGCCTAACCCTCTGACCTCACAGTAGTGTCTCGTGATACACCTCTACCACTAGTCCCACCTCCCGGGTTCTTTTGTGGCCTACCTCTAAAAGATGCACTGCTTGATTTTACCTCCTGCTTCTTTTCCTTGTCATCTCTTTCAGGACAGTTTCGAATGAAATGGTCGGGGGATCCACACTTGTAGCAATTTTGATTGTTTCCCCAACACTCCCCAGCGTGATGTTTGCCATAACTTGGGCACTCTGGTTTGGACTTTAGATTGCCCACACTTGCCATTGAGGTGGCCTGAACTCTTGAACCCGAATACATATTACCTCGATCTCTCTATGAATACCCGACCAACGTAGTCATCCCAGGGTTCCCTTCTTTAGACCTCTTCGATTGAGATTGGTATGACTTGCTCATCGGTCTCTTCCTCGCATCACGAGCCTCACTCAAGGCTTTCTCCTTTTCCTTACTCAATTCTTTGGCCTTACTAGCTTTATCTACCAGTATCATAAATTCTTTTAGCTCTAAGATCCCAACTAAAAGTTTGATGTCTTCATTTAACCCGTCTTCAAACCTCTTGCATAGGGTAGCTTCCATGGATACACATTCCTGTGCGTACTTACTGAGCCGAATAAATTCGTATTCATATTGAATAAATTCGCATTCATATTTCGCCACAGTCATTTTTCCTTGCTTTAACTCAAGGAATTCCTTCTGCTTCTTGTCTATAAATCTTTGACTTATATACTTCTTTCAGAACTCCTACAAGAAAAAGTCCCACGTCACCTTCTCTTTAGGAACTACTGATGTCAATGTTTTCCACCAATAGTATGCTGAGTCCCTCAGCAAAGATACAGCACATTTCAAACTCTCCTTAGGGGTACAGGAGAGTTCATCAAAAACCCTCATTGAGTTCTCAAGCCATAACTCCGCCCGCTCAGGGTCATCGTCTTTGTTAGCTCGAAAATCTTCAGCCCCTTGCTTCCAAATTTTATCTATTGGGGGCTTATTTGTCCTCACTATTTCTACACCTTGGGGAGCCACAAGAACTGGCTGAGGTATAGGAAGAGGTGGAGGAGGTTGAGCATTGGGATTAGCTCGTACATACTCGGTGTACCAATTGCTCATCATTTGGAGAAAGGCTTCTCGAGCCTCTTCTCCTTGATCCCTAGTTTCGGGTTCACTTTGCACAGGCGCGGTCCTTTACGTAGGAGCCGGCGCATTACTAGTTGCATCATTAGTAGCCGATTGATCAGAATCCATATACTACATAAAACAATCTTTTTTAAAATCATCAGAAGCCACCACACTATCATTATACGCTTATGGCATGTATAGCTAGACTTCCACACACGAGACATTACCGAACAATTTACCTGATCGCCACTTAGGCTCAACGCGACTACTCTTCTCGAATCGCTTCAACTACTTCACATTCAACCTATGAGATCTCAATCGTACCTACGAGAACTCTCGGGACCATATCAAAAGTCTTACAGTCCATAAAATTTCTTTTCATCTAAACAGGAAGTGCACGCTCGTGCTAGATGATACACACGCCCGTGTGTAGTCATACATGCCCATGTGCTCACATCGTGCCCAAAAACCCCAACATTCTGCCAAAAATCACACGGCTAAGGCACGTCCATGTGAAATGGAGGCATGCCCGTGTACCCTTACAACCTACCCGTGTCTTCCCCCGTGGGAAGTTACTGACTAATTTAGCATGGCCTGGACACACCTGTGTCCCTACCGTGTGTCTTACACGGTTCATGCACACGGCCGTGGGATTTGCCCATGGCCTATTCTAATTAGTAATAATAAGGTGCAGGGTTAGCACGACCTAGACACACGCCCGTGTGTCTACCAGTGTGGCACATGAAGGCTATTTGCCAAGCCTCTATCATCCCTATATCTTACACTACATGGGTTTATTCAACAAATTAACAAACCTCTCTTAATCCACATGCACTCACATTGATAACATTGAAATTTCATAAATGATAAAATAAGCCATCATTCTTGGCAATTTACAAAATTAATGTCTTAGCAAGAGCCAATACACCTTTGGTCAAAATAACAAAATAATCTAACTAGTCTAGTCCTATACATGCCATATACAAAATCACTAATCTAATTATACCGAATTAAGCAGATAGTGTGGGCGGTCTTCTAGTTATTGGCGTATCCCGGCTCGGCTCTTAAGCCCTATAAGACAAGGGAAAGAGAGAGGAGTAAGCTTAAAACTTAGTAAGTTCACATGTAAACAATATAACACTCTAAAACGAATGAACATTTTTATAGCATTATTTGCTAAGCAAGAAATTAATCTACATTCAGCATTAGGCTTACTCATTTCCTCTATTCACACATCCCAAGCACATCACAAGCATGATGCATCTATTCAATAATGGTTTCCCTGCACTAAGCATCACAAGGTCACTTAATGTAACACATCACCATCTCAAAATACATTACCCAGTGGTTTCACACTTAGCCCACCATCAGTCTTCATTAGGGTGGATCGCACATAGCCCACCAAGAAGGTTAATTACGTGGTATCGTACACAGCCCACCCGAAAGGTTAATAGACAATGGTATCGTACACAGCACACAACAAGGTGGTATCGCACTTAGCCCACCATCAAAATTTTAAATAACACACTTATCTATCTATTTCATCATTCATACCAGAATTATTCATTAACTACCACTTTCTATCTACTTGAATTATACATGTTCTCAATTACGCTATGCACTGATTAACAATAATAATGTGCATGTAAAATGCATCGTTTACATGTAAACTTACCTCGATGCAAAACGTGTTAGCTAGCGATTCACTCGATCACCTTGCCTTTCCTACGGTCAAGGTTGATTTCGCACTCTTCTTGATCTATAACAATGAAACTCATTCGTTTATATCATTCTATGATCGTAATACATCAAACTCTACACTTGGGCAAAAATTACAATTTTGCCCCTATACCATGGTAAAATTACAATTTTGCCCCTAAGCTCGTGAATCATTTTTCACCATATTTTCTAAATAAACAAGCATAGATGAACATTTATTTCTCTTACAACCACTCACCATTCCAACTATTTCATGCATTTATGACACAAATTGAACCTTTGCATTCAAGCCCTATTTATGTGTTTTCATGCTAACACCATTCATAAAAGTTGTTTCTCACCTCCCTACCATTCATTTTCTTCCATAAAAACTCAGCTAAAAACATAAATACTCTCATGGAAAGTCCCTAGACTTTCAACCATATCTCAAATTAGTCCCCTCATTAGCTAGCTTAAGCTTTGGAGATTCCAAAAAAACACAAAAATCGTCAATTAACCACCTAAATCACTTACTAGAAAAGAGATGGTGCTGAAAGTTTGAACTCCCAAATGCCCTATTTCCTCTTCAATTTTCGATAGAAAGAGATGAATGAATAGTAAAAGATGATAGTTTTTCTCTTCCCTTTATTTTATTCATCTTTTCTCACCTAACTCATCCAATTTTGACCAAAATTTAAATGCTCTTGTCTCCCCTATGCACATGGCCGGCCATCACTAGGTAAATGGCCGAATTTCACTTTAAAATCCTCTAAATTACCTTCTATAGCTATTAGGTACCTCTACCTTATAAAATAAAACTTTCTCACTTTATGCGATTTAGTCTTTTTTCACAATTAAGCATGCTATCACTCAAATTAAAGCACCAAAATTTTCACATAGCCATATATTAATACCATAACATATAAAATAATACTAAAATAATTTGCTCAACCTCAAATTAGTGGTCCCAAGACCACTTTTTGACTAGCCCCAAAATCGGGTTGTACATTTCCAAACTCTGGCTGTATTAATACTGGGGCTTCAGTTAGAATCTTCATCAGTTTTTCAAAACTCTCCTACTGTTTATCAGTCCAAACAAATGGTACTCCTTTACGCAGTAACTTAGTTAGGGTGCAGCAATCAGTGAGAACCCCTCTACAAACCTTCTATAGTACCCAGCTAGACCCAGAAAACTTCGAATCTCGGACACAGTCTTTGGTGGCTTCCAGTCTAATACAACCTTAATTTTTTTAGGATCAACCCTAATCCCCTCGGTAGACACCACATGACCCAAAAATGTCACCTCTCGCAGCCAAAACTCACACTTACTGAACTTGGCATAAAGTTGCTTTTCTCTTAGTACTTGCAGGACAATTTGGAGATGTGAATCATGCTCCTCCTTGGTTCTCAAATACACCGGAATATTATCTATAAACACCACCATGAATTGGTCTAAATAGGGTTGGAAGACCCGGTTCATCATATCCATGAAAGTAGTTGGTGCATTCGTTAACCCAAACAGCATGACTAGAAACTCGTAATGTCCATAACGAGTTAGGAATGCAGTCTTGTACACATCTGCCTCATTTACCCTTGGCTGATGATCTAATATCTATCTTGAAGAAAATCGAAGCTCCTCGTAGCTAGTCAAACAGATCGTCTATCCTTGGTAAAGGATACTTGTTCTTAATCGTTAGTTTATTCAATTGACGATAATCAACACACATGCGCATTAACCCATCCTTTTTCTTCACGAACAATATGGGTGCTCCCCAAGGAGACACACTCGGTCAAATGAATCCTCGGTCCAGTAGCTCTTGGATTTGAGCCTTTAATTCCACTAGCTCCTTCGACGCCATCCTATAAGGGGCGATGGACACCGGAGCTATTCCCGGTAAGAGCTCAATGCTAAATTCGACCTCACAATTTAGAGGCAACCCCGGAAGCTCTTCAGGAAATACATCCAGAAACTCTTTTACAGTTCTAACATTCTCAACAGATGGACCTCTAATATCATATATGCTAACATATGCTAGGAACGCCTCGCAACCTTTGTGAACTAGTTTCTCGGCCCTTAGTGCTGAGATTACATTGGATAAATAGTCCCTTCACTCTTTTATCACAATCACCTCCTCATCCTCTGAGGACTTCAATACCATATGCTTGGTCACACAATCCAAATTCACACGGTGTTTTACTAACCAATCCATGCCCAAAATGAGATAAAATTTGCCAAACTGCAGTTCCATCAAATCCACTGGAAAGACAACCCTTTAAACCTTAGAGGCACATCTCTAAACAGTTTATTCACTCTAACCGACTGTCCCAGTGGACTAATCACCAAAATTTCCCTATTAGTAAGTTTGAACGGTATGCCCAACAACCCCGACACAGTACATGAGACATACAAGTGCGTAGACCCAATATTAATTAAATCTGTATATGGTACATTATGAATAAGGAACGTACCAATTATGACATCAGGAGCGTCACCATCCTCTCGGCGTCGAGCAGCATACACCAACGCTGGATGTCTCGCCTCTGTGTTACCAACACCTCTGCCCGGTGCTCCACGACCTCGTCCCAAACCATTTCCCCCTCTGGCTGGACCACGACCTCTCAGTGGCTGCTAAACACCTCTTCCTGACTGAACATAACCCTGACTCGCAGCTTGCATCTAACCAAGCCTCTGAGTACATCTTTAATCCTGTGATCTTGAGAGCCACATCTAAAACATGCTCCAGTTCTTCTCCAGCACTCACCCTGGTGGAATAACCCACACACACAGTAAGGTCATGGGTCGACAAAGAACAAAGAAGATCCCTAGCTTGGACTAGCCCATCAAACCTGAGCCTCTGCTTAGGCCCACTAGAAGAACTTGAGGGCCCAAAATTCCTCTTACTTCTGCCCCTATCCTGCTCATAGTTCTAACACTCTGAGCATTTCACATCCTCGGTAATCTTTGCCTTTTCAACCAGGGAAGAAAAGTCTCTTTCCCTCTGCGGAGCTATCAACACCCACAACTTATCTTGGAGACAATCCTGGAACCACACATAGCGCTCATACTCAGTCGCAACTATGCCCTGCGCAAACCGAATCAACCATAGAAACTCTGCCTCATACTCTACTACAGACTTATTGCCCTAGATCAGACTTAAGAATTCCTTCCTCCGAGCATCCACATAACTCGCCCCAACATATTTTCCTTGAAAGGCTGCCTCAAAAGAAGTCCCATGTCACACGGTCGGCCTGCGTGCCTTCCCTCATGGTAAGCCACCATTGATATTCCTCATCTTGCAGTAAAGACACTACTCCTTTCAGTTTTTGATCCATTGTGTAGTCGAGATCATCCATTATTCTCTCTACAACCTCCAACCAATATTCTGCTACATTTAGGGCTACACTAAAGATGCCCCTAAAGATTTCTGCCCCGTTCGACCGGAGTCACTCAAAAATTAACCCTCGGCCCACTAACCCAATACTCGCTCCAACAACCCTTTCAAGAAATTGCAACATCGCTTGGGACAGAGCATCATCCCAACCGGCTCGGTTATGAGACCCCGTTGCAGTCACTGGTGATGCCAGCGCTTCCCTTTCTGGCACATGTCTTGATGCTGAGGACCCAACCCTAGCACCTCGGCCTCTACCACAGCCACGAGTACCCCTTCTACGACCTCTTGTGCTCATATCGATGTAGCGTATTTATCTAATTAAAAAGTTTTATGAAACAGCTTATAGTTCTCATACTAATTAACAGATATTTTCTGATAAACAGTAATTAGGGTTGTTCTTGCAAATCGAATTTATTACAGTTTCCAGTCTCCTATAGTCTCAGTTTTTCTAACAAAGGAGTTTTAGTATGCTACTACTATCCCTAGTAGCTTCTTAGTATAGTCATTTCAGTATATAACAAAATACAGTTGTCAGGAAACTTACAGATTTGGTGCCGGGGACTCGGTGTGCCACACTTCCAGTAACATTATTACTTTCCAAACCAAAATTTAAACAGATTAGGTAAAATTTTTAAAACCCATTTCACAACCGAGTTTTGCAACCTGGCTCTAATACCACTAAATGTAACACCCCAAACCCGGCCTAGACATTATGACCGGATCTAACGTGCCACATCAAGTGTTGTCTGAAAACTTTGTGTTCACTAGAAAACCCTTTTACAAATCAAAACTTTCTACCGTTTAAAATCCCAATTCTTGTTGCTTATTAACAAACAAGCTTAGCTCGAAGTCATACTATTTTTTTTAAAAAAATTTGTTTGTCACGAAAATTTGATTTAAACAGTTGTGGAAATGTGATATTTTGAAAACAGTAGTTATTGCTTTAAAAACTCGCGTTTTATAGACTAGTAGTTTGTAATTAAAAGAAATACCAAATAAAAGTTAAAATAAATCCCAATGGCCTTACTACAAAAAAATTTATCCCAATAATTAAAATAAGGTAAAAATAGAGTTGCTAAGTTTGGCTTTAAAGCTTACCGGACGTATGGCCACCTCCGAGTCTGTAACACCCCAAACCCGGCCTAAAAGTTAGGCCCGAATCTGGCATGTCACATCAAAAGGTTGTATAAACCTTACGATCTTTAAAAACCTTTCCTCAATTTAAAAACTTTCTCTAAATGAAAAACCTCGAGTTTCGTCACTTAACAATAAAATTTGCTTAAAGTTATTTTTCCTTGCAAACATAATATTGTTTTCAAAACATTGTTTGTAGTAGAAGATTGACTTTAAAAGTTGCGAAAATGTGATATTTGAAAACGACAATTATCATTTTTAAAAACCCATGTTATATTGTTTAGCAGTTCATAACTAAAAGAATTACCAATGAAAGTTAAAAGAAAATCTTAAAGGCGATATTACATAAATTAATAACCCAAAATAGAATAATATAAAATAATTTCAAACCAAAATTACTAAGTTCCATTTATTAACTGTAACATCTCAAAATTGGGCCTGTAGGATTGGGCCCATTGGGCCTTGAGCATGAAAGTATTTAAAATTTTTGGAGAACAAGAGAATGGCTTTATTTCAAGTTGAACTTATTAGGAAGGTTATTTTTGGAAAGTTGCGGGGTTTCTAGGAAGTTCCGGGTTTAAGTTGGGCCTTAGTAAAATTTTGTGTTTAAGCCTATTAAGGAGAGATAGTAAGTGGCATCAAGGCTTATGGAAATAGGTGAGTAATGTGCTAGCATAAATAAGCATATGGCAAGGAGGTTATGGCATCAAGTGGAGGACATGGAGAGAAGAGGTTCAAATCCCATCAAGTGCAAATTTTTGACTAATTTTTTTGTATTCTTTCCCTAAGTGTCGGCCATGGGTGTATTTTTGGTAAGGTGAACTTTTTAATTTTGGCAAGGTGGCTAAGGAAATATGGTAAGGAAAAATGGATGGAAAGGAGTAAAAGAAAAGGGAAGAAATAGGGAACATGTTGGCATTTTTCGTGGGGGATGTTTTGGAAAGGTTTTATTTGGTCTATGTTCATCTTTTGGTAAAGATGATAATGGTTTGAAAAAGGGAGAGGGTAGCTAAATTTTGATGGGAGCATTTTGATAATTTTGGTGCTTGTTAGGTCTAATTCCTTTTGGCATCCTTTGTGTTCATTCTTCCAACTTCTCCTCCCATTGCCGCAACTTCAAGACAATAGTGGACATTTTCTCTTTTCTTTCTTGTCTTGCCGAAATCACCTAGCCTTTGTGACCAATTATTTTTCACTCATCTTCTCTTGAAAACTGAAACTACCGATCCTTCTTTTTTGTCTTGCTACTAGTGCCAAACCGTGTTCTTCATTTCGGTTCATCCCTAATATTAAGGTAAAGGTTCCTTCTTCTTATTCATGTTGTTTGTTCTTTCTTCTCTTGACTTGGGTAAGCCAAAACTCTCATCCCTTGGCTAAGCTGAACCTAGCCACTTGTTGTTATTTTAAACTCCTCTTATTCTCTTTTGATGAAGGCCGAATCAAGCCATCCTTTGCTGCTACTTATCTTTCTCTTAGCCTTGGTTTCGAAAGTTGATTGGGACTCGTTGCAATAGCCAAGGTGCAAGGCCGAATTTTAGAATCTAGTAGGGAAGGATCGCGATTGTGGTAAGTGACTCTTGGGAGTGAATACTTTTGGGCTTTTGGAAACTTTAAGAAATTGAGGCTAACTTTTGATTGATTTTATTTTTAGGGGACAACGAAGAGTGGTTCTTTAGGGAATCCTAATCAAGGTGTGTAATCCCGTACTTTCTGAATACATGTTTGAAATGGTGTGTAATCTCACACTTCTCTGATAATTTGCATGAAATGTTCTGTGATTTGGTCGAAATACCAAATAAAACTAGAAACTGGCATCTGTGATCACTCGGGCGTGCGTAGGTTCATAGTGGTAACCATATTTTTTGCAATGAAATAGTTTTGGTCAGTAGCAGTGACGTGATTTTGAAAAATCATGAAAAATAGGATAAAGGGAATTAGAAAGTGAATAGGATATAGATTGAAAGCTTACTATGCCTAGTTTTATATGAAAGAAACAAAGGAGGAAGAGGAATTTTATATTCTGTGATATCTTAGTTTTAGTGAGACTAGTTTTGAAGGACTTCGTGGTTCCCTGTTCTATTTTGGAAAAATCATTCAAAATTGTAAAAAGTGAATTATGGGTTATAATTTATATGTATAGATTCCTTAGTGAGCCTATTTTCATTAGAAATAAGTTGGAGAAATATATGAAAACCGTACAGTGAGATATTTGAAATTAAGGTAAGAGAGGTCAGAATCATTGGATAGTGAAACAAGGAAAACTTTAAGGAATAAAATGTACTAAACAGCTTAGTCAAAAATTCTGGAAAAATTGTAGTAAGAAGATATATGAGTCTATATTTAAGGAAAATTTACGGATCTAAATTTTGGGCTTCCTAACTCGAGTTATAGTCAATTTAGAAAATATGATGCAGATGGACAGTTTCAACTTTTATGCCCCAAATTAGTAGTTAAGTCCGGGGTTGCGAAATTATGAAAATACCCTTGGATGATAAATTACCGAAATACCCCTGAGTTGTGAGATTATCGATTTACCAAAATGCCCTTATGGGCCAAATTACGAAAATTACCCTTATGGGCCAATTTTGTCAAAATGCCTTAACAGGCCGAATTGCTGAAATGCCCTAATGGACCGATTTGATAGATTGCTTAATGGGCCGAATTGATATTTTACTTAATGGGCCGAATTGATATATTTCTTAATGGGCTGATTTGATAGATTTCTTAATGGGTCGAATTGATATATTACTTAATGGGCCAAATTGATATATTTCTTAATGGGCCCAATTGATATATTGCTTAATGGGCCGATTTGATAATTTGCCTTAAAGGGCCGATTTGCAAAGTGTTAATGGGCTGAACTTTTGTCTGAATTAATTATTGTTGCTATATTTGTAAATATCATGATTTGCTATGTATGATGCATTTACATGATTTTGCATGGGTTGGGAAAATGTTGAAGAGAAGAAATTCCGGTGGCACTGCCACAAATATGTTTGATAATATGATAATCTTTGATTCAGGTGGCTTGCCCACAATTAAATTTGTTATAAATGGCATAATGCCTGCTATTGGTGTGTTTGGTGGGGCGGGTTGACTTGATCCCCACGGGTGTGTTGGTTGGTACGGATGGTGTGTAGCGGATGGATTATTAGGTTGGTTTGGGATTGCATTACATTCATTTGATTCATTTGATATATTCTATTTTATAAATGGGCTTTGGCCCAAGATTATGCTTTATGGGCTTCGGCCCAAGTTATTATTATATGGGCTCAGGCCCAAACTTTTCCTAAACGGGTTCAAGCCTAGTGAAAAATGGTAAGGGGATTATACACTGAGTTCTTGTAACTCACCCCCTTTCTTTTCTTAATCCCTGTAGGTAACGCTCAATGACGAGGACTTGGGGCCATGGATGACTCAGTGGAGGCCATACTTCATAAATGATGTTTGCAAACATTAGTAAACTACTTTTTTGTATTATTTCATTACCTTTACTATTTCGGGTTTTAAAGTTGTAATAAGGCCTTTGGGGTAAACTTTAATTTGCTTTATGTTTGGACATATTTATTATGTTGCTTGAATTATTTTTAAAATGGGGATTTTTCTAAAAGCATAACCAACGGTTTTTCCAAAGTTGATTAATAAATGGATTTTATAATAAACTTTTACAAAAGATTTTAGCTCGGACTTTCTTTCAAATTATCGATGACATTTTTAAAAGTCACGATTTTAAAGTTCACTACCTTGATTTTTGATTCATCAATCAACCTCTCAAAAATAGTTGTATTTTATCAAATATTTATATCGAAACTTGTTTACTCTGTATTTTATCAAATATTTCAAATCAAAGTTCACTACCTTGATTTTTGATTCATCAATCAACCTCTCAAAAATAGTTGTATTTTATCAAATATTTACATTCAAACTTGTTTACTCTGTATTTTATCAAATATTTCAAATCAAATTTGTTTTCTTATTTATAACAAATCAATATCTATTTTAGTACGAATCACAAGGATTTTATATGTTTTCCTCATGTGACACATCAGATTCGATCATAACGCATGGGTCGGGTTTGGGGTGTTACATCAACAACTCCACGTATGGCCACCTACTAGTCCTCCGCAGCTCCAAATCTTCTAAGGCTGGGGATTACCTGCAAGGTTAAGGCAAAGGGGTGAGTTACGAGAACTCAGTGTGTAATTCCCCTAGTCGGTCATTAACTAGGCTCAAGCCCATCTGAAAACAGATGGGTCAAGCCTATCTGAATAAAGCAGGCTAAAGCCCATGCGTAGTAGATCGGGCGAAGCCCTATTCGATAACAATCTGGGCCTTAGCCCTATAAACATGATAATGCATCCAGAGTATATGGCCCAACCTAATAATCCATCCGATACACACCACCCGTACCAGCCCAACACACCTATGGGGATTTCTAAATCGACCCACCCATCCGCTACACACCAATAAGGCAGACAAGCTGCTAATAACAGAATTTGTGGCAAAGCCACAAGAATAACAGAATATTTATGTAGCATAGCCACCAGAACAGAATGTCGCAGAGCCACCAGATTACACTTCCTCCGATCATCAATATCCCAATCCCATGCAGAATGTCATGTATGCAAAGCATTTATCAAAAATGATGTATGAAATAAATTACCATCACAACTAATTAAACAGAATGCACACAATCGTACTAATTAACCCCTAAGGGTATAATAGTAATTTACCCACCAAGGGTATTTCGGTAATTTACCCACCAAGGGTATTTCGGTAATTTACCCACAAGGGTGTTTTGGTAATTTACCCTCCAGAGGTGTTTCGGTAATTTCGTAAACCAGGGGTATTTCGATAATTTCGCAAACTAGAGGTATTTCGATATTTCACAAACCAGGGGTATTTCTATAATTTTGCAAATCGAGATATTCTAAATAGAGATAACGATGCGAATGGGCCTAGGGCCCATTCTCAGCCCAAATGGACTCACACGTTCGTGTGGCCCATTTAGCCCAAATCTAGCCAGAGATATGAGATTCACATAGACCAGTTCACTATCTACTACATAATCATACAATTTATTCATATTGGCCCCCAAGCCCATTAGGCCCACTTAGCCCCTTTTGGCCCATCATGGCCCAAACAACGTCAACCCACAAGAATACTCATGGTGGCCTCGACTATCGCGTCGAAGCACCCACACGTGCGCCCACACGCTCGTGTGGCTACCATCGCCGTGTGACCGGCATTTCAGCATTTGCCGCTCTAAAGCTAGAGTAGTGTGAAATACACACCTGATAGGAGTATGAAGCTAATCCGCGCTCCGAATACTCCCATGTCCAAACACCCACCAAGGTATGCTTCCTCTCCTCATAGACAGCTCCATATATAGCCAGCTCCTTACCTTCCCTCTTGCTAGCTTTCCGATGTGGGATCCCTTCTAGAGTTTACATCCAACACAAACTTTGGCTGTCCAATCCGCAAAATAAATACTCCCCTGCTTGTCATGAGATTCAAACCCAAGCTCCCTTGCACCCTTAATGACGCCTTGCCACTAGACCACTCACTTCCTTGTGTCTAACATCATGCGCAACTATATATAAACCTATGGGCCAAAGTCCAAGTTCAGTTAAAAATAAATCAAAATGAAATGCCAGCGCCAAGGCTTGAACCTTGAACCCCTTGCTTCCTTGTGGCGTCACCTCCTTGTCTCTTACGTGGCGTCACTTTGCCACTACACCACAAGCTCTTTTTGTGTCATTTTTCTCCATATTTTATTCTTAAAGCCTACTTACTAACTCTCATGGTTTTACTCACCTAAAACCAAAATTTTCCTAAAGCTCAAGTTTGATCCTGGGACTTCATAGAAGCCCTCTAACCTTCCAAAATCACTCACCTAATACGTCCAACTTGCACTAATATCGTTCTCATGTTCTCAAAAATTTTAAACACTCCTACACCCAAGGCCCAATGGGCCCAATCCTACTAGGCCCAACTTCGGGTCGTTACAAATCCACC
Organism: Gossypium rotundifolium; assembly: GCA_025506655.1. Lineage (NCBI taxonomy): Eukaryota > Viridiplantae > Streptophyta > Magnoliopsida > Malvales > Malvaceae > Gossypium > Gossypium rotundifolium. The sequence goes on along the minus strand of CP106724.1, from coordinate 131,192,279 downwards.
CCCTCAAAGAAATTTCGTCCTCGAAATTTCCAACTTATAGGAACAATCGTACCTCCTAACCTACCACACTACGCTCACGCTGCTCACTCTAATCTTAATAACACTAATACACTTTTAACTTAATCTTGAAACCTCTTACACACAACCAAACATCTAACCACAGAAGTAGACCGATATTTATCACACATACATACAATTTCTATATTCAAACATGACATCCAAACAAAACACATACAAAATAAATACAAAAAATACAGTCACTACAGCACATAACAGAGTATAAGGTCAGAAAACTTATGGATTTGGTGCTAAAGACTCGATGTGCCAAAGACTCGGTGTGCCATACTTCCAATAACACTATCACTTTTTCTAAACCACAGTTTAAACAGATTTGGAAAAAAAAACTTTCAAACCCATTCCGCAGTCGAGTTTTGCAAACGGGATCTGATACCATTAAATGTAACACCCCAAACTCGGCCTAGAAGTTAGGCTCGAATCTGGCATGTCACATCAAAAGGTTGTATAAACCTTACGATCTTTAAAAACCTTTCTTCAATTTAAAAAATTTCTCTCAATGAAAAACCTCGAGTTTCGTCTCTTAAGAAATAAAATTTGCTTAAAGTTAGTTTTCCTTGCAAACATAATATTGTTTTCAAAACATTGTTTGTAGTAGAAGATTGACTTTAAAAGTTACGGAAACGTGATATTTGAAAATGGCAGTTACATTTTTAAAAACCCATGTTATATTATTTAGCAGTTCATAACTAAAAGAATTACCAATGAAAGTTAAAAGAAAATCCCAAATGCCATATTACATAAATTAATAACCCAAAATAGAATAATCTAAAATAATTTCAAACCAAAATTACTAAGTTCCATTTATTAACAACTCCTCATATGGCCACCTCCGAGTCCTCCGCAGCTCCAAATCCTCTAAGGCTGGGGATTACCTACAAGGTTAAAGAAAAGGAGTGAGTTACGAGAACTCAGTGTGTAATTCCCCTAGTTGGTCATTAACTGGGCCAGAGCCCATACGGAAACAGACTGGACCGAAGCCCATATAGAAGTAAACTCGGCTGAAGCCCATGCAGAAGTAGACTGGGCCAAAGCCCTATTCGGTAACAATTTGGGCCTTAGCCCTATAAACATGATAATGCATCCAAAGTATATGGCCCAACCTAATAATCCATCCGCTACACACCACCCGTACCAGCCGAACACACCTGTGGGGATTTTTAAATCGACCCACCCATCCGCTACACACCAATAAGGCAGACAAGCTACTAATCACAGAATTTGTGGCAAAGCCACAAGAATAACAGAATATCTATGTGGCATAGCCACCAGAACAGAATGTCGCAGAGCCACCAAATTACACTTCCTCCGATCATCAATATCACAATCCCATGCAGAATGTCATGTATGCAAAGCATTAATAAAAAATGATGTATGAAATAAATTACCATCACAACCAATTAAACAGAATGCACACAATCGTACTAATTAACCCCTAAGGGTATAACAGTAATTTACCCACCAAGGGTATTTCAGTAATTTACCCACCAAGGTTATTTCAGTAATTTACCCACCAAAGGTATTTCAGTAATTTACCCTCTAGGGGTGTTTTAGTAATTTTGTAAACCAGGGGTTTTTCAGTAATTTTGTAAACTAGGGGTATTTTGGTAATTTTACAAACTAGGGGTATTTTGATAATTTCGTAAATCGAGATATTCTAAACAGAGATAACGATGCGAAAGGGCCTCGGGCCCATTCTCGGCCCAAATAGACCCACACGTTCGTATGGCCCATTTAGCCCAAATCTAGCCACAGATATGAGATTCACATAGACTAGTTCACTATCTACTACACAATCATACAATTTATTCATATGGGCCCCTAGGCCCATTCAACCCACTTAGCCCATTTCGGCCCATTGTGGCCCAAATAACATCAACCCATAAGAACACTCAAGGTGGCCTCGACTATGGAGTAGTGTGAAATACACACCTAATAGGAGCCTAAAGCTAATCCGCGCTCTTAATGCTCCTATGCCCAAATGCCCACCAAGGTATGCTTCCTCTCCTCATAGGCAGCTCCATATAAAGCCAGCTCCTCACCTTCCCTCTTGCTAGCTTTTCGATGTGGGATCCCTTCGTCAGTAGAGTTTAAATCCAACACAAGCTCTGGCCGTCCAATCCGTAAAATGAATACTCCCTTGCTTGTCATGAGATTTGGCCCATCGTGGCCTAAACAACGTCAACCCATAAGAATATTCAAGGTGGCCTCGACTATCGCGTCAAAGCTCCCACACGTGCGCCCGCATGCTCATGTGGCTACCATTTCCATGTGACCGGTATTTCGGCATTTGCCGCTCTACAGCTAGAGTAGTCCGAAATACACACCTAATAGGAGTCTGAAGCTAATCCGCGCTCCGAATTCTCCTATGCCCAAACGCCCACCAAGGTATGCTTCCTCTCTTCATAGATAGCTCCATATATAGCCCGCTCCTCACCTTCCCTCTTGCTAGTTTTTCGATGTGGGATCCCTTCTTCAGTAGAGTTTAAATCCAACACAAACTCTGGCCGTCCAATCCGCAAAATAAATACTCCCCTGCTTGTCATGAGATTCAAACCTAGGCTCCCTTGCACCCTTAATGACGCCTTGCCACTAGAGCACTCACTTCCTTGTGTCTAACATCATGCACAACTAAATATAAATCTATGGGCCAAAGTCCAAGTTCACTTAAAAATAAATCAAAATGAAATGCCAGCGCCAAGGCCTAAACCTTGAACCCCTTGCTTCCTTGTGGCGTCACTTTGCCACTACACCACAAGCTCTTTTTGTGTCATTTTTCTCCACATTTTATTCTTTAAGCCTACTTACTAACTCCCAAGGTTTTACTCACCTAAAACCAAAATTTTCCTAAAGCCCAAGTTTGATCCCGGGACTTCATAGAAGCCCCCTAACCTTCCAAAATCACTCACCTAATAGGTCCAACTTGCACTAATGCTGTTCTCATGTTCTCAAAAATTTTAAACGCTCCCACATCCAAGGCCCAATGGGCCCAATCCTACTAGTCCCAACTTCGGGTTGTTACAGAGTCCCTCACAACTCTAAATTCTCTATGGCTGGGGATTACCTACACAGTCAAATAAAAGGGTGAGTTACGAGGACTCAGTGTGTAATCCCCTAATACAGTCATAGTCTAGGGCCAAGCCCATTTGATATCAGTCAGGGCCTAAGCCCTATTTGGTAACAGTCTAGGCCTACACCCTATTCAGTAACAGTCTGGGCCTAAGCCCTTTGATATGCAAAACAGACATGTAACCTAACCCAGTCCAACCATCACACCACCCGTACCAACCCTACACACTATGTGGGGACCAAGTCGACCCACCCAACCCTACACACCAAGAACGCAGTCGAGCTGCTAATAACAGTATTTGTGGCTGAGCCATCAGAATCAGTATACGTGACAAAAGCCACTAAATCAGTATAACGTGGTAGAGCCATCAGAACAGTGATTCCTCCAAAATCTATAACCCAACCCAATATAGTATATCATGTCATAATTACTTCATGTATGCAGTGCATCACAATCAAAATCAATCATACAATTAATACTCATACATCAATGATACTACCCTAAGGGTATAACTGTCATTTAGTCGGTTGGGGTTAAAAGAGTAATTCACCCCTCAGGGGTATTCTAGTAATTTTACCCATCGAAGGTAGTTCAATAATCTCTCCCATTGAGGTTATTTCGATAATTTAATTATCTAACGACCTTTCCGGAGGCCTACTATCACCTCGAGTGACCAGGTTCCATTTCTGGTCAATACGGTGCAATTGGGCCTAAAGCCCAATTTTAGCCCAATCGGGCCCACATGCTCGTGTGGCCCATTCAGCCTATCTACGGCCACGGTTCTGCAAACTTTGCAACCGCCTCTATTTTTTGGCACTAGCCATGTATTTCACCCCTGTGAGCCCATTAGCCCATTGGGCCCACTTAGCCTACTTCGGCCCAACAAGGCCCATTACAGCCTAGTTCCCACGAGTGGGTTCGTGGCACTCCCAAAGGTCCATTTCCAACACTTTTGGCTTAGTTTATCACTACGAGCGCTCACACACTCGAGTGATCTTGGTTGCCGATATTTCGGCTTTTTAGTATTTCGGCTTTTAGCCAATTCACATATCATCGCATTTACAGAGCAAGCAGGGGTGTAGGATTACACACCTTGATTACGAGAATGCTGCCAACACCTTAGCATCGATCCTATGTTAGACAAGAACAACAGTTAGTCAAACGATTAAGAGGGTTATCCTCCCATTACACAATAGAACCAAAACCCCATAACACCTACCTTGTTTCTCTGGGTTTTGCTAAGCTCCTTCCGAATTTCAGTGAAGATTAATTATCCCTGAAAAATATCTTGCGATACAAAGCACCCTTATTAAAAGAGTTTAAATAAAGATGTGGTTAACATCCACCATTGACAAAAACAAAGTGAAAGTGCTTACTTGCTCACGGCTAAGAGTACGAATCAATTACTTCCGAGCGCTTGTCCCTCCCTACTCTTCGACTCACCCTAACACCAACCCACATCAACTTAAGAAGAAGGGAATATTCGGTAGTAGGGAGAAAGACTAGTACTATCACGAAATAATTTGAAAACGGTTAGTACTACTTACCCTCAGATTTGGCAAAGACAGATTCCTTTGAGAAAAAAGGAGTTGAACACGTACGACCCTCAAAGATGCAAGTAAACTAGAGAGAAGCAGAGGTTAACTTCGACTCACTCAAGAGAACAAAAGGTGTGGCGTTGAGAAGGAGGGGAAATACAGATTCGGCTAACTAGAGAGAACAAAGAAAGAAAAGTGGAAAGAAAAGGGAATGTTAAATTCGGCCAAGGAACCTTAGAGAAAGAAATGAGTGTAGGCAGAAAGTGAGCAGCAGGTGAGGAAATAATCAATAAAACGAAAACCCGAATGGTAAAAAAAATTGCCTAAGACGTCACCTCACAGAGCAAACCTGAAATGAACAAAAAAAGAAGTAGCACGACACAAAGAAACTTTTGGTTTGCACTCACACTCAAGTTCCCGAAAATGCTTCCTATCACCCCTCTCTAGCCGAAATTCTCACTTAGCCACACTCCCAATTTCGGCCAACACTCCCACTCTTATCACTTCTTTGATTTTCTCCACTATTTCCTCCTTGGATCACTCCTAGCCTCCCATTCAAACTTGTTGACCAAGTCTTCAACCACCTCATCCAAACTCTACCTCTTATTCCATCAATTCATAAAATAAATATCCCCTTTTTGTTAGTCAGGGATTCGAACCCCTCTCTCCTTGCCCTCCTAATGACGCCACAGCCATCATGCCACAAGCTCACTTGTGACACTTAAACGCACACAGATATACTTAAGTCCTACGGTAAATAGCCCTCTCCCCTTAAGGGCCAAAAAATAAAATTTTTCCAAAGTTCAGACTCGAACCCAGGCCTCCTTAGGACCTCCAAACACACTCTAATGGCTAGCCGTTCAAGCACAACACGAATTAAGCAAAAATACAAACCCCTAACTTTTGGGGCGTTACATATTCATCAATGACTTAACTCAAAATATTCATCAAAATCAAAAATTGAAGCATGGTACATTTCATAGCAACGATCTCAAAAACGTAAAAATTATCAAAAATCGAGCTAGTTACATACCTTAATCAAGCTTGACAATGGCCGAATACCCTAAACTTTCTTTTTTCTTTTTTTCTCTTCTTTGTTTCGGTTGGTAAAAATAAAGATGACAATGGCTTCTTCTTCTTTTTAATGTTTTGTTTATTATTAACATTATAATATATTAATTATTATTTTAACTTTTGTATATAACATAAAAACTATATAAAATAACATTAATATCGTCCACTAATTTATATAATGGGATATTTGCATCATAGAACCTCCAAATTATAAAGACAACAACAATTAAGCACTTTCCTATTTAACCATCAATTTTTTATTTTTACGTGATTAAGCCCTTTTATCAAATTAAGCACACAAACAATAAAATTAATTCACAAAACTTTCACACATGTAAATTTGCACATAATTAACACAGAAAATAATATTAAAATATTTTTCAAACTCGAATTTGTGGTCTTGAAACCACTATTCTGATTAGGGTTAAAATCAGGCTGTTATACTTTTCTTTCTTAATCATAACATACATATCATGGGCCTACGAGGCCTTAAATATACATCCGAAAGGTTTCGGAGTTCAACCAGAAAATTTTACATTCTTTGAAAATTTTTGCCTAAATAGGGGTCACACGCCTGTATGGGTAGGCCGTGTGGTCTCACATGCCCATGTCCCTAGCCCGTGTAGAATTTATTTTTATTTCGAACCTACAGGGGTTTCCATATGGCCGGACACACGCCCGTGTCAATAGCTCGTGTCCTTCACATGGCCTGGACACGCCCGTGTCCTTACCCATGTGTGAAAACTAGGGGTATTCTGTTTATGACGTCAGCAACCCTTTAAGAAGCACATGGCTTAGGCACACGCCCGCGTGCTAGCTCGTGTAACGATTTGAATTCTCGTAATTAAAATGCAGGGGACACACGGCCTAATAACACACCCATGGGGTTAATCGTGTGTCACACACGGCCTAGACACACGCCCGTGTGTCTATCCATGTGGACACTTAGAGGCTATTTTCCAAGCCTTTTTGCCACCCTAAAACATAAAACTCATTCATTTCATCACAAGTAACACATAACATAGCAATATTAAACTATTAAGAATCCTTAAATTACCATTCATTCCACCTATATTTTAGTCAATTACTTGCATGGACATTCATTTCATTAAACTCATCAATGTTATAACATAAACTTGACAATATTGGCCAATTCACCATGGCCCTTTACAAAATGAGTATAAAACATTAATAGCCAACCCTTTGGCCTTCAAATATGACAAGACACAAAATGATTAAGTCCCTACAAATGCCATACTCAAAATGAATTAACTTTACTATACCAAAAGGACAGTTGATAGTGTGATCCGAGCTCCGACGTTCTATGATCCCCGAGCTAACTTGGCGAAACTACAAGGAAAGAGGAAAAATAGAGGGGTAAGCATATAGCTTAGTAAGTTTGCATGAAATTCTAAAACAACATAAGTGCTTTCATTAAATTCATCCATATATTGGAGCAATAGCAACATAAGTCTCAAATGCTTAAACATACTCATCCATACTTACTCATACTTATTCTTACCCATCTCATGTTACATTATGGGTTTATAACTTGTATTTTCTCATGATACCTGTATCACTTATCACATAACTTAGCACATATACTAACATGAGCACAAATTCAAATCTTCATCATTCTTAATCATAAAAGAAGCTCAAAGTCATCCACAAATAGTTTTAGTTCTATGCCATTTTACATACTTAGCTTTTTTTCCCATGAACTAATCAGATTATTGTAGGATATTCAAACTCATCATGCATAAATTTTGATTCCAACACCATATCCCAGATATGGTATTACATGGGATCACCTATTGATGCCGATGCCATATCCCAGATATGGTATTACACGGGATCCCATAGCTCGATGTCGAAGCCATGTCCCAGACCTGGTCTTATACGAGATCATACTCAGATGTCGATGCCATGCCCTAAACATCGTCTTATATGAAATCATCCTTTGGAATCGAGGCCATATCCCAGACATGGTCTTACACGTGACCTTCTTTATTCAAAGCTATGACATGAGTATCCTCATTATTTCGAATCTTTATCCAGGATTTCACTTAGCTTATTTTCACCATTTCCTCATAAAGGCTATGTCACTCGATTTTCATAGCTATATCATACATTGTCATAATATTAAGTAGTTTTAAATATCAAAACATTATGAAACTTTAAATTCATAAAAAACTTACCTCGATTCTCAAAATGTGTATCGATGCTCGATTTAGTCTTTGATTTTGCTCTTGCCTCGATTTCGATCCGGGCTTCATGTTTCTTGATCTATAATAATAATTTCACTTGTTAAATACACACATTGACTAAATTGACTCGTAATTCATGTTTTGGCAAAATTAAGATTTTGCCCCTAAACTTTTTTATAATTACTCTTTTGCCCCTAGGCTCGTAAAATGATTTTCATTTAACTTTCTTGCATTTCAATCCTAGCCGAATCATATTCTCAATTGTAACAACATTCAATTTTCACTATTTTCCTCATGTATGACCATTTCTATAACTTTTACAATTTAGTCCTTTTATGTATTTTTCATGAAAATCACTTAGAAAAAGATGTTTATCATACATCAAAATTTTATATTCTTCCATAAAACATCAAAATACATGCACGTCATACATGGGTAAATTTTTGAACATAAACCCTTGCTCAAAATATATCAAGAAATAGCTAAACCGAGCTACAAAGGTCTCAAAAATATGAAAAACATTAAAAACGGGGCTAGGATGCACTTACTATCAAGCTTGAAAGTTGAAGAAACCCTAGCTATGGGTCTTCGCCAATTTTGGCACTAGAGGAAGAAGATAGATAAGACTTTGGCTTGTTTTTCCCTTTTAATTCTTTTATTTACCAAATGATAAAAATGGCCTTAATGATCCTTTCTTAAGATTTTTCCTTCCCATGTCCATTTTTGTCCATCATCAAATATAGTGGTCTAATTGTTAAATAAGGACCTCTAGAAATTTGTATAATTCTATTTCATACTTAATCTTCTAGAATCTCATAGTTTCTAATCTTTGCAATTTAGTCCTAATGGACAATTTAATCACTAATTAATAAAATTTCTTCATGAGATTTTTACACAATCATGAAATCACCTCATAAGCCTCATAAAAATCATAAAACTCATGTTTCCACTTCAAATTTGTGGTCTCGCACCACTATTTCGACTAGGCCCTAAGTCGTGCTATTACATAAGGAGCTTATTTTCAAGAAAATTAGTGTCTTTTTTGTAGTTTAGTTTAGATTTTAGATTTTATATTCAGTAAGTGTTTAATTTGTTTTACTCATTTTGATACCTGAATTGGAAAAATGTGTCATTTGGACCTTAACAATCAATTGAGTGTTGTAGGAACTCAATAGTGGCTAGATCTTTTACAAAAACATCACCAATGAGGGGGTATTGCAATATTGAAGCATGGATATCACGATACCCTCAACAGTCATGAAATGAAGAGAAGAATGAAGACCACCTACAGTGGTATTGCGATATCCTCCTTGGGTATCATGATACCCAATACCCAGCCTTCAAAGGGAACACCCCATTCAGAAACTTCCGACGATATTGCGAGACTAGACCATGGGTATCACGATATCATTGTCATGAGGGGACAAAAATTGATATCAAGGGAATACTTTGTCTAACCGAAGCACTAATAAAAAAGACATGTGATCTACCACAAATCATAGTGGCAGATTAAGTACTTTTCGAAACTTAACAAGCTAGTTTTCTATTCATTTTAATATATTTGATTGCATTTTCACATTTCTTAGTTTAGATTCAAATTATTGCAAAATAAGCATTTTACGTATTATTTTGACTTAGTTGACCTAATGGGCCAATACCGACTATAATGTGTGTTTAAACCCTAGGATTGACGGACCTAGGAAGTAATCTAGAATAAACAAGGTCGAGAGATAAGTTTACCAAGTAAATCGTGGATTTATCTGAGTCAGGAAATTAAGGTCAAGTGATAAGTGTGAATGTCGATTAGTTAAGTAGTAGAGGTTGAAAGGTAATACTGTTTATTTAATAACTAATTCACTAATGAAAACTCAAATTTTGAAGTTAATTACAACCACTGAAGCAAGTTAATCTTCTGATTGTTAATTGAGAGATCTTTGTTGTTAACTTTATTATTAATAGTCAGTTCTTATTTTACAATTTTAATTATCATAATTCAATTTTTGGTGATTACTATTTAGACCTGCTAGTGTAGATAATATATTTAGATTTAATTCAACCTCCCTTGGGTATGATCCTCGGAATACTTCCCTGTGTTCTATTATAACACTAAACTATATTAAAATTTGACATGTTCTCTTGTAGATACTGAACTGATTTTATATATTTCTATTTGCACGATTTGTACTTTAAATGTTCACACATTTGGAGGCGGTCAACACGTTGAGGGGCATTTTGTTCAAGAAAAAGAGGACAGGATAGCTGCTAAAAAGAGCCAAAATTTGTTTGAGAGAGAGAGAGAGAGAGACGAGGCATTAGGTACATTTTAGTCATCTTCTTAGTTTTTATTTATTTCTAAGGTTTTAGTTCTTCTCCTCTACAGATGCAGATTTATTGTCTACTAATTTCCTTGTATGGGCATTTTGTTCAAGTAAGGGGTCAGAATAGCTACTAAAGAAAGCCAAAAATTGGTTGAAGAGAGAGAAAGGAGGAGGCATTAGGCACAAGTTTGAGTCATCTTCTTAGCTTTTATTTCATTTATAGAGTTTTAGTTCTTCTCCTCCATAGATGTAAATTTAATTTTCTGCTAGTTTCATTGTGCTTCTTTACAATCTTAGTGTTAGTTAACACTATAGCTTAGATTTATTTACCTATTTAGAACCTTTATCTTGCTTGTAATGAAATTTTCATCTCTAGTTTAATGCTATTTTAGTTTCTTTTTCTTTTTCTTTATTAAAAATATAACCTTTATTACTCTTGTTCATTTATCTTGTTTTTAGTTGTTTCTCCTTTAAGTCTTTCAAATAAAAAAACCTAAGCTTTCATCTTTTTGTTGAGTTTTATGTTCTCTTTGATGTTTGTTAGATTAGAAATGGTAATAGGTAACTAAATCCTATGGGGTTGGTTGATGGAGATGTGAGTAACCTAATTTTTGGGTTAGGACTAAATTAAATTAACTTCAAAACTTAGGATTGATGCCCCCAAGGGAAAATCAAGATAAATGAGACCGAAAGATAATCTTATTGGGCACTGATTCATTAGTTCTAAGTTAGTTGGGTGAGATCGAGAGATAAACTGAACTAATTTGTCTAACTTGGTAAAATTGAGACTGAGAGGTAAAATGGAGCCACTTCAAGAGTTTAAGCAATTTAGATCCCTAGTTAGATGATTAATGAACCAAATTTGTAACACCCCAAATCCAGCCTAAAAGCTAGGCCCGAATCTGGCGTGTCATATCAAAGGAAGTTGAAAAGCTAAGCAATTGTTTAGAAAAGTTTTATCGGATTTTTGAACTCAGAGTTCGTTGTTTGTTTGAGAAAAACGCGATTTCCTAAATGACCGTTTAAAAGTTGTTATTATTTTGAAAAATAGTTTTGTTATGAAAGTTGAACTTGCATCGTTGCGTAAGCATGATATTTTAGAAAGCGATTGCTAATGTTTTAAAAAAACCCCATATTTATAAGTTTAATAGTTATAAATAAAAACTTAGAAAAAATAAACCAATGGCCTTATTACAAAATATTAACCCAAAATAAATAATCTTAAAAAAAAGGAAAAAATCGAAATTACTAAAGTTCACGAGTAGTATCTCCGATGCATAGCCACCCCGAGTCCTCCATGGCTCCCAATCCTCAATCGCTGGGAATCACCTGAAACATTTAATAAAAAGAGAGGGTGAGTTTACGAAAACTCAGTGTGCACAACCCTCATCGATAAGAACATGCATCACAACAATCCGGGCCGAAGCCCATTACAGTAACGGTGGCAATTGGGCCTTAGCCCAAAATAGCCTCGGTTGAGCCTTAACCCATATCATATGTCACAGCAGATAATGTATGCAATGCGATGCAAACCCAGCCCAACCTAATTTTCTATCCTCTACACGCCACCCGTACCAACCATCACACCGTGGGGATTTCTACAATTAACCCTCCATCCGCTACACGCCGTCTTGACAGTCATGCTATCAGAAAATGTAGCAGAGCCACCGATCACTACGTGACCTTAAAATCAACTGTGGCATAGCCACCGATCACTATGTGACCTCATAAACAGATGTGGCAGTGCCACCGATCACTATGAAACCTTAATAAACAATATGGTAGAGCCACCGATCACCATGTGACCTTATGAACAATGTGGCAGAGCCACCGATCACTATGTGACCTTATCACTTCCCCTTTATCAACATTCCCATATCCTATGCACAACATTTATATCGTGACAGATGTATCATGCTAGTAACAAGGTAATAAATCATCACATACAACCAACTCATATCAGGTAATTACAGATACGTACCTGGCACTTCCTGCATTACCCACAAGGGTATTTTGACTGTATTTACAGCCTTTTCCAGCTTTTCAGCCCATACAATTAATAATACAATTAAGTACAGTGTGTTAGGATTTACACACCATCACGGTAATCAACCCTCAAGGGTATAACGATAATTTTACCTTACCTACCAAAGGTAATTCGACAATTCTACTCATAACTAATCAATGTATGCAGTGCATCTCGAACATAATCAATCATACAACCATAGCCAAACCGGTCATATCATAGCACAAGCCAATCACTTACCTACAAGGGCAAATCAGTCATTTTGCCTTGTAAGGGTATTCCGGTAATCTTACCCTTTAGGGGTAGTTCGGTAATTTCACAAACCAAGGGTATTTTGGTAATTTCACAAAATAAGGGTATTTTGGTAATTTCACAAACTCGGGGTATTTCGGTAATTTCACAAACCAAGGGTATTTTGATAATTTCACAAACTAGGGGTATTTCGGTAATTTCACAAACCAGGGGTATTTTGGTAATTTCACAAACCAGAGGTATTTTGGTAATTTTGTAAACCAGGGATATTCTGATAATTTTGCAAACAAGAGGTATTTCGGTAATTTTGCAAACTAGGGGTATTTTGGTAATTTTGCAAACTAGGGGTATTTCGGTAATTTTACAAACCAGGGGTATTTTGATAATTTTGCAAACCAGGGGTATTTCGGTAATTTTGTAAAACTAGGGGTATTTTGATAATTTTGCAAACCAGGGGTATTTCGATAATTTTACAAACCAAGGGTATTTCGATAATTTTATAAATTGGGGGTATTTCGGTCCCTTTCGGATTTTAGCTATGAACTTTGGCCCATCAACAAGTCTTCGCAGCTAAAGTGAACAGACACTACGCACCAGGTAGGATTCCAGAAAAGAGGAGGTGGGCCACTAGGGTCGCTTAAGTACCAAGCTCTCCCTAGATCCAATCCTAGACATGCGTACGCCCGTTGCCACACTCCAACCCTGCAACTTGTTCACAAACATGTTTAATTAGAATTAAGTCTTATGGAATTTACGAGTTGTTCAAACTAGACCTAAGGTCCATAAACCCTAACATACATGCCTACATCCCCATAAGCCCAAATCACTCCCTTACAGCCCATTAGGCCCAAATCTTATCATATGGCCTATTAGGCCCAAAACAAATCCAATTCATGTATCATGCATTACTAATTCAATTCGTATAACCAACCAAACCATTTCATCAAACTTAGCCTCAGGGCCCACCGAGCCCATTTACCACTTTTGACTTTGCCGATTTCGTGTGTGTAGTGTTTGTACACACCTGGTAACCACCGCGCTGCAAACCCCTTAGTCACGAACCTACAATTGACATCACCTAACGATTAATCATAACTTAATATACACTTATCAGAAACTGAAACCTCACTGTAACCTTACTGCACCTCACGTTATAGTAGCCACCCGCCGCTACTATTGGCGATTATCCTCTAGGTGCACCCAAAGCCCACCAAGGTATATTAACTCTCCTTATAGAATGCTCTATATATAGCTAGCTTCTCACCTTCCTTCTTTGTATCTTACCGATGTGGGATCCCTCCATTAGTAGAGTTTAAATCCAACTCAAACTCTTCTCATCCAATCCGCAAAATAAATACTCCCTTGCTTGTCATGAGATTCGAACTCAGGCTCCCTTGTAACTTAATCCATGTCGCTAGCCACTTGGCCACAAGCTCCTCTTGTGTTTAAAATTATGTGCAACTAAATATAACCCTATGGCAAAATTCTAGAGTCCATTTAAAAAGAAATCCCAAAATCCAAGAGCCAAGACTTGAACCTTGGACCTCCTTCCTTCCTTGTGGCGTCACCCCCTTGTCCCTTATGTGGCGTCACTTTGCCACTACACCATACACTCCACTTGTGTCATTTTTTTCCACATTTTATTCTTAAAGCCTACCAACTAACTCCTAGGGTTTTATTCACCTAAAACCAAAATTTTCCTAAAGCCAAAGTTTGAACCCGGGACTTCATAGAAATCCTCTAACCTTCCAAAATCACTCACCTAAAAAGTCCAACTAGCGCTAAAGCCGTTCTCTTATTCCCAAGAATTTTAAACGCTCCTACGCCTAAGGCCCAATGGGCCCAATCCTACTAGGCCCAACTTTGGGATGTTACAACATTGAAGTCAAGCAACCACCGATCATTATTGATTGGATAGTTTTATCACTTTTACGTAACATCCCACATGGTGAAGTCTTAGTATCTGATTGTTGTTTAGAGTGTTTTAGTGATTTAAGAGTAGAGATGAGTAAGTAAATTGTTTATTTTGATTAAGTATAGGATTCTTTGTATGCACCATTTGGTGAACTCTTAGCTTGGTGAATATTTGTGGTTTCAAGGACTCTTCTGATAAGTGTACACCACCTAGATACTTTTGTGAACTCACTTGGTTTACTATTGAATGAATTTGTTTATTATTTAAGGCAATTTAGTTAGTTCAGTTGAAACTTAGTTAGAATGAAACTAAGCTACTTTAGATGGAAAGAATTAATTTTTTATAAGCGCACCTAATTACAAGAATCAAGAGTGTTAGTGGAATTATCTGATTTTTCCACTAAACCTTGTTTGCGTGCTTAAGTATATGTATAGGAAAACAGTGCCTTCACTAAAAATCTTTATGTTTTCTTTGCATTCAACTTCATCTTTGATCCTCTTTGCATTTTCTGAAAAACCAAAGTCCAAAAAACCTTTCTGAAGTTGGGTTCGTTGTAGTCAGCCAAGTTATGCATTTTCATAGCTCTCTGGTAATTGCTGATGAACCTTAAGTTATTCTTAAGGTTATTTACGTGTTTTTGACTTTACATGCATAAGTGTCAGACTTGTACATAAGGAAACTTCTTGGTTCAAGGTTAAGTATTAACTTTTTGTGCATGCATGTTTAGATTTGATGAAATAGTAACCTGGTATGTTTAAATGACCTTATTTTTTGCTCAAGATGTGACTGAATGTCCGAGCAACAAAGGCAAAGGACCTATTATTTAGACTATTATTTTTCTGGCAAGTTCCTTTTTACTTCCATGTGTTTTGATTATCTTTACTTTATAATATTGTCCGGTAAGTATTCTTACTCTGTAAAGGATGATCAGTGTATATGTGTGTGTGAATAATGGTTGTCTGTCATAAGTCATTAGTCTGAGTTCTGTATGTCTAGGATAAGAAGTATGGGTCATTTTCATACTAAGCCACTACCATCTACTTCTTATATGAATGATATGGTATGAATTTATCTATAGAAATGGAGTTACAGGAAATATGTTATGGAACCTCTAGTAGAGCAAATATATTTTGCGAATTGGATTGGCATAACTCAATTATGTTGGAAAAAGTATGGTTGGAAAATGGTTTTCTTGCACAATGAAAAATTAAAATTTTGAAAATCAACCTAGCTTGTGATATTTATAGGAATAAACCTTTACCGAATCAATCCTTGATGTTTTCTGACTTTCAACCAATCAATCTTCTCCGCTACTCTCGTACCACGAATTGCTTCGAGTGTGGGCTCGAACCAATTGAATTGAAACACATAACTAGAAAAAGTTTTCTCTCCTTTTGGGATGAAAACAAAAATTTTCTCTTCTTTAATATAAATCAGTAGAATTTTTAATTTATTAATTAACCAAATGACAAAAATGCCCTTAAGGCCCTTCCTTGAGATTTTTCCTTCCCATGTCCATTTTTGTCCATCTTAAAATATAATGGTCTAATTCTAAATAAGGACTTCTAATAATTTTTATTATGCTATTTCATACTTAAATCTTCTAGAATCTCATATTTTCTAATCTTTGTAATTTAGTCCTAATAGACAATTTAATCACTAATTAATAAAATTTCTTCATGAGATTTTTACACAATCATGCAAACACATCATAAGCCTCATAAAATTCATAAAACACATATTTCTACTTCATATTTTTGGTCTCGCACCACTATTCCGACTAGGCCATAAATTGGGTTGTTACATCTGTGACTTAAACTGTTTCCATATTCTTTAAGAGATTGAGTGAGAGCATGGCTAAATTCTTTGCCTTTGGGAACAGTGGCATCATGGAATGATTTTTCCCAGAGATTTTTGCTACGGTATAATCCACCAAGTATGAATGCCAAGCTGGGAAACGACATCATGTCTTTTCAGCAATTGGAAGATGAAATGTCCAATGCATGGATTTCAACACTGGACTCAAATGGAGATGTTTTATAATGGGTTGAATGCACATATAAGGATGGTAGTTGATGCCTCCACCAATGGTACTTTGTTGGATAAATCTTATAATGAAGCATATGAGATTTTGGAAAAGATTGCCAATACTTATTATCAATATCTGAAAATGAGAGTTAGGACGGGTAAGAGAGCTGTTGGTACCATGGAGCTTGATGCAATCACCTCATTGACAACCCACGTATCTTCTTTAGCTAACATGACTAAAATAATGAATAATCCAACTGTAGTCTAGGAGATGAAATCAGCCTAGCTATCATGTGTTTATTGTAGTGAAGACATATGTTTGACGAATGTCCATCAAATCCAGCATCTATATACTACATGGGTAATTTTAACCAAAATAATAACCCCTATTCCAACACCTACAATTCAGGGTGGAAGCAGCATCCAACTTTTAGATGGAATAATCAAGGTGAGGGGAATTTTAACAATGTTCCAAGATAGAATGCCAACAGTGCACCACCTGGTAATAATCATCCTATGCTGAGGCAAAAATGTACAACATGGTCAAGCCTCAGCATCATCATCATCACCTATGGAAGCTTTACTGAAGGAATATATGGACAAGAATGATGCTATAATAGAGAGTTAAGTTGCATCCCTACGAGCTCTTGAGAATCAAGTGGGGCAGATAGTAAATGCTTTAAATTCGAGGCCACAATGAGTATTTCCAAATGATACCGAGAATTCAAAAATAAAGGGAAGGAACAGTACAAAGCTATCACTCTCAGAAGTGGGACTCAGCTGGATGATGTTGTTCAATATGCCACGGGAAAAGAGGACAATTCCAAACTCGACCAGGAAAAGAATTCAGAATCGTTTGAAAAGCACACTGCAACTGAAAAGGTAAAACAACAGCCTGTCATAGAAAAATCAAATCATTTTGCTGGTGGAAATGCCACAGCAAAACAATATTAACAACCTGAAGGATGACCACGTCTACCATTTCCTCAACAATTCCACAATTGTAAACAAAAGGCCCAGTTCAAAAGATTTTTGGATATTTGAAGCAACTTTATATTAACATACCGCTAGTAGAATCTTTGGAGCAAATGCCCAATTACGTGAAATTCATGAAAGATATACAGTCGAAGAAGCATAGATTGGGAGAATTTGATACTGTTTCTCTCACTGAAAGGTGCGCATCAATGTTAATTAATATGTTGCCTCCAAAGTTGAAGGACCTTGGGAGTTTCACTATCCCATGTTTCATTGGAAATCATTATGTTTGTAAGGCATTATGTGATTTACGAGCAAGTATAAATTGAAGATCAATCCTATGCCCATTCGAAAGGTAAAATTGGGAATCAGGAAAGCAAGACCTACTACGGTTATGTTGCAACTGGTCGATCAATCCTATGCCCATTCGAAAGCTAAAATTGAAGATGTACTGGTAAAGGTAGATATATTTATCTTTCTTGCGGATTTCCTTATTTTAGAATGTGAATCTGACAATGATGTGCCAATTATTATTGGAAAACCTTTTCTTGCTATAGATAGGACTTTAATTGTTGTGCAGAAAGGTGAATTGACCATGGGGATAAATGATCAGCAGATCACATTCAATGTATTTAATGCCTTGAAATGTGATAATGGGAATGAAGAATGCTGAGCCATTTACTTTATAGAAACAACAATGGATGAAGAATTCACAAGATTTTCCCACAACAATTCTAATAGTGATGAAGATTCATTTGAGCAGAGACCATTGTGCACTTTGCTGGAGAAAAATAGACCTTTCAATTTCGATGAAAAATGCTTAGTAGCTCATATATATTTGCATAGAGCTGTTGATGTCAAGGACATGAAAACAGGGGACCCATTTAAAGTTAATGGACAACGTTTGAAGCACTACTGGGGTGCTCATGTAGAGCGAGACAAACAATCCATTGATCCTTGATATGTTTAACTTCAACATCTTGACAATTATTTTATTTTATTGTGTCGATTTAAATTTCCCTTAGTTATTTCATTTCCTTTGTTTAATAAACTACAGGAGGGGAATGGGTCAGTGACGTAGAGCCTGTTGAGATGAATCTTGCCAATGAAGAGAATGCGCCCAAAGTACTGGATGAAGAACTAGAGAAAACAAAGTGTCAGCATTGAGACTGGCTGTAAGGATGAAGAGGAAGAAAATCCCTCAATTACACCACTGGCAGACAACACTGTGGCTGTTCCACCCCTTCTATTGAACCAATGGCTGAACAGGATCGTGAGATTGATCGGATTAATGATGAATTCACTAGATTTGATAATGAAGAGGAGGATGTACCACTCATTTTACTTAAAAGGTCATTGCATTATAAGATGAGTGCACAAAAGACCAATCACCACAATTAAAGTACCACCATTCAGTTCCAAGCTCGAGAAGTTTTTCTCCCTTTATTACATTTCATTATGTACATATATATGTTATTGCATTCATGATTCATATCTGTATATGCATTGAGGGAAATGCATCCCTTGGGTTTGGGGGTGTATTCTGCATATAGGCTACATTAGATATTTAGTTGAGCATATGTGTTTTAGTATTTGTTGTTCATTTATCATTCATTTTGCCATGGAATGCATGACTGCCAGGAATTGTTTAAATTGAGATAAGTGTATTTTTGTCTATTATGTTCGATAAGGAGCTTAACTCTTCAATAAACTTAGAAATTTGTGACAGTGGATTAGGTGATTTTAGCTTAGGATAGTTTTCTTGTAAATTGATCCCTAAAATTAGGATGTCCTAATTCCAATTATAATTGATCCATAGTAAGTTTCTTTTGATAAAGTTAGAGACTCTTGAAGCTATATTTGGTAACATGGTAATACTCAATAATGAATAAAGTGGAAATGTCTAAGAAAATTCTTTAAAAAAATACCATCAAATACTCCAATGCTTAGAATTGTCGAGTAAGTCAGCACCACTTTGTTTGCTCCACCGTGCTATTGACTAGAAAGGTGGGTTTGAGTAAGAATGTGTAATAAAGAAAATTAGGGGCACTCCACTGTAATAACGGGCTGAGTAGCTAAGAAGGTAGTTGTTTCCTCCATCCATCTTTTTAGTCAAGAGCCTTAGCTTCATGAGTGAGTATTCAAATCGTGAAATGATTGAGTATTCGGCAATTTCATGTATGTATAACACCCCTAACCCGTATCCATAATCGAATTAGAGTTATGAAGCATTACTGTACAATCAAAAACATTTAAACCTAATATCATTCAATAATATAATCATATCATAAACCAATCATATACGTACATATCGTCCCTAAATTGAGCCCTTGAGACCCTAAAAATATCTTATAAGTAACTTGGGACCAATTTGAAACAATTTTGAAAGCTTAGGAAAAAAATGCAAAATTTTCAAAATAGGGGTCACACAGCTGTGTGGCCAGGTAGTGTGCCTTACACGATTGAGACACACACCTGTGTCTTCACAGCGTGTAACCTTCGAACTAGGGACACACGGTCATGTCCCAGCCTATGTCCTCACTAACTCTTTAAGGAGGGTCACACACCCGTGTGTCAGGCCATGTAACTCATTAACTTGCATCCTAAAGAAATCATTAGATGATAGACGCCCGTGTCTCAGGCCATGTGGACCCAAATCTACCTAAAATCAAGTCATTTCCAAAACCACCAAATCTACCTAAAATCAAGTCATTTCCAAAACCACTTCATGTATAACTATATAAGCCATTTGTGCACACAATCAAGGGGTTCAAACACCATTCAAACTTACATAAACATACCATTTCAAGCATCCTAATTTACCTAACCAATATGCCATTCAAAGCACCACAAACATACAAAAACATAATATGCCAACATAAGTGAACATTACCTTATTTCAAGCATCATAATCTAACTTAATTCCTTACCAAAACATATCTCAATTTATCCATTCTCAACCATTACAAGCCTACCAAAAGACCATACCTTTCACTAACTAAAAATGGTTAAGATGACCTTACTTAACAAGCATTACAAGTCTATCATATAACATAAACTTCAAAGACACAAGCATAATAAAACAACCATTAATACTACCATGGGCTATCAATATAATAGACCTATACGTGATAATATTGCCATTTCCATACACGATAACATAGCTCATAAATGAACTTAATCATGTCTCAAGTAATCATTTTCAAGTCCTTATCAACATGCCAAGATAACCTTAAAAGCAGGCACATCAAAGTAACCAACATCACATAACTTGGTAAGGCATCAAAATGTACCAAACCAACCTAGCTTTCCAAAGCTTATACATGCCAAAATACTATTAACACATACACTATAATACCATCACAAAGCACACTATACATGCCATTATAAACCTTAGAAAAATTACTCAAAAACTATAGAATTGACCACTGGATAGTGTGATAGATTGTAACACCCCTTACCGGTATTCAACGTCGGAACAGGGTATGAGGCATTATCGGACATAAACACAAGCAAACATACATTTCTAAGTCATAAATTTCGATCCAAATTAAAAGCTTTTCATACACATTCATATTGTCCCTAAAACGAGCCTACGAGGCTCATTACATGCTTGGGAACTTGTTCGGGACTAAACCGAGAACTTTAGAATATTTTATAAAACTTAGAAAAATTTTCATGTTGCACGGCTCACACGCCAGTGTGGTCCAAGGGAGACGCCCGTGCTACATGCTGTGTTCAAAATAGGGTGCTCTCTGACTTGTGCCACACGGTCGTACCATACGCCCGTGTGCTAGGTCGTGTGGTCAGTTTAATTTTCCATAATTTTTCATAAAATAGGTGCAGACTTCACACGGCCAGGACACACGCCCATGTTCGAGGCCGTGCCCTCCGCACGGCTAAGACACACACTTGTGTCTCTGCCCGTGTGCTCGATATTGAGCATTTTGTTTTGCAACAATTAAGGTTCAGGGGACACACGGCTGGAACACACGCCCATGTGTCTACCCATGTTGACAAAAAAAAGGCTATTTACCAAGCCATTTTGTCACCCTTCTATGCAAAAACCTACGCAACAAACATAGAACCATTCCAAGCATATATCATCAACCATATCAGCCACAACTAAGGCATCAACACCCCATTCACATGCTATCATTTATCATACACAAACATCACATATATCTCAACTCAAATCATGCAATTTCCCACATTCATGAAAAGCATCATCATTGCATATATATTCTTAAACCAATATTAGCCGATTTCAATGGCCATTTACAAATTGGATTATCAGCCAACATAAGCCAACACATTTGGCTAAATCAATTATGCCACATAACAAAATGACCAGGTCCCTATACATGCCATAACTCAAAATATTAAAATCAATAGTACCCAAAATATTAAGTTGATAGTGTGAACGGATCTCCTACAGTCTCTGATCCCCAAGCTGGCTTGGTGACACTATAAGATAAGGGAAAAGAAAGAGGAGTAAGCTATATAGCTTAGTAAGTTCCTATGCAAATAATAAGCATTATAATCACACATGTATCATACAAATAAAAATGATGAACTTGGCATAAATAGTATCAAGATCTTCTAACCATAACTTACTCATTCATAACCTTACCAAGGGACTCATCACATATCGAGCTCATTAGTAAATGAGTTTTACGTACGTACTGTATGAACTCGCAACATAATCATAACCTTTCACAAATTTAACATACTCATTGAATTTCCCGTTGAACCACTTGGAATACTAAAGGATACTCGGGAATCTCACACACACAATACTATATCAATGCCATATCCCAGATATGGTCTTACATGGGATCTCTTATCGATGCCAATAGCCCAGCTATGGTCTTAAACGAAGTCTCATATCGATGCCATATTCCAGATATGGTCTTACACGTAATCTCAAATAACCTTAATGTCATGACATTCGTATCCTACCTATTCTTAAGGTTCAACCGGGATTTCTCACTTGTCAAACTTTATCGATTACATCCAAGGGGTCAGTCATAATTCATACAATATTAAAGCATTTAAAACATAATAAAAAGTGCATTATTTACATACAAACTTACCACGGTACAAAAATAGTAGAAATGGACCTAATCGTCAAACACCTTATTTTGCCCCCAATCTAGGTCCGAACCTTGTTTCTCTTGATCTATAGTAGCAAATTTAACTCATTTATTATCCACATTTCTCAATTTAGTCAAAAAATCACATTATGGAAAAATTACATTTTTGCCCCTAAACTTTGACATTTTTACATTTTGGCCCCTAGGCTCGTAAAATGAAATCTATTCGATTTCTTCAAGACCCAAGCCTAGTCGAACCTCTTTCGTGCTTATAACAGCCCACATTTTTCATTTAATCACACTTTTACACACATTTTGAAATCTTTTTACAAATAGGTCCTTTTGACATTTTCATCAAAAATCACCTAAAAAAAGTTGTTTATCTAACATTAAACTTGTATAATCTAACATTAAACATCAAAATACAAACATGTCTAACATGGGTCAAACCCTAGACCTCAATCATCTCTCAAATTAATGGTAAAAATAGATAGATCGAGTGACAATGACTTCAAAAATGTAAAGAGCATTAAAAATGGGACAAAAACGGACTTACAATCGAGCTTGAAAGTGGCCAAACCCTAGCTATGACTTCCCTTCTAATTTTTAGCACAAGCATGAAGAAGATGGACTAAATTTTGGCTTGATTTTTGGTTTTTAATTCATTTAATTACTAAATGACCAAAATGCACTTCACTTAAAACTTTGAAATTTTATCTTACCATGTCCATTTTTGTCCACTAACTTAACAAATGGTCTAATTGCCATCTAAGGACCTTCAATTTAAAATTTCATAGCAGTTAGACACCTCTAGCATGTATAACTCAACTTTTGCATATTTTACAATTTAGTCCTTTTTGCTAAATTGAGTGCTCAAATGTCAAAATTTTTGAACAAAATTTTCATGAAATCATTCCGTAAAATTGTAGACCATAAAAATATAATAAAAAATATTTTATTGTGTCAGATTTGTGGTCCCAAAACCATTGTTCCAACTAGACCCAAAATCGGGCTGTTACAACTTTCCCCCTTAGGGATTTTTGTCCCCGAAAATCTTACCAGAAAATAAGTTTGGGTGCTATTTTCACATAGCGTCCTCAGGTTCCCACATAGCCTCTTCGGCTTTGTGTCGTTGCCACAAAACTTTAACTAGGGCTATGTTTTTATTTCTCAACTGTTTAACTTCTCGAGCCAATATCTTCATCGGTTCTTCATCGTAAGTCATATCGGGTCGAATCTCAACCTCTCTCAGAAAAATCACATGTGAAGGGTTTGATCGATAACGGCGTAACATAGATACATGACACACGTTTTGGATCCTTTCCAACTCTGTCGGTGAAGCTAATTGGTATGCCACTGGCCTTATTCTTTCAATAACATCATACGGCCTAATGAAACGTGGACTTAACTTGCCTTTACAGCCAAATATCAGAATCTTCTTCCACAGAGATACTTTCAGGAATACTTTATCACCAATCTGAAATTCGGCCTCTTTTCTTTTCAAATCGTACGACTTTTGTCAATCTGAAGCGACTTTCAAGCAATCACGGATTACCTTTACTTTTTCTTCAGTTTCCCTAACCAAGTCAACCCCGTGAATCTGTTTCTCACTAAGCTCGGTCCAATACAAAGGTGTTTGGCACTTGCAGCCATACAATGCCTCATAAGGCTCTATCTTTATAGTCGATTGAAAACTGTTGTTATAGGCAAATTCGACCAATGGTAGATATTTTTCCCAACTACCCTCGAATTCTAGGACACAACATCAGAGCATATCTTCAAGAATCTAAATTACTCTCTCAGACTGACCATTGGTTTGCAGATGAAAAGCGGTACTAAAGTTCATCTTCTTACCCAAAGCTTTTTGCAACTTCTTCCAAAACTGCAAAGTAAACCTCGGATCTCTATCCGAAATAATAGAAATAAGTGCTCCGTGCAATCTCACAATTTCAGCAATGTACAATTCAGCCAGCTTGTCAAGTGAGTAATTGGTACGTACCGGGATAAAATTAGCTAATTTCATTAATCTATCGATGAAAACCCATACGGCATCTTTCTTTTTCGGAGTTAAAGGCAAACCCATTACGAAGTCCATCGTAATCCTATCCCATTTCCATTCGGGTACCATTATTAGCTGAAGTAAACCCGAAGGTACTTGGTGTTCTACTTTCACTTGTTGAAAAATCAAACATCTCGAAACAAACTCTGAAATATCTCGTTTCATACCTGACCACCAACACAATTTCTTCAAATCATTATACATTTTTTTTTACTACTTGGATGTATAAATCAACAACCATTATGCACCTCAAGATGAATTTTCTGAATAAGTTCATCAGTTTTTGATACACAAATCCTACCTCGAAACATCAAATAATCATCGGATCCGATATGAAAATCTGAATCACTACTCGATTCACAATGAATTCTTTTGGTTACAAATCACTGTCACATTTTTTAGCTTCACAAATTTGTTGAAGGAATAATGATCTAGCCCTTAATCGGCTAGGATCGAACCATTATCGGACAAATTCAACCGTGTATTCATCGCTCTCAAAGCAAACAAAGTCTTTCTACTCAACGCATCTGCGACTACATTTGCTTGCCCGGGTGATAGTCAATCACCAACTCATAATCTTTTAGTAACTCAAGCAATCTCCATTGCCGCAATTTCAAATCCTTTTGAGTCATCAAATACTTCAAACTCTTGTGGTTGGTATAGATGTAGCACTTCTCACCGTAAAAATGATGACACCAAATTTTCAAAGCAAAAACAATGGCGGCCAATTCTAAATCGTACGTCGGATAATTCTTCTCATGCGGTTTCAACTGTCTTGAGACATAAGCTATCACTTTGCCCTCTTGCATCAACACACATCCTAATCCATTCAGTGACGCGTCACTATAAATTACGAACTCTTTTCCCAGTTCAGGTTGTACTAAAATCGGTGCCTCAATCAATAATGTTTTCAACTTCTCAAAACTTTACTGACATTTTTCTGACCATTCGAACTTAATATCATTTTGCAACAACTTAGTCATAGGTGTAACACCCCTTACCCGTATTCAACATCAGAACTGGGTACGAGGCATTACCGAACTTAACTTACTCAAACATACAACATCGAGCCACAAAATTTCTTTTCAACTTAAAAATTTTCATTCAAAATCATAACGTCCCTCTTATAGGTCTACGAGACCTTAAACATACATATGGAACGGTTCGGGACTAAACTAGAAACTTTTGAACACTTAGAAAATTTTTACACAAAACAGGGCCACACGCCCGTGTGGAGAGGGACACGCCTATGTGGGTAGGTCATGTGGTCACACACGCCCATGTCACTAGTCTATGTGGATTATACATTTCATTTTGAACCTACAGGGTTTTTACATAGCCGGACACACGCCCGTTTCCATGGCCCGTGTCCCTCACACGGCCATGACATGCCCGTGTCTTCACCCAAGTGTGAAAACCTTGACATTTTGTTTATGATATCATCATCCCATTAAGGTCACATAGACAAGGCACACACTTGTGTCCTTAGACCGTGTGGTGAATTAAATTCCTAATTTTAGGTGCAGACTTCACACGGCCTGGGCACATGCCCATGTCCTATGACCGTGTCTTCCACACGGTTGAGACACACGGACGTGCCTCAGCCTTTGTGGTTACTACTGGGCATTCTGACTTGCCAACCTAGCATGCAGGGCGACACACGGCCACATCACATGCCCATGGAGTAGACGGTGTGTCACAATGCCTAGACACGCCCATGTGTCTACCCGTGTGGACAATTATAAGACTATCTACCAAACCAATTGCCACCATAAGAATCAACCACACTTATACCATTTCAATGTAATCCACAACATGACAATAAAGCACCTCTAATACCCAAAATGAATACATCCACACATAGGTTTACACTACATTCATCATGTGTATACTTTACTCATTACTCATCCCATCACACAAGCATGCCCTTCATGAACTTCATCATCATTGCATATATATATATATAAACTTGTCAAGTATTGGACAATTTCCAATGACCATTTACAAAATGAATTCAATGACATTAATAGCCACACATTGGCTAACAAATATCACATAGCACAAATAACCAAGTTCCTATATATGCCATACTCAAAATAAATCAAACTTTGCTATACCAAGAGAAGTTGATAGTGTGATCCGAACTCTGACGTCCTACAATATCCGAGCAACTTGGCAATACTACAAGAAAAAGGGAAATGAGAGGGGTAAGCATAAAGCTTAGTAAGTTTGCATGAAATAAATAACAACATAAGGACTCATGATAATATCCATTCATCTCATTAAATAATAGTAACACAAGTTCTCAAGCACTTTAACATACTTACTCATGCTTACTCTTACTAATCACATATCACATTTGGAATCCTACCTCAAAAATTACTCATAGGTACCTGTATCACTTCATCACATAATTTAGCACTTATGCTATGTTGAACATAACTTAACTCATTGTCATCTTTAACATAAACTTAGCCCTTTACCTGTTGAACTACTTGGAATATCAAAGGATACTCATCTCATCATACATGTAACACAATGCCAATGCCATATCCCAGTTATGGTCTTACATGGGATCACATTCGATGCCGATGCCATATCCCAGATTTGGTCTTACACAGGATCTCATATCTCGATGTCGATGCCATATCCCAGATATGGTCTTATACGAGATCGTATATCGATGTCGATGCCATGTCCCAGACATGGACTTACACGAGATCTCCTTTCGGTGCCGAGGCCATGTCCCAAACATGGTCTTATACGGGACCTACATTCTCTCATGTCATGTAATAGTATCCTTGCTATTCTGAATGTTCAACCTGGACTTCAACTTAACATAATCTCATTATACTTTCATTGAGGCATCATTAATCATTTCCATAAAAATAATAAGCATTTCTCATGATATCAAACAATTAAAAACATAATAGTATTATGTAGCTTAATTTCACACAAACTTACCTCGATACCAAAATATATGTGGAATTGTTCAGTTTAGTCCACGACCTTGTCCTTGGCTCGATTTCAGTCCGGGTTTCGTGTTTCTTGATCTATAATAACAATTTCACTTGTTTAATAACCACATTGACTAAAATAACCCATGAATCATACTTTGGCAAAAATTATGATTTTGCCCCTAGGCTCGTAAATCGATTCTAATAAAATTTCCTCCTTTAACAAGCCTAGATGGACATTTATTACTCTTATAACAACTCACAATATCAATTATTTCACACATTTACCACCTATTTACAAGCTTTACAAAAAGGTCATTTTTAGGTGTTTTCATGGAAACACATTTCACAAAAGTTGTGTATTAACACCCAAGATTCATTTTCTTCCATAAAAATTCAGCAAACAACATAAATGCTCAGATGAAAAACCCTAGACTCTTAACCATTTTGCAAAATAGTCCCCTCATTAGCTAGCTTAAGCTATAAGGGTTCCAAAAATACAAAAATCAACAAAAATGATCATCAAGATGACTTACTTGCAAGGATGAAGTGTTGTTGAAATTTTTGAGCTCTCAAACCCCTATTTTGTTGCTAATTTCGGTGGTAGAAGAAAATGAATAAAGATGATATCACTTTTTCTTTATTTTATTTTATTTCATCAATTTAATCCACCTAATCCACTAACTTGACCAAATTTTGGCATTTCTTGTCCCCTATGGCTGGCCAGCCCTATTTATAAGGGTCTAATTGCACATTAAGGACCTCTAATTAATATTCTATAGCTATTAGACACCTTTAGCTTGTAGAATGACACTTTTTCACTTTATGCGATTTAGTCCTTTTTCGTAATTAAGCATGCAATCATTAAAATTAATGCACCAAAATTCTCATGCATTCATAATATCATGCTATAACACGTAAAATAATATTAAAACCTATTTCTCCAACCTTAGATTAGTGGTTTCGAAACCACTGTTCTGACTAGCCCCAAAATTGGGCTGTTACAATAGGAGTAGCAATCATTGAAAATCCTTTGACAAAACATCAGCAATAACTGGCTAAGCCTAAAAAGCTTCTGACCTCTGATACATTCTTCGGTGGTTTCCAATCAACAATTGTCGATATCTTACTCGAATCAACCCGAATACCATCTTCAGAGACAATATGTCCCAAAAATTTGACTTCTCGAAGCTAAAACTCACTTTTGCTGAACTTAGCAAACAATTTCTTATCTCTCAAAGTCTGCAACACAATTCTTAAATGTTCGGCATGTTCAGACTCATCCCGAGAATAAATCAAAATGTCATCGATGAACACAACCACAAACTTATCTAAGTACGGTCAGAAAATTAGATTCATCAAGTCCATAAAAATAGCAGGAGCATTAGTTTGTCTGAAAGGCATGACAAGAAATTCATAGTGCCTGTACCATTTTCTGAAAGCGATTTTCGGATGTTTAACTCTTTTACTCTCAATTGGTAGTAGCCAGACCTCAAATCAATCTTTGAAAATACTGTTGCCCCTTTCAACTGATCAAACAAGTCATCAATTCTTGGCAAAGGATACTTGTTCTTTATAGTTACCTTGTTGAGCTGTCGGTAATCAATACAAAGTCTCATGGATCCATCTTTCTTCTTGACAAATAACACAGGTGCGCCCCATGGTGAAAAACTCGGTCTCGCAAAACCCTTATCTGTTAACTCTTGCAACTGAGGTTTCAATTCTTTCAATTCAGTCGGGGCCATCCTATATGGAGTGATCGATATCGGTAAAGTCCCTGGTACTAAATCAATACCAAACTTAACCCCTTTGATCGGAGGCAACCCTAGCAACTCTTCCGGGAACATATTCGGATATTCACAAACTATCAGCACCGATTCAATTTTCAACTCGGACACTTTTGTATTCAACACATAAGCAAGATAAGCTTCACAACCTTTCCTTACACACCTCTAGGCAGACATCGAAGAAATCACAACAGGTAACTCACCTGACTCATCTGAATCAATCTAAAGAATTTCACCATTTTCACATTTCAGATCAATAATCTTTCTTTTATAGTTTACTACAGCATCATGCAACGTCAACCAATCCATACCCAAAATAACATCGAAATCATCAAATGGTAACAACATTAAATCAGCCGGAAAATAATGACCCCGAACCATCAAGGGACAATTCTTGCAAACTCTATCAACTAATACATGTTTGCCTAAGAGGTTTGACACTCTAACCACAAACTCAGTAAACTCAATTGGCAAGCTCTTACTAGATACTAATTTCACATAAACATAAGAATGAGTCGAAGGATCGATCAATGCAATAACATTAGTATCATAGAGAGAAAAAGTAACAGTGATAACATTGGGAGATGTCATTTTTTCATGAGCACTAATGGCATAGGCTCTAGTAGGTGCTCAAGCTTCGGATCTCACAGTTGTACCTTTCGTCACACCTTTACTACTAGCTCCATTTCAGGTATTTCTCGGTGGTCTACCCCTATTAGCAGTATTACTCGACCTCGCACTCTAAAATTTTTTTTCTTAGCCATTTCGGGACAATCTCAGATAAAATGCTCTTAAGAACCACACTTGAAACAAGCTCGGTCATTCACCCTATACTCGCCAGGATGTCTTCTTCCATAATGTTGACATTCGGGTCTATTAGACTTTACATTACCTACACTTGCCATTGAAGTAGCTTAAGATTTAAAACTCAAGTGTTGCTTCCCAAGATCTCTGTGTGAATACCCTGCTGAAACATTCGAACGGGAATACATTTCTTTAGATTTCTTTGACTGAGATGGAAATGACTTACTCATCGGTCTTTTCCTCGAATCTCTAACTTCAAGATCAGCTTTTCTCTTCTCTTTATTCAACTCTTCTACCTTACAAGCCCGTTCAACCAATACCACAAATTTTTTTAGCTCTAAGATCCCAATTAACACACGAATATCCTTACTCAATCCATCCTCAAATCTCTTGCACATAATACCTCGGTGGAAACACACTCTCGAGCATATTTACTAAGTCTGATAAATTCTAGCTCGTACTCTGTCTGTAACAGCTCGATTCAGGGCCTAATCAGAATAGTGGTTGCAAAACCCCAAATTTGAAGTAGAAATATGTGTTTTACGATTTTTATGAGGCTTATGATATGTTTTCATGACTGTGTGAAAATTTCATGAGGAAATTTTATTAATTAGTGATCAACTTATTCATTAGGACTAAATTACAAAGATTGGAAAATACGAGATTCTAGAAGATTCAAGTATGATATAGCATTAGAAAAATTATTAGAGGTCCTTATTTAGCAATTAGAACAATATAAGTCAAGATGGAAAAAAATAGACATGGGAAGGAAAAATCTCAATAAATGGTCCTTAAGGGCATTTTGTTATTTGGTTAATAAAAGAATTAAAAGGGAAAATAAGTAAAAAATGGTGTCCACCTTCTCTATGCTTGGTCGAAAATCACAAGGACTCCATAGCTAGGATTTCTTCAATTTTCAAGCTTGATTATCAAGAAACACGAAGCCCAGATTGAAACTGAGGCAAGAACAATGTGGTGGACTAAATTGAACAATTCTACATATATTTTGGTACCGAAGTAAGTTTATGTGAAATTACATCTACAAATGTTTTTATATTTTTAATTTCTTGATATTATGAGAAATGAATATTATTTCTATGAAATCGACTAATGATGCCTCGATGAGAGTATAATGAACACATGTCAGGTTGAAGTCCCGGTTGGACATTCGGAATAGCAAGGATACCAGTGTCACCACATGAGATAAGGAAGGTCCCGTATAAGACCATGTTTGGGACATGGCATTGGCACCAAATGAAGGAGGTCCCGTATAAGACCATGTTTGGGACATGGCATTGGAACCAAATGAAGGAGGTCCCGTATAAGACCATGCCTGGGACATGGCATCGACACCCAATGAAGAAGGTCCCATATAAGACCATGTCTAGGACTTGGCATCGGCACCAAATGAAAGAGGTCCCGTATAAGACCATGTCTGGGACATGGCATCGGCACCAAATAAGGAATGTCCCGTATAAGACCATGTCTAGGACATAGCCTCGGCACCAAAGAAAGATCTCGTGTAAGACCATGCCTGGGACATGGCATCGACATCTATATACAATCTCATAGAAGACCATATCTGGGATATGGCATCGACATCGAGATTTGAGATCCCGTATAAGACCATATCTGGGATATGGCATCGGCATCAAGATGTGATCCCATGTAAGACCATATCTGGTATATGGCATTGGCATCGCAATACATGTTGATAAGATTGAATACCCTTCGATATTTCGAGTAGTTCAACAGGCAAAGAGCTAAGTTTATGTACACAGAATTAAGAGCAAGTCTATGTTTAAGAGAATAAAAGTGCTAAAGATGTGTGATGAAGTGATACAGGTACCCTTGAGTAACTTACGAGAAATGAATGCAATATGTGATAAGTAATTTGGTAAGAGTATACAAGAGTAAGATATGTTGATGTGTTTGAGAATTTGTGTATCATGCAAAGAAATGAATGGATGCTATTAAGTCTTAATGTTGCTATTTATTTCATGCAAACTTACTAAGCTTTATGCTTACCCCTCTCTTTTCCCTTTCCCTTGTAGTATCGCCAAGCTAGCTCGGGGATCGTAGGACATCGAAGTTCAGGTCACATTATCAACTATTATTTTGGTATAGTAAAGTTGATTTATTTTGGGTATAGCATGTATAGGAACTTGATCTTTTTGTTATGTCATTTTTGTTAGCCAAAGTGTTGGCTATTATTGTTACTCATTTATTTTGTAAATGGCCATTGGGAATTGGCCAATACTTGTTAAATTTTATATACATATCCAATGATGATGATATTCATGAAGTGCAAGTTTGTGAAATTGATCGAGTAAAATGTGAAGTGTATGCATGATGAATTAGTGATTCTTCATAATGTATTATTATTATGTTATGTGTTGCTTGTGGTGGTATAAGTGTGTTTGTTTGTCAGGGTGGCAATTGGTTGGGTAAATAACCTTATAATTGTCCACACGGGTAGACACACGGGCGTGTGTCTAGGCTGTGTTTGACACACGGTCAGCCCTATGGGTGTGTTGATAGGCCGTGTGTCCCCTGCATCTAATTTGCAAAAATTTAGTTCGTCACACGGGCCAGCACACGGGCGTGTGACTAGGCCGTGTGCCCCTAAGTGTTTGATTACTTCATAAATAGAATACTAAGGTTTTCACTCACGGGTGAGGGCACGGGCGTGTCTTGGCCGTGTGGAGGATACGGGCCATAGACACGGGCATGTGCCAGGCCATGTGAAAACCCCTGTAGGTTCAAAATAAAAAATAAAATCCACACAGGTTAGGAACATGGGCGTGTGTGACCACACGGCCTGCCCACACGGGCGTGTTCCTTTCCACGCGGGCGTGTAGCCCTGTTTTGAGTAAAAATTTTCTAAGTGTGTGAAAGTTTTCGGTTTAGTCTCGAACCATTCAATATGTATGTTTAGGGCCTCTTAGACCCATAGTAGGGATGTTATGAATATGAATGAAAAATTTTTAAGTTGAAATGAAATTTTATGGCTCGATGTTATATGTTTGAGCAAGTTAAGTTCGGTATTGCCTCGTATCCGATTTTGGCATTGAATACGGGTAAGGGGTGTTAACTGTCACTGTCATACGACCTTGTTTCAGCTTAAAAAATTCCTTACGTTTCTAGTTGATGAACCGCTGACTAATATATTTCTTTTAGAGCTCCTTTTGAAAGAATTCCCATGTAACTCTCTCTCTTGGTACCACCGATACCAGTGTATTCCACCAGTGATATGCAAAATCTCTCAGAAGTGCGATGGCACACTTTAAACACTCATCCGGTGTGCAGGACAACTCATCAAATACCCTGATGGAGTTTTCAAGCCAAAACTCGGCTCTCTCGGGATCATCATCCACATTAGCTCTGAAATCTTCAACCCCGTGTTTTCAGATCTTATCAACCAGGGGCTTGTTCATTCTTACAACTTCCATACCTTGTGAGGCTACAATAATCAGTCGAGGAATAGGTGGGGGTGGAGGAGGTTGGGCATTTGGATTTGTTCGAACAAATTCTGTATATCACTCATTCATCATGTGGAGAAAGGCTTCCCTACCCCTTTTTCCCTAACTAACCGTAGGAGGTCTACTATCAAACGGTGTTGCCTCTTGAGTGGGAGCCGATGCATTACTTTTAATTTCATCAGCTTCAGCTCGATTAGGATTCATTTACTATATGAAAGCGTGATTTAAAATTGTCAGGAGTAATCACACTATCACAGTTCATTTATGGCATGTATAGTTAGACTCTTACACATGCTACGTTAGTTTGAGAATCGACTAAATCGTAGCTCTGATACCACTAAATGTAATACCACTTACCCTTATTCAATGCTAGAACAAGGTACGATGCATTATCGGACATAAACACAACCAAACATACATTTTCGAGTCATAAATTCCCATCCAAATTAAAATTTTCATACACATTCATATCGTCCCTAAAACGAGCCTACGAGGCTCAATACATGCTTTGGAAGAGGTTCGGGACTAAACTAAGAACTTTAGAATATTTTATAAAACTTAGAAAATTGTTCATGTTCCAGGGCTTACACGCCCTTGTGGTCTAAAAGACACGCTCGTGCTACAGGCCGTGTTCAAAATAGGGTGCTCTCTGACTTATGCCACACTCCCATGTGCTAGGCCATGTAGTCGATTTAATTTTTCATAAAATAGGTGCAGACTTCACACGGCCAGGGCACAAGCCTGTGTTCGAGGTCGTGCCGTCACACACTGAGACACACGTTCGTGTCTCTGCTCGTGTGCTTGATACTAAGCATTCTATTTTGCAACAATTAAGGTGCAGGGGACACACGGCCAGAACACACACCCATGGGGCAAGCTGTGTGTCACACACGGCCTAGACACACGCCCCTATGTCTACCGTGTGGACAAAAATAAGGTTATTTACCAAGCCATTTTGTCACCCTTCCATGCACAAACCTACACAACAAACATAGAACCATTCCAAGCATATATCATCAACCACATCAGCCACAACTAAGGCATCAACACCCCATTCCCTTGCTATCATTTATCATACACAAACATCACATATATCTCAACTCAAATCATGCAATTTCCCACATCCATGAAAAGTATCATCATATGCATATAAATACTTAAACCAATATTAGCCAATTTCAATGGCCATTTACAAATTAGATTATCAGCCAACATAAGCCAACACATTTGGCTAAATCAATTATGACACATAACAAAATAACCAATCCCTATACATGTCATAACTCAAAATATTAAAATCAATGGTATCCAAAATATTAAGTCGATAGTGTGAATGGATCTCTGACAATTTTCGATCCCCGAGTTGGCTTGGTGACACTATAAGACAATGGAAAAGAAAGAGGAGTAAGCTATATAGCTTAGTAAGTTCCTATGCAAATAATAAGCATTATAATCATACATGTATCATACAAATAAGCATGATGAACTTGGCATAAATAGTACCAAGATCTTCTAATCATAACTTACTCATTCATAACCTTACCGAGGGATTGATCACATATCGAGCTCATTAGTAAATAATTTTTACGTATGTACCTATACAAACTTGCTACATAATCATAACCTTTCACAACTTTGACATACTCGTTGAATTTCCTATTGAACCACTTGGAATACTAAAGGATACTCGGGAATCTCGCACACACAATACTATACCAATGCCATATCCCAGATATGGTCTTACATGGGATCTCTTATCGATGACAATAGCCCAGCTATGGTCTTACACAAAGTCTCATATCGATGCCATATCCCAAATATGGTCTTACACTTAATCTCAAATAACCCTAATGTCATGATATTAGTATCCTACCTATTCCTAAGGTTCAACCGGGATTTCTCACTTGTCAAACTTTATCGATTACATCCAAGGGGTCAATCATAATTTATACAATATTAAATAATTTAATACATAATAAAACAATTCATTATTTACATACGAACTTACCTCGGTACAAAAATAGTAAAATGGACCTAATTGTCAAACACCTTATTTTTCCCCCCGGTCTAGGTCTGAACCTCATTTCTCTTGATCTATAATAGCAAATTTAACTCATTTATTATCCACATTTCTCAATTCATTCAAAAAAATCACATTATGGAAAAATTACATTTTTACCCCTAAACTTTAACATTTTTACATTTTGGCCCCTAGGCTCGTAAAATGAAATCTATTCGATTTCTTCAAGACCCAAGCCTAGCCAAACCTCTTTCATACTTATAACAGCCCACATTTTTCTTTTAGTCACACTTTTATACACATTTTGAAATCATTTTACAAATAGGTCCTTTTGACATTTTCATCAAAAATCACCTAGCAAAAGTTGTTTATCTAACATTAAACTTGCATAATCTAACATTAAACATCAAAATACACACATGTCGAACATGGGTCAAACCCTAGACCTCAATCATATCTCAAATTAATGGAAAAAATAGATAGATCTAGTGATAACGACTTTAAAAATGTAAAGAGCATTAAAAACGAGACAAGAACAGACTTACAATCGAGCTTGAAAGTGGCCAAACCCTAACTATGGCTTCCCTTCTAATTTTTGGCACATGCATGAAGAAGATGGACTAAATTTTGGCTTGATTTTTGGTTTTTAATTCATTTAATTACTAAATGACCAAAATGCCCTTCACTTAAAACTTTGAAATTTTATCTCACTATATCCATTTTTGTCCACTAACTTAAAAATGGTCTAATTACCATCTAAGGACCTTCAATTTAAAATTTCATAGCAATTAGACACCTCTAGCATGTAGAACTCAACTTTTTCACTTTTTACAATTTAGTCCTTTTTGCTAAATTGAGTGCCCAAACATCAAAATTATCGAACAAAATTTTCATTAAATCATTCCATAAAAATGTAGACCATAAAAATATAATAAAAACAAATTTTACTGCGTCAGATTTGTGGTCCCGAAACCACTTTCCAACTAGACCCAAAATTGGGCTGTTACAAAGATCTCCGACGAACTTCCAACCGATCGAGCTTTTGATAATCTATAAAGTAAAGGAAAATAACTATGTAAGAAATGAATGCTTAAATGTAATATATCATTTCAATAATGAACTTTATACAATAAATATAAACCTTTATAAATGCCATAAGATTATTAAAGCCTATGTAACTCCATCAAACTCACCAGTTAACATACTTATTCATGATACATATGAAATCAATCATATTTATATAACATGACCTTTAATTCATCATCGTTACCATATGATCATATTTCATTCCATTTGCTTACTTACCATTTCCAAATGCTTAGTATAAGCCTAAACAACATCATTAAATCATAAGTCAGTGCACTTGTCCATAATATAAATTAGTTCATCCATATAATAAATAGATTTCCCATATATTAGTACATCATTTAATTCATCAAACTTTTTATAACATCATGTTACATCTCAATTGTGAACTTACCATTTCATTCCTTTTTTTTACGAGTTGAACCATCTAGAATTACATCGGATACTCGAGAAAGCTCACATGAAGTGTACCTTTACATATAATCGTAACATTTCCTTTATATGAATGCTCACACGAGCTGTGAAATGGGCCTACTTACACAAGCTATGGATTGAAATGTAAGCTACACGATACTGCTCACACGAGTTGTGGAGAATCGCAACAAATGCAGGGCCTTAGCCATCAGTATGACATTCAAGACCAGCACTTGAAACATGAAATCCCTAATGAAATGTCATTTGTATCTTAAGAATTCCTATTGTTCAACCAGGATTTGATATCTTTCAATACATCATGGCATAAGTTCATTTATACTTAATTTCATTTGTTTCATAACAATGTAATAACATTCAAATTTAGCTGACATTAAAACAATTACAGTTTATACAAACTTACATGACTAAATCGCAGTAATGGCTAAGTACAAGGGCTATTTGATAATTTTCTCTTCTCCTTGATTTTCCAATCGTTTTTTATCCAAAATAATAATTTCATTCAATTCACTATTTCTAACAGAAAAATCAATTCAATTTATGCAATTAAGTCCTTTTGACATTTTTACAAAATTGCCCCCAACATTTTACTTTTATACAATTAATCTCATTCCAGTATTAAAATAATTAATTTAGCTTATAACCCATAATAATGAAAATTTACAAAATTACCCTCAAAGTTTACCCTTTTTTAATTTAGTCCTTAAACCCAAAACTTATAATTTCCCCATTTTAAACCATAAATCATGCTAGCCAATTTTTACTCAATCTTATAACAGCCCATGTGTATCCACAATTTACACTATTTTCCATGAATTTTACCTTTTTCATAAATCAGTCCCTAAACTTGAAAATCATAAAAAGTTACTTAACAAAATACTTATATTTAACAACCAAACTTTATAATCTATCATAAAATTTCAAGAACATCACAATTTTATCCATGGTAAAATTCTAAACATTTAACAATTTAACAAGTTGATCCCCGGATTAGCTAGATTAGGCTAATATGAGCCTAAAAACATAAAACTCACTAAAAATAGGTAAAAATATATACCGTGTATGTGAAACAAATCATGGCCAAAAACTTGGTTTAAGCTTCCATGGAGTTTCGGCCTTCACCCTAAAAAGATGACAAAAATAATGGCTTTGTTGATCTTTTAATTATGTTTTAAATTTCATTTATTTATGAAATTACAAATTTGTCCTTTACTATTTAATAGAATTTCATAAAACATATCACCTAAATCGTCCACTATCAAAAATTATGGTTAAATTAACATATAAAGACATTCAAATATGTTTCTATGCTCAATTAACCCATAATATTCAATAGTAATTAACTTTTGCATCTTTTACGATTTAGTCCTTTTTAATTAATTAACTATCTAAACATTAAAATTTATTAACCAAATTTTAATACAAACTTAATAACACTCCGCATATATTTAATAAAATGTTTACAGCTCAGTTCATATAAACGAGGTGCCGATACCTCATTTTCTAAAACCACTTAACTTTAAGGTCATACCACTTGAACCTAATTATTCATTGAAATAGCATAAATTGCCAATTCAAAAATTATTTTAATACCATATTTGGCTCGCAAATATTTAATAATAACATTTACGGACTTACTCATCGAATTTGTGGCCCTAAAACAACTATTTTCGACACCACTGAAAAACAGGTTATTATAGTATGCTCTATTGTAATTGCCAAGTCAAAGAATCATGTGATGAGCTAAATCCCCTAGTAAAAAAATAGGCATAATAAATGGATATGTATGTATTTGAGTATGTATAAGGCCAGAAAAAAAAAAAAGAAAAACTGAGTTAGTTAAAAGATGAACTAAGTAAATTATAAGGTACTTGCTATAGTAAAAATTGCATGAATATTTAGGATTTTTCTTTCTTTTAGGGCAATATTTTTTTGCACTACCTTTTTTAAATAAGCTTATGAAACTTGATCAAATTTTTAGACATAGAAGATTTGATACGATCCACCTCGGGGTGAGTCAAGTCGTATGTGAGATGCCCGATCCTCTACGAGGAAAAATTGAGTCTTCGAGAAAAATGATAGATTTGGCTAAGTTTGCGAAAGCTTTTCAAATAGGGGTTTAAAATTGGTTAAGTTATGATGATAGGTTCGACTAGGGAATAAACAAAGAAAGTAGGTTTTTGGGATGGCTCGGTGTAACAAGAATGATAAAGATAGATAAGTCATATTCGGCAATAGCGATAAAAATGGAAATACGAACTTAACTTAAGAAAGATTCAACACTATGTAATAGTGTCACCCCGTTTCTTATATCGTTAAGGTGGAAAGAT
Organism: Gossypium rotundifolium; assembly: GCA_025506655.1. Classification (NCBI taxonomy): domain Eukaryota; kingdom Viridiplantae; phylum Streptophyta; class Magnoliopsida; order Malvales; family Malvaceae; genus Gossypium; species Gossypium rotundifolium. The sequence continues at coordinate 131,152,748 of CP106724.1, read as the reverse complement.
GAAGATAGGTAGATGAACATCACACCAAAGGGAATTGGTGATAAGTTCAAATAAGTTGAAGACGCCACAAGCAAGCTTGATAAGTCTAACAAAACTTGTACGAAAAAGGAGAGGAGTTTAACTCACTCAAGAACTCAAAGTTCATGAAATTTGATTAAGGTTCAAAAGTCTAAAGTTGTCCATCAATAGGTAGATTACATGTATTTATAGTATCAAATAAAGCTAGTTGAATAGTCACTTATAATGAGGCTAATAATGAACTCAAATGAAAAATCTCAACTTTTGGAATTCTAGCCATGTAACTCCCATCTTTAATGTGATTAATTCTTTAATTAAATTTCTTGTCAAAGTCTTTTGAGGTCTCCATGATCAACCGAAAAGTTACTAGCCAAATGACGGAGAATTGAATGCATGTAGTAAATACCATGAAGCAAACGGTTATGGAAGTTGAAGACAAAGAGGCTTCCGAAATTAAAGAACCATAATGCTCTTCTTTATTTAATAAAACAACTTCTTAATGATGAATTAAGCCTCTTAATATCATCCCACTCTTGTGTAACCGAATTAACTTGAAAAGCCATTTTATTGAATACATAACAGCCCATAGAAGTAATGGATGTGATTTGAAAAGTCACCTGCAATTAACACATGTAACAGACACATTAATGCAATTATTAAACTTAAAACAAATTAAAAACTAACTTAAATAAATGAACTAACACTTAAGCTTCATTTATTCTAGCAACTAGACTTAAATAAATGAACTAACACTTAAGCATCATTTATTCCAAAGAACTAAACTTAAATAAATGAACTAACACTTAAGCATCATTTATTCAAGCAATTAGTTTAATTAAATAAAACATTATTAAATGAACTTTAACTCATGCATCAATAAATTAACCTAGAAACTAGATTAATTAAAGAAACAACTATTAAATTAAATTCATTAAAAGAAACTTAATTAATTAAACTAAGATGGGTTTAAAATGATGACCAGCAACTCCTTTATTAAACTAAGATGCTTAAATGCAAATATTTAAAATGCAAACTAAATACAAAGCTGAAAATTAAATAAAGAGTTTAATTTAGTTGCAACGGGTTCAGAAAGCTAGAATTGAGCTGAAATGAACTTCATTCTGCACTTTGGCCCCTCGAGCTTAGGCCACTCTCGATGGCGTCGGATGGAGTCGAACCATGATGCGACCAGGATCGCATCATACCCCCTCTTGAAAGCGATTCGTCCTGAATCGAGCCATTGGTTCTTGAGGACATAGTTCCTTTTACCTTGCTTTCCTCGGTAGAACAGGGCGGATGGTAATCGCAACACTTGAAAGGGATAACCATGAATTAACAAATAAGGCTTCACACAAATTTGCAATCCACGCATAAACATAGCAACACAAGTATGACGCATGTAGAAGGAAAAGATCAACTTATCATACAAAAGAAATAATGCCTTATCAAATGTTTGAAACAAAATTACATAAGGGTCAAGGCATTCAACCAACTTAAATTGCTTCCACGAATTGAAATGCGAGTAGTAGGTCAAAAGTTGAACATAATCGTCACCAACAAGTAATAGAATAGATTCACATGATTCATGACCTCGCACAATCAATTCTTGCAATTGGCCTTTGGACATATGCTCGCTAACAATTGCATCATGCCAATTACCAAAAACAAGAATCTTTTTATCAACCATTAATATAGATAGACCATCAATAAGTAGAATAGGACATTCAAGCACTTCATGATCTAAATGATTTACAAAAGGGAAATCAGTAACATGATTTTTATCAACATCCGAGGAGAACGAAAACGATTCAAAGTCTTCAAGTGACTTACCTTTATGACCAGAAAGATAAGGATCGAGTTTACCTTGCTTCATTAAAAGAAACCTTCTCTCCTAAAAAACATAGTGTAGTCGAGGCTTCACATTCGAATCAACCATTTTCAAATGAAATGTGAACTTCCAGTACAACCACAGAACTTGTTTAAGGAGCGAATTGAAATTGAAAACAAAGTGGACAAATTTTGCTACCTTATTCAAAAACCTCGTATCAAAATGATAAAAAAATTCGCACACAATTGATGATGCTTGATTTTCTCACAAAATGTATCAATGCATATTCTCGGTTTAAAAACATGTGTTTGATTGTTTAAGTCAAAATGTAACAACGGTTTCATTAGATCAAACATGTTAAACCAAAAAGAATTTGCATACTCGGCACCATATAATCAAAACTCTTGGCACTCGTCGAAACAAAAATGCACCAATTCAAAGATTTTTCAAGAGGCAAAATTTGATTCACGAAATCACCGTGTTCGAACAATTTTTTACTTTTTGTGAAAACTCATCATTTTGCAAAATCGAATGGGTTTGTCGAATAGGATGAAAGATATCAACCACATTCAACAAGTAAAATTTAATTGAAGGAAAATAATGAAAGCTTTTAAAAATTAAGTCACCGAAAATTTCATTGACAAATTTCAAATCAGTTTGCCGTGACTCGTATAAGATTTCCCTACCTCACTTACCTTCGAGCTCGTGTGGTTCATTTTCAACTTTACCTTGACTAAACATATGGAAATGTCATTCTTTCAGAAGTAATTGTAGTTGAAAATTATCATCAATCGGTCCTTTGGAAAGCTGAAGAGAAGAAATAGAACAAGTACAAAGTTCAAAGAAGTTAGTTGAATCAACACTCACTTTTTCTCGCTCATCTTGTTCTTTTGTTTCTTTTTCTGATTCGAGTTCTTTTCTTTCTTCTTCAATGCTCTCTTTTTTCCACTTTCATTTTCTTTTTCAAATTCTTTCTCTTTTTCTTTTCTTTTTCTTCTTTTATTTCTTTTTCTTTTTCTTCGTTTCTTTCTTTTTCTTTTTCATTTTTTCTTTTTCTTTTTCATTACAACTTGTAGATGTTGCAAAAGAGTCGAAAATATGAGGGTTTGACTCAAAGATCGAGGAAATTTTCTCATAGATATCACGATCAATTCTTCGTGAAATATTTTTCGTGCGTGACATCTTTGAAGCATTCGATGAATAGCTCGTACTTTCTCGTTCGTCACCATAATAGGCTTCAAACTCGAAATTTGCTTCACTTCGCCTTGAATCCCTCATCGAATAGGAATCATAATAAGAACCACTTCGAGAATGATCTTTCATGGGAAAATACTAGGACGCATATGAACCACGTTCACTTTTTTGTAAGGATTTCTCCGTAGATGGATGCGTTGAAGCGTTTGAAGAAGAAATCATACCTTCTCGTTGGTAACCTCGAAAGGTTTCAAATTCGTGGTTTGATTCATACTGTTTCAGCTTTCTTGATAAATAAAAGTCTCGATCAAAATCTCTCCTTCAATGATCTTCGAATATGTGTCTTCCTGACGACCTTGACTCCATCTTTCGACTTGAAGAAAGTCGTTCTTGTTGGTCTCGTTCCTCGATTCAATCCAATTGCCTATGTAACTTTTCAAATTTGGAGTTCACGATTCTACACATCTCGTTCTTCAAATATTGATAATCGAATTCTGACAACATTTCTTGATTCATGATGTTAGTAATGAAAAAGATAGGTAATTAAATCAGGAAAAGAGGAAAATCTACAAACCTCACCACAAAGACTCACAATTTCTCTACAAAGAAAAGGTCACTCACACTCGTGTTTCACTCATATAAGGTTTTTCTTTGATGAATACACTCGTTCCTTTTACCGCTCAATCTCTTCTCACAATTTCGTACTTCGCTTCGAGTAGGCTTAACGTGGCTTGAGGGTCGGCTACAAAAAATGGTTAACAAGGGATAATGTTTGGGTATCGGGTAGGCTGAAAAGAAAATCGGTTAAGTGTGGCGTTGGTGTTGAATGGTTGGTACCAAATGATGGTAAAAGGTTTGATGATCGGGGGTAGAAATAAGAAGGAGATTGATTTTGAAGATCGGGTAAAGAGGAGGAGAACAGAAACAACAAGTACTTGCCCAACTTTCAATGAAAACTTCACTTTTTTTTTACTCGTAATTTTTTTTGAATTTTCGTAATTTTTTTTTTACTTCAAATACAATAGAATGAAATATAAACAATTTCAATTTTTTCAAATTTTTTTTGAATTTTTTTACGAACCTACTTCTAAGATTGAATATGAATGTCGGCGCTCCTTGTTTTCATAGCTCTGATACCAAATGATACGATCCGCCTTGGGGTGAGTTGAGTCGTATGTGAGATGCCCGATCGTCTACGAGGAGAAGTTGAGTCTTCGGGAAAAAGGATAGATTTGGCTAAGTTTGCGGAAGCTTTTCAAAAAGGGGTTTAAAATTGGTTAAGTTATAATGATAGGTTCAGCTAGGAAATAAACAAAGAAAGTAGGTTTTTAGGATGGCTCAGTGTAACAAGAATGATAAGGACAGATAAGTGATATTCGGTAGTTGCGATGGAAATGGAAATACGAACTTAACTTAAGAAAGATTCAACACTATGTAACAGTGTCACCCCGTTTCTTATATCGTTAAGGTGGAAAGATGAAGATAGGTAGATGAACGCCACACCAAATGGAATTGGTGATAAGTTCAAACAAGTCGAAGACGCCACAAGCAAGCTTGATAAGTCTAACAAAACTTGTACAAAAAAGGAGAGGAGTTTAACACTCTCAAGAACTCAAAGTTCATGAAATTTGATTAAGGTTCAAAAGTCTAAAGTTTTACATCAATAGGTAGATTACATGTATTTATAGTATCAAATGAAGCTAGTTGAATGGTCATTTATAATGAGGCTAATAATGAACTCAAATGAAAATTCTCAACTTTTGGAATTCTAGTCATGTAACTCTCATCTTTAATGTGATTAATTCTTCAATTAAATTTCTTGTCAAAGTCTTTTGAGGTCTCCATGATCAACCGAAAAGTCACCGGCCAAATGATGGAGAATTGATTTCATGTAGTAAATACCATGAAGCAAACAGTTATGGAAGTTGAAGACAAAGAGGCTGCCGAAATTAAAGAACCATAATGCTCTTATTTATTTAATAAAACAACTTATTAATGATGAATTAAGCCTCTTAATATCAGCCCCCCTTGCGTAACCGAATTAACTTGAAAAGCCATTTTATTGAATAAACAAACAACCCATAGAAGTAATGGATGTGAGTTGAAAAGTCACCTGAAATTAACACATGTAACCGATACAATTATTAAACTTAAAATAAATTAACAACTAACTTAAATAAATGAACTAACACTTAAGCTTCATTTATTCTAGCAACTAGACTTAAATAAATGAACTAACACTTAAGCATCATTTACTCCAGCAACTAAACTTAAATAAATGAACTAACACTTAAGCATCATTTAGTCCAGCAACTAAACTTAAATAAATGAACTAACACTTAAGCATCATTTATTCCAGCAACTAGTTTAATTAAATAAAGCATTATTAAATAAACTTTAACTCATGCATCAATAAATTAAACTAGAAACTAGATTAATTAAAGAAGCAACTATTAAATTAAATTCATTAAAAGAAACTCAATTAATTAAACTAAAATGAGTTTAAAATGATGACCAGCAACTCCTTTATTAAACTAAGATGCTTAAATGAAAATATTTAAAATGCAAACTAAATGCAAAGCTGAAAATTAGAAAAAGAGTTTAATTTAGTTGAAACGGGTTCAGAAAGCTAGAATTGAGCTAAAATCAACTTCATTTTGCACTTTGGCCCCTCGAGCTTAGGCCACTCTCGATGGCGTCTGATGGAGTCGAACCATGATGCGACCAGGATCGCATCAAGATTGTTGAGAATTGAAGTACAAAATGCTTTCTTAAGGGCTCACAATACAAAGGTGATTATGTTGCTATGACAATTCGTACGTTCATGTGTTCGTGCATATATTGCTTGGGGACAAGAAATAACTCAGGTTTGAGGGTGTGATAACTCTTGAAAAGAGTTATAATTCATGCCTTTAGATTGGGTTAATTATATGTACTTAAGTGAACTTGGTTGTATATTAGGAAATTATTTTAACATTTTTAGAATATTGCATAAGAAGCTTGGATGGTGCTTAAATATTATTATTTGTTACTTTTAATTGCTTGTGGTAGGGCTGTGTTTGGTGGTTTGATAGGTACAGGTTGAGGCACGAGAAATAAAGGAGTGAAGGTTTATCAAGGCAAAAGGTTGGACATTTTGTCCGCACGAATGTCGTGGCAATGTCGGGATGACCGAGTCAACACTTAACACATACCAATTTCAGCCCAACTGTACTTGTACCAAAAAAATTTGCCTAAAAGAAAGGAGAAAATAATATTGGGTTTTTTGTTTTTATCCTAAAAAAAAGAATTTAAAAAAGGAGAAGATAATCTTGGGTTGTTTAAAAAAGAATTTAAAAAGAGGAAAAAGATAAACATCGGTTGTTGGATTTACCCTAGGAAAAAAGCTATAAAAAGCCAAAGAAGGAAACCCTAAATGGTGAACAAGGGGAAAAGATCATTAGGAAAAGATAGAGGGTAGCGACTGAGTAAAGATAGAAAAAAGAAGAAGAAAGCAATCCCTCTCAGCCATCGCAGGACACTGTATTGCTGAAGTGTGAACTGGACATGCAAAAGTTGTCTTCCCGAAGCCTTTCTTATTTCTTTCTTTTTTCTTCCATGAATTGAATGATGAAAATGGTGTTGGATGTTTTTTGGTTTTGAATTTTATGTGCCAACCCATGAGCTAAATCACATAGGGTTGGGATTGCATGATGAAACTTTTATTTTCTTTAATGGTTGAAGCATAAATCAGAATCAATTTACTATTTCATTCAATTGTTTTACTTCTAAGTTGTATGCGTGCAATCCTTAGACATAAATGATTGTTCAGCATGTCCATAAACTAAGTCTAATTTTGAAAAGGTTGGATTAGTTGGATCAATATTGAATGGCATGAGCAAGTACTCAACCGATACTTGCAGTAGACTTTAGACATAGAGCAATGTTCATACAGAAGGAAAACAATAAAGGGTACCATATTAAGGCTTATAGACAAGGGTAAAGGTAACTTGAGGTTTTTGCTATCCAAAGAAGCAAACCATTTTAGAACTTTTCTAAGCAGTAAACTGAGTATGATTTTGCCAAGGCATTATTGACAGTAAGGGTAGATTCTTAGTAACCCTGACCTTTCAAATCAACATCATATATCCTTTATTCTTTACCGTTGTATCTATATCATATCATTCTTAGTTATTTATTTGTTCATTTACATAATATTCACGTAATAATTCTCACAATTGCCATTACATTTCTACTCTCGTTTTGCCATAACATTTCCAATTATTCATTAATTCCATATATTGCATACATCACTATCCCTTTAACTGTCACTGCATACTTACCATAGCTTTACCATAGCATTAATTACATTTTATTATAATAACTTGACCACTTTTGTGCCTCAATCTGATCCTCATGAGAAAGATACTCTCTCATCACTTTATTACTTGGTTTGATGTGTATACTTGCACAAATCGCATATCATGTCACACATGACAACAATCATAGGAAGAATGAAAAGCCATGGAAAAAATTTAATGCCTTGCCTAGCTACAAAAAATTGCTTAAGTTTGACTTCATATGTAGGTTATCACGTTTGACTTTATATTTATTTGTTAGATCTTTGTTTGCTCCCTCATTAGTTTCAACTACAGCTAAAATGATTGAAGAGTCATGACTAGTTAATAAAGGCATAGCCTTGTCACCTTTGGAGTGACATCTACCAGAAATGGATGAAGTTGAGGGAAAGTTATGAGATCCATAGCAAGACCCTTGGGATCAAATTTGGTTGGTGATCAAAGATTTGTAAAATCGCATGTAGCTCCAAACATTATTGCAAATATTAGATGATGCAGATGAAAATAGGAAGTACAATGAGCTTAAGTGTACCTAAACAAGTGTTATACAAGGTTATATTAGAGGTTGTAGGAGATGGGTGAACAATAAAACCCAATTTGAATTTGTTCTAATAAACAAACAACAAAAGCTCCAAAGACCAAATGCCTTTAAGGATAACATTGAGAACAACAATAAGTTGTAGCCTCTCTTCTCATGACTTGATTCATATTCAATTCAACCTCCCCATTTTCAGAAGGCATGCCTTTGTTTGTCACAAAATTTTCTTCAACCTTTTCCATTGAAAAAGATTATTGCCTTTCAACATTATTTCCCACCATTGTTGCAAATCCATACCAATCCATAATATTTGTGTAATGCACAAACAATCCTTTATCATTAAAATATAGATAGAAACTATTTTATTAATTAGAACAATATGCACTAAACCATTGTACTTTTCCATTACCAAAAGCCCAGACTTATAAAGGTCATAAATTTCAACAAGTTCATTCGCCTATATCATCAGTTGCATAAACATTTTCTAATTTAGCTTTAGCATCAACAAATAAAACTCAATAGAGATTCCTTCATATGTGTCCCGAGAAAAATTTTTGGTAACATAAGATTAGACATGTAATATTGAAGAATTCCTACCTGATTGCTTAACTAATTTCTCATTGTCATTTGATGATATAAAATTAGAGATGGGTTTAGTTGATGAAGGCAACCCCTTCTCATAACTTGATAATGATGGCCTTGATTCCATATGTGGTTCCGTACTGTGTTGAATGTATCACTAACCTACAGATCATAGACTATCTCATCCATTCTCACAAGCATTTGATCGAGCACCAAGGGTGCTTTTGTGCGAAAGTTCTTATGATCATTTTGTATTTTGCTTTACAACCACTCCAAATAATTATTGGTTTTGGACTCCAAATGTACAAGTAATTGATCAATGACCTCATTTGATAGCTTTATTCCATAACCAATCGTAGCAAAGATTGACGACTTTAATACTTATTGATACGAGCCAAAATGTAGAGAGTAAAATTCATAGAGGAAAAAAGTAGAGGAAATGAGAAGAGGGTTTAAGAATAAAAAAGAAATACGGAGAAAAGAAAGAATTAAGAAAATGGATCTATTTATTTCGTATATGTTTATACACGTGGTTGACTTTTACTTTTTATACAGGTAATGATCATGTTACATGCTTTTTTCAATATTGCCCATAATAGTTAATAAAAATACAATCTACTTTATACAAATAACAAAAACTTATCTGTTTTTTAAATTAGCCCATATCATAATGTAGGCAAATAACTACTATATTTACTTTTGGCTTTTTGAAAAAAATTGCCAAAGAGGATGTTTTAGAAAGAAGATAGAAAAAAGTGGTTGGGGTGAGAAACGAGAAAAACTCATGAAATTTATTTTTTGTATTTAGGATTTGGTTTTAGGTTATGTTTTTGGCCTAATCAATTACACCATGTTTGGTTGGGTGTAATGGCTATGCCATTACACCCCTATTCTGTGGGCCCATCCAATCATGCATTTGGTTCACCGTTTAGGTGATTCCACGGAATAGCTATTACACCCTTATTCCCTTATTTCACCTTTTAGCTATTCAGCAGTTGGGGGTCTGAATACCCATTCAACGCCTCGCCGTTTACCCTTTTAGACCAAAATAGCCTGCCTCCTTTATTCTCTCCAGATTTCTTCCTCTTCAAGCCCTTCATCTTCATCTCCCCAAGGATTGTAACATGACGTTTTTTTTTCTTTTTTTTTTCCGATTCCTTTTCACCTCTTTCAACTTTTCTTTTCCCATTTCAATCGATTTTCTGCTCAATCTTCTTACTTTTTCTGCTCAATTTCAAAATTGGAGTTTGGGTTAAGTTTTTGATTTAATTGAAGAGGAAACTTGAGGAAAGTAAAGACAAAGGTTAAAGTTTTATGTTCAATCTTCTTGCCATTCTTAAAGTTTTTTCGTTCTTTGAACATGCTAATTCTTCTTGCCATTCTTATAAATGTTCATACTCGAAGTCGAACAAAAATCAAGAAAGACAAAACAGTTACTTGGATATAATTTCCCTTGTCAAACCTACCTCTATAAGCAATCCGCCATGGACACATTAGCACTCGATTCAAGCTCATCGTTTTGCCCTTTCTATCCATTTCTTTGCTTTTCTTACCTTTTCTCTAGGCCACCGATTTCGATTCTGCGGTCGGTTTATCTTTCATTTTGCTAGATTTTTGTTGTTTACTCTCTCCCTTTTCCTGAATATCCGCTCCAAAAGGATCTGCACACGTGTTACTCCATAGAATCTTAATCGATTTTCGCTTTTTTAGTTCTTTTGTGTTTTCAATATGCCCGAGTTCCTAGATTGAAATCAATGCAGATAATAAAGGTAATTACGTTGTAAAAGTCGATTGAGTCGACATATCACCTAATCCGTGATTAGCGGAAACCGCCACCTTCACGATCTCACTTCCACCGGTAACTTTCAGCTTTTGCAATTTCTAAATGGTTTTGACTCTTTTTTGTGAGCTTTGGGATTTGTTTAGTTCTCTAGATCATAAACTAAAGATAATAAAATATTTTCTAAGTTTGTTGTGGGTAAGATTAGAAGTGTGTAAGGATAATTTTATCTATGTTACTTAAACCGGAGTGTGAATACAATTGTTTCTTCAGTTTATCATGTATTTAAAGGGTCTTTGAAGATCATATATCATACCATGTTCAAATCTCGGGGACATCAAGCATGAAGGTTAAACAAATCTAGGTTAAAAGCTTGTGTTTTTTTTAATTAAGAATCTAACCTTCAATGTATTGACTTGTATGAAACAAAGGTTAAAGTTATTGTTAAACTTAACCCTAAAACCTCTAAATAACGGTCTCAAGATCGTTCAAGTTGCAGACAACCCCAAAACCCATATCATTAATTTATGAATTCTTTTGTAACCCTCTTGATGAAAGTTAATTCTTCCCAAGATTCTTTATGATTTACAAGACCTACATTATTATCCAATTTATCTAGTAAATACATTTCTAATCTTAGTGGACTATGCTCTTTCATGTAAAGTTCATTCCTAATTGCTTGAATTGTCTTTGTCTTTACTGGCAAAACCATTTCTTGGCATTGAGAACTGTCTTTATTTGTGTCACTTGAGTGCCTTTTTTTTGTGGTACACTTGGTGTATATTTATATGAGAATTGCCTTTTGTTTTCACATCCACGGTTCATAGAGGGTGCGTTCTTTGGCATATTATGAATGCATTTTGCAGTCAAGCTATCACCGTGGCGAAGCGATGATTGACGCTTACTTCTTCGGTTTCATATCCATCAAGAAACTCATGACCTTTGTGAGGAAACATCTTGCCCTATTATCGTTGGCAACTTTGTGCTCTCTCACAATCAAGTTTCAACCCATCTTATGTTCACCGCTTCTTGATTCACCATCTCCCACACGTATTCTCCCGCTTCAACCCATCTTATGCTCCTTTAAAGCCAACCGACATCACTCTTACATGCCTCTCACCAAGTTCCTCCCCTGCCTTTGCTTATTTGCTCTCCAATGGCATTGCCTTACAATCCCATTTTACTTTTCTGCATTTTTACACCTTGTTTGGTTCAATGTAATGGCTATGCCATTACATTCCTATTCCGTGGGCCCACCAAGAATAGCTTCTTCTTGCTATTCTTGACACTTTTGTCACACACATAATGTAAACTAAAGAAACTCAATATCCTTCTCCTTCGGACCTTCTTTTCTTGTTTGTAACACTATGAGAAGCAGACTCCACAGGTTCCGATTGAAAACACAAAGTCCCAGTAAAGGCAGCTTTGGTTTCATTGATCTCTATGATCATTTTGGTTTTGTTCAATGCCCATCTCCTTTTGGACCTTCTTTTCTTTGGAAAACTATGAAACGCAAACTCCACAGGTTTAGCATCCAAACTTTCTAATGGAAAATCCAAAGCCCTTGCATAATCCACAGGTTTAGCATCCAAACTTTAATGCTGAAAATCCAAAGCCCTGGCAACAGATGCTTGGGTTTCATTGATCTCTATTAATAGTTTACTGCCATATATTTTTACACCCAATTTTTCAAGCTCGGAAACATTTATCGCCATATATTAATAAATTATATATCCATATTATTACAACATATGTGTCTACTTATTCTATGAATACATGGAAAATCCAAACTAGATCTAATCAAGAACAGTCTAGTCCCATAAGCCTGGACCTTTTGTTGTTTTTGACACTTATTAGGCCTTGTAAAATTAGGTCTACGTTTAAATTCTATTAAACATGGTGTAAGCTGTGGGTTATGTTGAATACTTCATGGTTTTTGACACTCATTTTACTCAAGCAAATACTTTCCTATGAGAAACATAATTATATGTACTAGTACTGCTTTGTTGCATTTCCCAAAATATATGTAAAAAAAAAGAATAAATGAACCCAATAGGACCAATTTTTTAAGAGTTTTCCTTGTGGAAATCAAATTTGGTCTTGGTCTTCCTTGAAAACTCTTGAGCTAACCTTCTTAGCTCTCCGTTAATCTGGTGCACCACAAGAAAATACTCCTGCAGTAAAAGAAAAAATGTACATGTAAATTGTTACCTAAACCATGTTAAAACTATCCATGTTAAAATTGAATAATTGAACTTTTGGAATGGTGTTGGATATGCAGCTAGCTATGGATTGAAATGTCAAGATCTCGATGTTATGGGGCTATAAATTTGGACAAAAGTGTTTTACATTTCGGTTCTTGTCCTGTAATGGCATTTTTAGCTCTTCTAAAACAAACGTTTTTGTTGGCTTTGATTGTTTTTATCATATAATTAATTATACTTCACTCAAATGTTTAGAGATAAGGCCCCAAAAAGAAAGATTATAATATTTATCCAAAGGTAATAGGAAGGATTTGTGGCATGTTTTCATACATGGATGAGTTCCAAAATTTAGGATTATCCTTGATCTATAATAGATAAGATTAGGTACCAAATCCTTTCTGGATCTCTTGTTTGACGATAAGTGACGCTGGATGAAGCTCATAGATCGTATCTTTTATTATTATTATTGAAACTTAGCATATTGCTAAGCTTGGTTAATTGTAGGGCAACAAAGAAAGGGTCAAGCATTCGATCGTACCATTTAATGACACTCTTGTCCAAATCGGAAGAAATTTACCCTTCTGATTACACTAGCTCGATAACGATTTTTCATTTATATCTATTCAGTTAAATAGTATGGTGTTTCATGTTCTTTAAAAACTTATATTCAAATATATTGACGGAGGAAATGGTGTTGGAAGAAATTTACTCTTTATTTAGGATCCAACTCAACTTGTCTCCTAATTTAGTTAGGTGATTATCGAATACATGAAAATATACCGTTTTAAAAAAAAACTTACATAGCTGATGACAGACATGGGTTTCTAGAAGTTGGATTGGAGGGCAAACAATTGAGTTATTGGGCATGGGATAGGAAAGCAAGGGTAGGTAGTTTGAGTTTAAAATTATTGGTTGAATTAGCGAGTTAACTAAAGGAAAAGACAAGAATATCCATCTAGAATGCGAAGAAAAGCCAACAAAAGTACATAAAGAGGCGGTCCCCATGTGTCTTTGCATGGTATGTCGTCTATGGACTGTTATGGAGATTGCCATCAAAGTTCTTGTAAGAACTCCCCCCATACTTGATGAAACTACATACCTTTCTTCAAACAATTAAGCCTTTTGTCTCTCCCTTTGTTCTTTTAACATTTTCTTTATATAATTGAATTCAAATACTAATGAAATCGAGTTTTTCTTTTTTTTTTAATTACGACTTTTTTGCTTGTTATAACTTAAGGGATGGTATTTATAGCTTGGTTAGATCCTTTGTAATCAATGTGCTTTGGGTTTTGATAATTTCCTTGGGTTTCATTGAGTTACTTTTTTATTTTGCCCAATGATGGGAACTCAATTTTGATTGAACCATTCTGGTTTCGATTTATCTCTAGCTTTTACACATCGCCTGCTTCATTCTCTCTTCCAATTACAATTATTACAGAATCTAGCTACCTATTATGTCTTAATGCTGTCAAATGTTAATTTGTTTTTTTTCCTTAAGACAATTATGTCAGATTTTTTAGAATTAAATGTTTCTTCCCAAAGTTCTCGAGGAACCAAAAGGAAATGGGCTCCAGAAGAAGATGCTGCGTTGGTTTCTTGTATGGTCGACTTGCACAATGTTGGAACCTTTAATGCTGATACGGGATTTAAAGCCGGTTATTTAAATGAGTTGGAAAAAATGTTAGAAAAAGTTTTACCCAATGCAATGTTGAAGGCTAAACCTAATATTGAGTCGAGGATTAGAATACTGAAAAGGGATTGGTCAATCGTTTATGACATGCTTAATGGAAAAAACAATAGCGGTTTTGGTTGGGATGAACATAGGCAGCTCGTTGTTGCTGAAGATGCGGTGTGGAACTCATATATAAATGTAAGAATTATTTCAAGTCTTTATTATCTTATTTTCACCAAACTTATAACTAATATGAATTCCTTTTTTATAAAGCCATAAAGAAGGTGTCAATTCAAACATCGTAGTTTCCTTATTACGACCAACTTATCGCCATCTACGCAAAAGATCGAGCCATCGGAAAGATGCTCAAACAATTACCGATATCATTGAAGAAATAAATCTTGAGGATGCAGCTACTACAAATATTCATGAAGAAAGAAACGATTTCTATGAATGTGAAGTCAATTTCTCTTTGGATGACATGGATGTTTCATTCATGAATCGCAACCATCTAGAAACCAAGGGGGTTCCACATCTTCAAAGAAGAAAAAAGAATTCGATTCAAGTGATCATGTTTCTTCTTCATTTCATGATGTCGCCACTTTTTGGGGAAAAATGTTGTTGGTTAACAAATCAAGAGGAGTATTGCCTCCGATGCAGTAATTCAACAAAAGTCAAGAATTTCGCACCATCCAAGAAAAAGCTATAAAATTATATCCAACATTATGTGAAATAGAAGGTTTAACGTGGATGAGTGTTTTGAGCATTGAGCAAAATTCCAGATCATCCAACGCAAATGCTCATTTTCTTTAGTTTACCTTCTTCAGACGATTGGAATGGGTCAAGATTTCTTCGACCATTAAAAATCATAGTTGTATTGATGATAGTTTGGTAACTTTTTGTATTTGTAATATTTGGGACGGTATAATGACATGATATATGTCATTACAATGTTGTAATTTTTTGATGTGGCATATGAATTATGACATATAAACTAATGAAATCATGTAACCTTTTATTAATATATGAATATTATGTTTATGCAAAATATAATTCTCAAGTTATTTATTACTTCTAATATTTTTTTATTGTAGAATAATTAAATTATTTATTTTAATTATGATATTTTAGCACATTAAATATGTATTGCAGTTTAAAATAATAAAATAGATTATATATATTTTTATAGTATTATATATTTTAATTTTTAATTCATATAATAATTATATTAAGAAGGTTATTAAATTATTTTTAATTAAATTATATTCAATAATAATTATGTTAAAATATGATTAAATTATTTATTATTTTTATTAAATTATTTCTAATAATAATCTTATTAAAATTTAATAACAATAATAATAATCATCTACCAAAAAAAAAATTTGCTAAGGGTATTCTGGTCATTTTAGTTCTTTTCCTCATGCTATTACAACATCATTCTATTCAACCAAACACAAGAATTCTATTACAATTTATTTCATTCCATTCAACCAAACAGTTGAATTACTTATTACTATTTATTCCATTATTCCACCTCTATTCATTCATAACTTTATTCCATTACAGCGAACCAAACATATTGTTAGTCTTCCTTACATAGGTTGGACATCAAAGTTGTATGTATTTCAGGTGATAAATATATAAATATGTGATATATTAATTAACAAATATGGTCGGGTTCAATTGGAGTTTGGGCTTGGAAAATTTTGTCCGAGGCTAGATTTAAATTTAATACGATTTTTTTTTTGTTTAAACTTATTTTTCAAGTCTAATTTTTTATTTAAATCCATCTAAATTTCAAATACATTCGAATAAGTCTAAACATGTATCGTCTTAACTAAAAACAACCAAGTAAGAAAAAATGAAAGTAAACTTTTTTCTTAAACATTTAAATTAAGTTAAATCTTGGAGTCACTTTATCATCCTGGCCCAAACAACATGGACAATAGTGGTAATAAAAAAATCTTAACTTAAAAACATTTATTAAAAAAAAAGCCTTTTATATTTTTACCCTAAAAAAACTTCACTAAAAAAATAATTAAAAAAGAACTATAGCTTTTTGCCTTTACATTTTTACCCTTTATCTGATTCAACAATGACCAAAACCCCCATTTCCAAATGCACAAAGCCATAAACCCCTCTCATTTATTTTGGGGGAAAACGTCACCTGATTGGAAACTTTCCTCAACAACTCAGAAAGCGCCGAGATCTGCCCTCTGCTACAGGATCGCCAATGAGAAGGGCCTCCTTCACCTCCTCCATCCTTTCTAGGACCCTCTCCACCGTTCACGACGGAGGAACAGTCAACCTCCACCCTCGTTTCCTCCGGGTGGCGCTCTTTAGCAGCAGCAGAACCGACAATTCCAATTCTCGCCGCCATTGGTTCTCTCCGCTTCTCAATTCCTTTTCGAAAAGCTCTGGTCAAGCCGTCTCTCTCGGCCTTGTCGGCGTTGTCGCCTCTGTGACCACTGCTGCTTCGGTCTACGCCAAGGAGCCGCCACCAGCGGAAATCATCCCTAAGGACGTTGTTCTTTATCAGTATGAGGCCTGCCCATTTTGTAATAAAGTTAAAGGTAGTATATATTCGTTTTTCTTCTTTCCGTTGCACTCGTACCAAATAAAATTGACAGAACCAATCAAATTTGAACTCAAAACTTCATTTTTAAGCAAAAAGTAAATCCAAAAAATTATTTGGATAAGTAATTCTCACCTGTTTTGAATGGTTAAATAGTTAGTTTTAGTGAGTTCTAAAGGAAACGATAATATGCTTACATTTTAACTATTCGCTATATATTACATTTTTAAATCAGACATGTTTTGGTAACTACCATGGTGATGGAGAGAAGGATTCTCTTGAAGAACTGAAAACTAAAAACATAACAAATGCATTATTTTTCTTTGATGAAACAATTATATTAGAATCTGTTTTGTATTGTAATCACTTTTTCCTTTTTATTAGAATCTGTTTTGCATTGTAATCACTTTTTCCTTTTTAATCAGCTACACTTTTCTTTCTAGAATTTGCATTCTTCTTAGCAACTTTAGGAAGTTGAAAGACAATAACATAAGGCTTTGCTTAATAGTGTGAAAAGAAAATTGGAAAGGTGGAAAATTGACGGAGTAGAAAAATAAAAAGATAGATGATATATATTTCCTTTCATTGATTTGCTTGGTACAAAAGATGGAAAAATTGAAAGAAAATGTAAGTTTTTTCCCTTCCTTGCTTGATAGAGTTGAAAAATGAGGAGAAGAAAATAAAGCTTCTGAAAAATGCATAAGTTTGAACTAACATACATCCCCTTCTCATTTTCTCTCCTCTTATCATTCTAAATTGGAGTAATTGTTTTTAAGCATTAAGATTGAAAATGGTTCTCTCTTGTTTTCTTTCTTCCCACTTATCTCTTTCCTATCAAGTACACTCAGAGTTTACTTTCTTCTCATTTTTCCACCCATTCTTTCTGTTCTTCCATTTTTCTACTCAACCAAGCACATTCTCAGTAACAAGACAACTAATTAAAATCATAGTAACTTCATGATTCCTATAATGTTAATCGCCTCTCAGCATTCTTGGACTACTATGATATACCATACAAGGTGGTGGAAGTCAATCCCATTAGTAAGAAAGAGATCAAGTGGTCTGATTACAAGAAGGTGCCTATTCTGATGGTTGATGGTCAACAGCTGGTGGACTCATCAGGTTCTTGTTGTCAAAACTGTTTATAGTTTAAGTTCTCATTGGATAGTTTATATTATCCCTAAAGACCTAACAATCTGTTTAAGTTATTCTGTTTAAGTTATTGACTTTATTTAAGCTCATTAGTTGCAATGATGGACTGAACGTGCATGTGGAACATGCAGCTATTATTGACCAATTGAGTGAAAAGATCCTTCCTGGGAAAGCAATTATTTCAGTTGCTGATGAAGATGAAGAAACAAAGTGGCGTAGGTACGGACTGTCTTGTTTCCTATAGTAATTAAAAATTTATTTTTACTTTATCACTACAATATTATTAGTTCTTAAAAACTCAATCCTGATATAACATTTGTTACCTTCTTAAGGAGGATTCAGGTCTTCGGTTTAACCCCAGCTACTTGTACCAGAAAACTACCAATATCTTATTAAAATTTTATCTTGATAAGCAAAAGGTCTTAAAAAAAACTATATGGATGCACTAAATAGTTCTTTTTTTAATTTATCTTATACTTTGAAACTAATTGAGATGACGCTTACCATGAAGTATATTAAGTTCAAAATAGTGCCAAAACATGGTATACTCTCGGAATAACAACCTGTCAACCACGTTTGTCTAGTAGTGTATAAAGGACTTTGTAGTCTTTTCAAATATCTTTTTACAGATAAGAGCCAAACCAAACTTTGGCTTTTACTGTGCAGCAAATGAGAAGTTTACTGGAATTTTCGGTAACTAGTTTAAGGTCTAAAATGTGAGATATGTGCCTTTCAACTCTAGAGAATTTGGGTGATTGCTCCTAGCATTCCTCTCAATTTTTTATTACCTGGTCTTGAAAGATCAGAATTTGACCTCAGTTATTGACCCTCTGATAAAAGTGAATAATTTGTATACCTATTTATATTAATTGTCTTTTTAATTGAACCTCATGCATGAAAACATGAACTCTATGCTTAGGAAAGATGTTATGTTTCAGGATATATAAATGAGCATATATGAAAATACTTTTGGTAGTCGATAGAGTTATGAGTGTACAAAACTATACATAGGTCATTTTTCTTGTTTCTGAGTAGCAATGAGTAAATGATCTTCTACTGTAGAACTTTGGTTAATACATATTGCTGTATTAATGCAATTCAAAGTCTTCGTTTTTGCTTTAGCTGCTTTTAGAATAAGTATTTCATCTTTGGAACACTAATAATGATGTCCTTGTGTAGGTGGGTTGACAACCACTTGGTGCATGTCTTATCTCCAAACATATACCGCAACAAGTCTGAGGCTCTTGAATCTTTTGACTACATCACTAGCAATGGTAAATTAATGCATAATTTTGTATTATACATATGTAGCTGCCTTCCCCCCATTTACAAACCTTGCCGCTTTTATATTATTTTAGTCAATGATTGATCCATTTACCCCTAAAGTTGGGAATAAATATGTCATCCGCTATGTTTTCCACAAAGTCCTTTAATAAGTAGTGAGAAAGTAATTTTATCTATTTATGGATCATAGAGTTATTTGCATGTTTCGTTACTTGCATTGTTTTTAAAATGCCTATGAATTCTTTTGTACTTTGCCAAGCAAATTGCAACATTTAAAGGTCAATAGGCTTTGGAAACAATATTGTTTCATTTTTAATAATTAGGAAATGTTATTTTCCTGTCTCACTACTTCAAGTAATATATCATTTCCAATAATGATTTTCAAATAAAGTTTTACAGTCAATTTTTAGGAATAGGGAATTGAAGATGTGAAACAGTACAAAATATGCTTGGATAGAAGACATTGGAATTAGTTATGTCTAGTTTCTTTATGCAAACTTGAATTTCTATGCTGTCTTCTCCTCTAAGCTTACAATGGATTGAAAAGAGTTTAAGGTGAATTAAACCTCTGTAAATAGTGCTAGGTTTCGTACGCTGTTTACATGTTATGGGTAATATGAGAGGAATAACGAGTAATATAATGTTTTGAGTATTCATCACACTAGAAATTGTACTAAATTTGTTAATTACTAAATTAAAATAACCCAGTCTTATCCAAACAAAAGATTAAAACATGTAAACTAAAACTAAAACTAAATAAAAGAAAATAACAAAAATAAAGATTTGAGTTTAAATTAATTAATAGATGAAAGCCTACAAGACCTGCATACCAATAATTCTGAATTGAATTAGTTGGAAAGGATGTTACAAATATATACAAGGAATAACGGAAAGAGAAAACTAAATTTAATCATAAAAGATAAATAAAATGAAAAACCAATTAAAATAATAAAATCTAGATCAAAACTTCAAGGACTTAGATAACCGAATAACTCTATTGCTTAGAGTTATCAATTGACCAAATGTCCAATCTTTTAATTTTGTAATCATTGCACATGTTTGAAGAAGGGTGGTAAATTGATCTGTTGCTTTAATTAAGTATTAAAATTGCACCGTATCCATAACCGCAGACGAAGGTGAGCTTAAGTAACTCCATTATTTCTAATTTAGCCTGAGGCCCTGAGTACAGAATAAATGCTGAATCAAGCCTGAGCCTGAGCTTTCTGCTTGATATACTCAACTTAGGGTGATTGCACCCATAGTCCCCTACCAAGAGCCTAATGTAATATCTATAAGCATGCTTATGTAGAATTCCTTCTAATTATTCGTTCTCTGAAATTCCTTTTTAGTAATCTATTTGCAATAATTGTGTTTGGAAGTCTTCATCATGAACACATAAGATACTTTCTTTTCTACAGAATTGTTAGTTGAATTATGAATTACCTGACATCAATTATCACAGCTACCCTTCCTATTACACTCCCAGTTATGCTATTCTGATTACGGGGACCAGTAGCATGAAAGTTTTACTTGATGATCTCTATAGTCTAATTGTCATTACATTGGTCTCCATAGGCAAAGTTTGGTTATGGCATTTTCTGTCTATTTGATGCTATCATAATTTCCTCAACTTGTTACTACGACTTTTTTTCCGTAAAATTTCTAATTTGTTTTAACTTTTGTTGTTTTATTTTGATGTAGCCCTCTTATATAATTTAGAATTATTTCTTCGAGGATTTTGGCTGTTCTTTTACCATAGTGATAGTGTTTCATGCTCGAGTTTGTTTTGCTATTCAATCAGTACCAGCATCAGATTCCAACTAATAATCTTCACGTTCCTGTTGTTTTTTTCTCTTAACTGCAGGTAACTTCAGTTTCACTGAGAAGATAACAGTGAAGTATGCCGGAGCTGCAGCTATGTATTTTGTGTCCAAGAATCTAAAGAAGAAATATAACATCACTGATGAGCGTGCTGCCTTGTATGAAGCAACAGAAACATGGGTGGATGCTCTAAATGGGCGAAATTTTCTTGGTATGATTTCTAAGTGAATATAGTTTTCAGAGATCAGATCAAGTTACATATGCAACAGTTACTGACTGATCAGTTTCTTTTAATTATTTTTTTTGGGGGGGAGTTATTGACTGATCATTATGACATGCATTCGTTCATTACATCTTTTCTCTTATTTTCATGAAGAAAAAATTAAGGTTCCTAAGTGGTCTTGGTGGGGTTACAATTTAATTGAATTAGTACATTATAGTTAAGCTCCCACCTTGACCTGAGTCTGGCAGAGTTAACCTATCGGAACGATTTTCATATTGCTTTTCTTATAACGTTTTTGAAGGGCAATTGTAAGTTTTTCTCCTTAATCTCATTGTGTAGGGGGATCGAAGCCTAATCTAGCTGACCTTGCTGTCTTTGGGGTGCTAAGACCGATACGTTACCTGAGATCTGGTAGAGATATGGTGGAACACACTCGAATTGGAGAGTGGTACTCTAGAATGGAGAAAGTAGTTGGGGAGTCATCAAGGATCAAGGCTTAAACCATATGCTCTTGGCAAGGTCTGTTCCCAGCATCAATTGCCAACGCCTACATCTTAAATAGAAAACAAAGTGGTTTCCTAATAACAGTTTTGGTTTATTAAACAATTTTTTTCCCATACCATAAGTTGATGGGCAATTCTGTTATTGTAATTCATATTTGAATGTTGAAATTGGAATTATTTCTATAGGTAGGTTTTGTAAGCAATTCTAGGGAATCAGGATGCCTCACAGATGGATTGTATTATTTTGACTTGATTTTATACCTTGCAATGGTCCCGAAATAAATTCATCAAATTAGGTCTGTTTCATGGTCACTTGACGGACGGGCTTCAACTATTAACAATTTCTGGGTGGTCTTTTTAATCTTTTGGCAAATTCCTGGCGTTTTTTCTCCCTCTAATTTTGATTTTGTTTTGTTAGCTTTGCATGATAGGAGGGCAGAAAAGAGAAAATATGTAAGAATGGAAGTGAGAGAAAGATACTAAGTTGGATAAAAAGATATGAGAAATTCATTACTAATATGTCAAAAGTTCAAAATTGGTACAAAATTTACATGTAAGAAAATTTGCTAAAGTACCATGGTAGCATTTGTAGTTTGAGTTAAATTGTATTTTGTTCTCTTCATTAAAAAATGGGTAAATTAGTTGTATGTTAGATCAAAAGTAAATTAATTTTTCTATTAAAATTTCATATATTTCTATTGTTAAAATTTGTCTTTGTATATTAACATGACATACACATGGCACATTATGTGTTATTATTTGGTTATTTTGTTGGCACGCCTGCTTTTAATACTACAAATAAATAAAATTTTTAATAAAATGATCAATTTATTTTTGATCTATGTATAAGGATTAATTTATCATTTTTTGAGTAAAGAGGCAAAATGTAATCTAATTTTTAGTACAAGGGCCTCTATCGTACTTTCAGAAGAAAATCTAATAAACAAGGCAAAGTATCTTTTATATTATGGGATAAATATCAAAACTATAAACTTTGATTTTGGTTCAAATGTATACATATAATTTTGATTTTAATTTAGCTTTTCATATTTAAAGAAATAAATATATCAAATTTATTTTATATTGAATAAATATAATTATTTATGTATGAAATATATAAATATAAAATAATGTTATATCGATAATTATGTTAGTTGTTTATGAAATTTGAATCAAATCAAAATTTTATATATAAAATTATACAAAATCAAAGTCTACGACTAAAATAATGTTGCATAATTGTGTCTTTTCACTGTTGATAATATCACACTGAATAAAAAGTTTTTGACCAAAACCTACCTACTAAATGAAAAGTTTTTGAACCAAACATGTAATTTTATGATTAAAATCTTACATTTTGTTTGATGATGTGTATAAGGTGGCAAAGTGGAAGGTTGAAGCAAATCTTGCAAAATTGAGAGTGGTAATAGGTGATGATCAGTAATGCGGAGAAATGGTGAAATAAGCTAACCAACAACGATTGGGGTAGGTGATGGTTAGGAAGGTGGAAAGATGGATAAATAAGCTAAACAATAATGATGATTTCAGCAAAGAAATAAATTTGAGTTCTAGAAAATGTGTCCGCGAATAAAAATTTTCAAAATGCAAAAAAGTCATTTAATAAGTGTAGACATGTGTTCTTGGTTATTAACGATCCTCGCATAGTAGCATTCTTGGCATGGGTACTTCTTAGGACGTTATTCCTGGGCAGTTTTGTTGACATTACTACTTGGGATCGACATTCCATATTAGGAAGGTTATGGAACAAGTTGTGGAGTTAAACTTAACCTGGGTTTGTTTCACTATTGAAATATCTTAAAAGAGTATAACTTGAAAACTCATATATGTATTTTATTAATAAGTTCACTTTGTGCTTTCTTTCCGTCCCTATCCGCATTGAACAAACAACACATTTGCACTTCAGTGTGTAAGTAACACTATCCTCACCCAAATGTATTGAGAGAGTAACTTTCATATAACTATAATTATACCAACAATTTTTATATCTTCTCACATTACTCACTACTAGCAACCCTTTTATGTGAATGTGATTTCATTCACTCTCACTACCCATCACTTGTATCACGTGTTGGATTAATTGATCTAGAAAATAGTTATTTTAGATATAGCGGAAGTTTAATTTTTTTTTTAAAAAAAAAATTGAGCTATTTTTATGTTATTTATAGTAATAAAATTTAATCAAAATTATATCTGTGCTTTGTACAAGACAAACTAAAGTCGATCTTGGCTTTCAACCGAATGACCTTTTATGTTATCTTCGAACCACGAATTGTCCAAATGTGGGCTCCAGCAACATGAACCAAATCACAGAATGAAAATGATTTATTTACTTTTAGTAGAAATGTAATTTCTCTCTCTATATATGGATAATTATTCGATATTCCCAGAAAATAAAATTTATTCTTTGAGAATAAATTATCACTACTTTCCGACAGAATAACAATGTATGAAAGATGTGTAAATAGCTTAATCAATAGTTTTTATTTATAGAAAAGTACAAGAGTTCAACTTGAATAACGCCTAATTAAAGAAATATTATTTTAATAGAAAATACAATCCTAGTCTAACTAGAGTAGAGGGAGGCGGCGACATCTTTGTATTATTACTAGGGTTGTTTCCCCTTGTAGTATATACAATGCTCCATTTCAGGCCTCTCATGTATTGGATTTAATTATACGTGTTTCCTGAATTTTTATCAAACACTTATAATTTTATCCAACCCAATATTTATTTTTTATTACCCAAAATAAATATTATTTAATCAATTAATTTAATTAACTTAATTAATATCCGAACTCAATTCTAATTCCATTAAAGTCATAGCAACTTTACCATAATAAAATTTATGAGAAAATATA
Source organism: Gossypium rotundifolium (assembly GCA_025506655.1). Taxonomy (NCBI): domain Eukaryota; kingdom Viridiplantae; phylum Streptophyta; class Magnoliopsida; order Malvales; family Malvaceae; genus Gossypium; species Gossypium rotundifolium. Next base: position 131,128,155 of record CP106724.1, on the reverse strand, counting down.
TTTAATTTTCTTATTCAATAAATTTAAAAAGACTTAATTAATTTTATTCAATCTTCTAACTTCAATTAATTAAATAATAATTCAAAGAACTTAAATTAATTCCCAAATCACTTCTTGTACTTAGAGAGAAAACACATTCACTGTGAATAGTGATACATGTGACCCATTTATCTTACTTTACCATTTTCATCCATTTCTATTCATTGGTTCTATGTGCAATTCGTTTCTGGTTATCTCGAGTTAGTGGAGGGACTTATTGAACATATATAATTAGGACTTAAATAATTTATAATTAAGTTTCAAATTTTCGCCTATTAATTACAATATTATTTAGTAACGAAGCCATTCCACTAAAGTACCGTAAAGCCAAATCTGCCATCAATCTTTCTCCTTACCCGGATGAATTTTTGGATAGTCAAGTGGAGATTTGAAGCCCAGTTATGGACAATGGGCTCGTGGCCCGTGCAAGTACAAAAATGGACCATTCCAGTCGAGGCCCATTGGATGATGAACGTCAGCTGATAAATGTATTGGAATACGCCAATGAATGGTGGCTCGTATCACTTACTGCAATTGATGAAGTAGGCCACCAGTGTCCACCAAGAGAGGCCAGTAAGTTGCCCGGTGCAATTCCATAGTCGTTCAGCACCACACAGAAGAAAGGATGTAGAGGAAGATATAAGCCTACCTTTAGCAGATATAGTGGGAGAATGAACCCATTGTTTGAGTCACTCAATGAACACTCCCCTTTAACGATTTCGAAATCGTAGGCAAAGTTAGGCAAACTGATTCCTATAGTTGCCAAGTGCTTAACCATTTCCTCTTCAATGGTTGTACATCTATAAAACGGAGTTACTATCAACGTACTGGCTTCGGGATTTCATAGGTCATTGCCACCTTATACAGTAGACGCACCCCTATGACCCTTTTGATTTTGGCCACCTCAACCACTGACCCTATCCCTTATGTTTATTCTGACTCTAGCCATTGAAGAAAAATGAAGCAAATGAGGATGGAGAATGAAACATTACTTCTGGAACTGGTTATGTTCTAGAGGGAACAATTGTAATGCTCTAAGGATGAGATGCCGAAGAACAAAAGAAATTGAATCAAAGGAAATGAGATTAGGGCTCGGAAGAATCTTTTGGGATGATAAAATTTTGGGGGAAAACAAATTGAGAAAGTAATGATTTCCTTTTCCTGTGATTGGTTATATAAGGCAATCGTTCCCTGGAAGTTTCAAGTTTAAAATGGTAATAAACTGTTCAGATCTTCCAATTTGTGCTCGACAGCTGTTGGTAACTCACAAGGGTTTTTTGAAACCCTTGGTATTAAGAAATGCAAGAATATCTGCCAATTTAGATCACGTAGGCAAGTGACCGCCAAATTGGGTTCGTCTATCATGTATCTGCCAAAATGAATATCACAAGGAAACCATTCATTAAGGACATCAACTTCGACACTTCATAGGACTATATCTTAAGTCCTCACAACAGGATTATCTGTAAAAGCATCTATCCGTAGATTTTATTCATAGTGCAAATGTTCACATAACTAGTGAAGAAGCACTTCGTGCAAAGGCTATGTGAAGTGAAAGCCCCATCGTATTATGTATAGATTAATTCACTAAGTAAGAAATTTTGAGGACAAAATTCTCTTTTAGGGTGGAGAGTTGTCACACGCAGAAATATCAAATCCTAAGATGTATGGGAGACTTGCATATTAAATTAAAAAGATTCCTAATTGGATAAGCTCTTTTTTAAATAAACGCAAATGAAAAACTAGTTGAGAAAAGGTTGGGCTTCAACCTTAGTCCGGGTACTTTCAAACTAGGAAGTTCTTAGTGGGAGACACAATGATTAAGGATATTCCAGGTGGCTGTTGAATTAGTGTTGGTGAATGAAGTACATGAGGACTATATATATAGGAGAGGCGTTATTTTCGAGATTAATTTTCTTTCATTTTTTGTTCTTTCTTCATCTGTTTCTCTGATTTATTATGGAAGAGAAAAGGGTTAAGGAGCGTCATGCACAGAGGTTCAAGATTTAAAATTGGAAATTGTAAGTAGGTGGATCAAGTAGCAAAGGAAAAAGCTTAGTAGAGGGTTTGGCGTCAAATATTAGGTGATTTCTATATCTCAAGTCTTAAATGAACGATTTCTATTTTAGAATCGTGTGCAAAGTATGTGTGATTTAGTGTTCTACCAATGGTTAAGTTTTGGAGTATTGTGTTGCATGTTATATGTGTTAAGTTCTACAAATGATGAATCATTATAAGATTGAATGTTGGTGGGTCGTGATTTATGCTACTCAATGATATGAAATTGCATGGCTGAGTGTAAGTTGATTATATGAGTAGATGAAATAATTGACGTGATACATGTCATGCTTTAAATAGTAGTATTGCTTCCATGCTGATGTGTGAAATGCATACATGTTATTCATATGAAAGATATAACAGTCCGTCATGACTATCTCATATGTATGACTTCGAAAATAGGGGATTCAATCTTAAGAATTAACCTACATGTTATTTTTTCCAAAGAGAAGACCAACAAGAACGGGTTATCTGTTATTGTCAAATAATGGCAGGATGAGAAAGACCGTCATATCTGTATACTTGATTGAGATGAGTAGACTTTCTTTATTAATTTGTAATGTGGACTTCTTTATGAATCCACTGGTATGTTTCAAAAAACATGAATTCGCATACTTAGGTATGAAATATGAATCCATGAGGATCGTAATACAAATATGAAGTTATTAGGAAAAGCTATTTATAGTAGTTTGCAATAGGGACTATTTGCCAAGATCGGTCTTATGAGATTATCTACAATAGTTGGTGCAAGGCGTGTTATGGAAATTATTTATGGGTTATCTTTCACAAGTTCCTAAGTAAGAATCCTCAAAGATTCCCTCTTAAGGAAATATCATAAGAGGCCGCAAAGGCAACTAGTGAAGATAGAATCCTTAGGGATAATCCACCAAGAGATCAATTGTTATTAAATCTGTAGTGCACCTATGAAATCTCTCCAGTAGAAGCTTTATGTGTGCAAGGCTTTGTATATTTGTACATGAAATCTTTTATTTTCAAGTTGTTAGTAGTAGTTCAAGTTGTTCTCTAGGATGCATGAGTAAGTAAGCGATAGTATCATTGAAGGTAATGTGCCAAGTATAAGTGAGTCAATTCGTGCAATGTAAATACTACACCAAAGAGATCAGCATATTTTCATAATACCGATGATTCAAATGTGAATGTCAAGTGCGATCACGTTGTGTTAATAAAGTATGAAAACTCACTAAGTTCTTTAGAACTTAGGTAAGTGTTATTTTATATTGCAGGTAATAAGGAAAACTTGAGAGTTTGAGAAGGGACTAGGCCAGAATCCATCGTGCTCTATTAGATTGTGTAACAGCCCAAACCCGGCCCAAACGTTAGGACCGAATATGGGTCATTACGAAGAAGAACTTTTTGAAACCCATTTTCGAAATCCACTTAAGTTTTGTTGTAAACTGCTCGTTTTAAGTTATCTTGCTGAAATTATACTTAGTCCAAATTCGAAAATTTAATTAAGTCAAGTTATTATACAAATTTCAGATGTGCTCGATGGCACGATAAAACATTTTTCGTGTTAATTTAGAAAAACGTGTGATTCAAATTTATAATTAAAAACAAAATATCCAACATATAAGAATATAACTAAAGTAAAGGATATGGAGGCCTTATTACATCCAAAATAAAACAACCCAATAATAAAATTTATCGTAACTAAATTAAAGTTCATTTAATTCTAAATCCACCGCATGGCCACCTCAAGTCCCTCCGGCTCCATATCCGCGATCTATTCATCACCTGAAAAAAATAATGGAGAAGGTGAGTCACCAAGACTCAGTATGTAACCCTTCCCCGTTTTAAAACGTTTTCATACACAACACATAACCATTAATATGCAAAATATTAAATACCCATCCTAACCATCCAAACGCCATCTGCTCACCCTGTTGTGGTACCAAACCACCGGTGGTGCCAAACCACTAGTGACATATAGTCACAATGTGTTACCAAAACACCGGTGTCCGAGACACAGATCATTTGATGGGGCCAACCCATCGTGTGATACCAAATCACCGCGACGATCCCATATCTCAAGTGGGGCCAACCCACGGTGGTGTTAACCACGGGGACAAGTCGCTAGGAGGTGCCAAACCTCCGGAGGTACCAAACCTCCGGTGACCGTAGTCACGGTGTGTTACCAAAACACTGGTGCCCGTCGGCACAATAATACTGCCCCCTCCACTCATCAATCCCGCATCAATCACATACTTAAATCTCATGTATCAATGCATCATGCTTACCAAAAGCATCAAATAACAATTCAGGTACTTACCTGAATCACCATCTATACCGATATGGTATATTATCAATGCTGCATAAAAATCAAGATAACATTCACAACAAACAGCATATTAACAAATTATATGTGTGTATGTACACACCTGTCACCACTGGATAGTCTAAATCCCGAAAAGAAGAGTCGACCACCCTAGATCTACTGCCCCTATATTCGGCCAAGACATGAGTTAGTACATTCGGCCGAATCAAACAATTTTAAGGGTTCACCTTTTGAACCCGAATCCTTACCCGAAGTCTTGAGTATCAGCCTTTTATTTCACCACCCTAAAATCGGCACTCAAAAAGTTAGTAGCCTTCGGCTAAAACGATTAACAATCGACTAACTACAGGAGATCTTACCATTACTTACCAACTAAATAACCGAGAAAGGAGGGTCAGATCTACTGCTTGTGAATCCCGGAGTTCCTAGATGGAATCAGTTTCAAAGAGTGGTTAGTTTTCTGCCTGCAAATGCCGAAATTTTGGCTTTTCTCCATCCTACAAGTCGTCAAAGATTGAAAATATGGAAAGAGGGGAATCGGCCATCACTTACCTTCTCAACCAATTGAATAAAGGAGAAATCCCGAAGCCACTATACTATTCGGCCAAGACTCTTAAGGGAGTAATAGGAAGATTCGGCTAGGAAAGAAAAATAATGGGAGAAGGAGTGTTAGAATTTCGGCAAATAGGAAATAAAAAGGAAAAAGGGAAATTGAAGATAGGGATTTCGGCCAAGGTTTTGGAGAGGAGGAAAATAAAAGTAAAATAAGAAGAGAGGTGTTTTGCTAGGGATCAAAGAGTATGGAAAAGGAAAATATCGGAAGGAGGGTGTTGAAAATTCGCTAGCAACCGGAGAAAAGAAAAGAGAACAAGGTGACCAAATGGGTGCTTTTATAAGCATTCTAAGCACCCCTAGTAGCCTTGCCGTCCAACTCTTCAACCAAGAGTCCAAAATCCATCCCACTTCCTTAAATTGCTCCAAACCACTTGTTTAATTAAATTCAAAATAATTTGAATTAATCCCAATAAATCAACTAATAAATCAACTAATATCTCCTTTATCTACTATAATAATATCCTTGATTTCCACTTATTATCCAATATTATTAATAAAATAAAAAGAAAGAGAGTTCAAAGAGAGAAAGAACTCTCCCTCCCTATGCCGTCCAAAACATGAAAGCAAAAGGAATTACATGACTCAACCATGGCTCTCCTTGTTCTTGATGGCGCAATTGTAGCTCCCAAGTGGCCCTCCTTTGCCACTTATTCTAGGCTCATTTTATGTCAAAAGCTCCTTATTTATTCTTATAACCCCTAACCACTAAGGCTATCCACTTTTAAAGTAAATAATATATTTATTTCTACCATTCCGAGCCAACTCAAGGCCTTTAATTAAACTCTATTATTCCATAAATAATATCTCATAGTTCATACATAAGAAAAATGATTAAATTCCAAATAACCCCATTTTGGGATGTTACGTTCTACCCCTTAAAATAAATTTCGTCCAAATTACTTAACTAAAATAGATGAGGGTATTGCCCAGTATCACATCCTCGAGTTCCCACGTAGCTTCTTCCACACCATGGTTCCGCCACAAGACTTTCACTAAGGGCATCGACTTCCCACGTAGAACCTTTATATCTCTATCCAAGATCCGAACCGGTTCCTCCTCAAAAGATAAGTCTGCGTTAACCTCGATTTACATCACGGGCACCACATGTGATGGATCCGACCGATACCGCCTCAAAGATCGATACATGGAAGACATTATGAATTTGACTTAACTCGATTCGGCAGCTTGAGTGATAAGCTACCGGTCCTATTCGCTTGTCATCAGATATGGGCCAATGAATCTTGGGCTCACTTCCCTTTCGTCAAATCTTAACACCTTTTTCCAAGGCAACACCTTTAGAAAGACCTTGTCTCCCACAAAGATACTCCATTTCCTTGCGTTTGAGATCGGCATAAGACTTCTGCCTATCTGATGCTTCCTTGAGACGAGACCGAATCACTTTGACTTTGTCTTCAGTCTCTGCTACCAATTCTGGGCCCAACACTTGTCGTTCACCCAACTCCGTCCAACACGTCGGAGTTCAAGATTTCATCCATACATTGCTTCAGATGGTGCCATCTGAATACTCGCTTGGTAGCTATTGTTGTAGGCGAACTCGGCTAGAGGTAAGAATTCCTCCCAACTACCTCGGAATTCCAAGACACAACCCCTCAGCATATCTTCTAAGATCTGTATGACCCTTTCGGATTGCCCGTCTGACTGGGGATGGAAAGCTGTGCTGAAATCCAATCGCGTACCCAACGCTTGATGTAACGCTTTCCAAAACCTCGAAGTGAACCTTGGGTCCCTATCTGAGATAACTGATACAGGCACACCATGCAATCTGACTATCTCGGCCACATACAACTTTACTAGCTTCTGGAGTGAGTAGTCCATTCTCACCGGTATGAAGTGAGCTGATTTAGTCAAACGGTCTACGATCACCCAAATCGCATCCTTCTTCTTTGGGCGTAAGGGTAGACCACCAGCGAAATCCATAGTGATCCTCTCCCATTTCCATTGAGGAATCTTTACCGGTTGAAGTAGCCCCGATGGTAACTGGTGTTCAGCCTTAACCTGCTGACACGTCAAACACTTCCCTACGAATTCCGTTATCTCACGCTTCAACCCGGGCCACCAGAACTGTTTCCGTAGATCTCCATACATCTTGCTTCCTCCCGGATGCATAGCGTATGGGCTGCTATGAGCATCCTGGAGAATTTTCGCCTCAACTCCATATCCTTTGGCATGCAGGGCCGTCCTTGAAAACATAACACACCATCACCAGTCAAACTATACCCTTCCAAACCACCATCCTGAACTTGCATTCTCTTAGCATTTAACCCTTCATCCACTAACTGTTTGTCCTTGATTTCCTCGATCCATGTTGGCTTAACTTGAAGCTCTGCCAAAAGGCTTCCGTTGTCATATAGGCTCAACTGAGCAAACATTGCTCTTAAATCCGCCACAACCTTTCGGCTCAACGCGTCAGCCACCACGTTAGCCTTACCCGGATGATATTCGATGGAACAGTCGTAGTCCTTCAACAGTTCAATCCATCGGCGCTGTCTCAGATTCAGATCTTTCTGAGTCAGAAGATACCTCAAACTTTTGTGGTCCGTGTAAATTACCGACTTCTCCCCATAAAGATAATGTCTCCATATTTTCAAGGCGAAGACGACTTGGCTAACTCCAGGTCGTGAGTTGGATAGTTAACCTCATGCGGTCTCAGCTGACGGGACGCATAGGCTACTACCTTCCCATCCTGCATCAATACACACCCCAAACCAGTGTGAGATGCATCACAATAGACTGTGAATAATTTCCCTGCCTCGGGTTGTACTAAACCGAGCTTCGTCGAATCTTCCTCGGTTTATCAAAACTTTCTTGCTGCTTCTCCAACCATACAAATGGAACACCTTTCCTTAGCAACTTAGTCAACGGCGCTGCGATCAGAGAGAACCCTTCCACAAATCTCCGATAATACCCTGCTAAACCCAGAAAACTTCGTATCTCTGCCACCGACTTAGGCGGTTTCCACTCCAACACCGCTTCAATCTTGCGGGATCTACTCTAATCCTTTCACGACACCACGTGACCTAAGAAAGCCACCTCCCTCAGCCAAAATTCGCACTTACTGAATTTGGCATACAACTGTTTTTCCCTCAACACTTGCAGAACTATCCGTAAATGCTTGTCGTGCTCCTCCTCCGTCTTTGAGTAAACCAATATGTCGTCTATGAACACCACGACGAATTGGTCTAGGTACTGTTGAAATACTCTATTCATTAAGTCCATGAACGCCGCCGGTGCATTGGTCAATCCGAATGGCATCACTAGAAACTCGTAATGCCCATACCGAGTTCGAAAAGCCGTCTTGTGAACATCGGCCCCCTTCACCTTAAGTTGATGGTAACCCGACCTAAGGTCTATCTTCGAAAACACCGACGCCCCCTTCAACTGGTCAAACAAGTCATCGATTCGAGGCAATGGGTACTTATTTTTGATCATTAACTTGTTTAACTGACGGTAGTCGATGCACATCCGCATAGAACCGTCCTTCTTCTTGATAAACAATACAGGCGCTCCCCACGGAGATATACTAGGTCGAATAAACCCTTTATCCAAGAGCTCCTGAATTTGAGCCTTCAGCTCCACCAATTCCTTTGGTGCCATTCGGTAAGTTGCTATAGACACAGTGCCGTTCGGTAGCAAGTCTATATCAATTGACTTCCGATCTGGAGGCGGACGAAAGTTCTTCGGGAACACATCAAGAAATTCCCCAACCGTTCGGACCTTTCCAACTCATCGACTTCTTAACTTCCAAAGCATGATTTGAACCAAAATGCCTTACAACCCTTCTTGACCATCTTCTCAACCTTCAAGGCGAGACACCACGTTGGATGTAATTCCTTCGATTACCAATCATAACTACTTCATTCCCTTGATCGTTTGAGAACCATGCGCTTAGCGCGCAATCCAACTTCACGGTACCTAACCACCAATCCATTCCAAGGATCAAATCGAACTCCCGAATGGTAGTTCCATCGATCGACCGAATCGACCCCTTGGAGTTCTAGGGGTACATCCCTAAAAAGTTTGTCTACCACTACAGAGTGACCTAAAGGACTCACTACAGTCATCTCCCTAGCAGCAATCTCAGAGTCTAGGTTCAAAGTCTCTACCACACTACTTGCTACGTATGAATGCGTAGAACCCACATCGATTAATGCATAATAAGGAAGACCGAAAATCAGAAACGTACCGGTTATGACATCCGGTGCGGCCACCTCCTCATGACGCCTTGCCGCATAGACTAGGCCAGGCTGCCTAGCCTCTGTGTTGCCTGAACCTCTGCCCTGAATTCCTCGACCTCGGTTAGAACTGTTGCTTCCTCTGCCATTACCACGGCCCCTCTGCGGTCCCATATTTCTATCCTGAGTACAGTTACGCCTCCGCCGATTCGAGCTCGCCGGGACAATCTCGACCGATGCTCTAAAGACCCACACTCAAAACATCCTCTATCGTTGGTCGAACAACCTCCCCAATGGGACTTCCCACAGCGATTGCACTGAGTCGGTCTCTGATTAGTAGCTACGGGCCTTGCTGCCTGATTTGGCCCACTCTGCCTAGCCTTCTTCTGATCATTACCACTGGATCCAGCTGACCCAAATCCTCTCTTTTGATTATTCCTACTATAATTTTGTCTCGACCTCCTTGATCCCTCGGCTACCTTAGCCTTTTCCACAAGGGATGAAAACTCACGAACTTGTCATGGGCAATCAAGAACCTCAAATCATCTGAGTCCATCCTCAAAGCGGACACGGTGCTCGTGTTCAAGAGCCACGATGCCTCTAGCATACCTACTCATCTTAAAACTCCGCCTCATATTTCGCCATCGACTTGGTTCCTTGCACTAACCCCGTAAAGGCTTTCCTCCGAGCATCAGATAATCGGTGCCCACATACTTCTTCCGATAGGCGGTTTTGAAATAATCCCAAGTCAAATCATCTGCAGTAGCGCCATCTCGAATCGTCACCACCATCGACACGCTTCATCCTTTAGAAGTGATATGACCCCTTTCGCTTTTTTCTCCTCATCAGTCAAGATCATCCATGATCCTTTCATTGACTCTAGCCAAGATTCGCTACACTGGGTGCCACTCGACACACCGGAACACCTCGGCTCCGTTGGACCGAATTCGCCGGAACAGATTTGAGCTCTTAAATTTCAACCATTGACCACCAATTCGAGGACTCGCAACACCGCCATGAGCATCGCCCTCCTCCCGTCGATCCTGCTCCTCCGCTCCAAAAGTTGGAGGTGGTGGTGGCGGTGGTACATCATTTTCGAACCTTGCCCGACTGACGGGTTCGGACACAAATCATCCTACCCCTACCGTGTCCACGGCGCCCACGTCCTCTAGAACTCATTCTATCTACTGTGCTTTTAATTTGATTAAGAGAAATTTTATGTATTAGTGTTTGTTCCACTTCATTACTCGCGAAGAAATTTTATGAAGAAATTTTAATTAGAGATTCTTTCGTGCAAACAAGGTTTCAGTCTTCTATCTTAGTTCACACAAGGAAGTTCTTGCATCCATTCCCTAATACTTTCCATACCTATTCGCTCTTCGGACATTTCTGCCCATTTCTAACCCAGGGGTATTTTCGTCATTTTCCTATAGGGGTATTTTCGTAATAAAAGAGATTTTAAAACTTTAGTAAAGTAGGTTGTTTTTGCTATTCCCAACACTGGAGGGTATTATTAAAAATTGATAAGGTTTGAAGTTATGGCATTATTTCGAAAACCAGGGGTATTTTGGTAATTTTGTCCATCAGGGGTAATTTTGTAATTTTGTAAATCAAGGGTGTTTTAGTAATTGCAAAACCCTGAGGGTCCCTTTTGAGAATTTTCCTTTCTTAAAACGGTGATGTTGCAAAAATTTTGTACTCAGGGTCGTTTTGGTAATTTTATAAGTTGAGGGCGTTTTCGTAATTTTTCCAAAACCAAAGTGTTTCATTGAGGATTTCCAAAGCTGAGTTGAATATTTGAGAAGTAGTTAAAATTTTTGGACAAATCATTGAGTTGATGTTTTATGGACCAAGGGTATTTTAGTAATTTTACCCCTAAGGGCATTTTCGTAATTTTCCAAAAATCGAACTTTTCGGGGAAAACATTGTAAAAAGAGTTGTTCTTACTTTTGAAGGAGTAATTTGAAAAGTTTTAAAACCAAGTTTTGTTGTTTCATTCTTTTTTTTCGAAAATCAAGGCTAATTCCCTTTCGGGTTTTAGTCATTATGTTTAGCCTATGACCGAGCCCTCTTGGTCGTGGTGAACCAAGCTACGCACCAGTGTGGTTCGTGTGGAGAGGAGGTGAGTCACACGGACTGCTTAAATACCAAGCTCCCACCGAACCTTTCTAGACATGCATGAGAGGTTACCACACCATCGAGCCCTCCGGGTTAGGGTGAACCCAAGCTACGCACTAGGTAGGATTCCTGCGAAGAGGTGGTGAGTCACTCGGACTACTTAAATACCAGGCTCTTCCGGATCCAATCCTAGACATGCGTGCATGGGGTTACCACACCCTAGCTCGATGACTAAGTCATAGGTTGGTTTCGTTCTTTAAGTCTTATGTTCATTTGTGTGTTTGAGTAATCTAATCCTAGGGTTCAAGTTCCTATAAGTCTATCTACGCTCCATGCTTCCTACCCTTCTACGTAATATAATTCACAGAGGTTTAGATGTACTTACAGGCGGATCGGTCTTGGAGACTCGGGCCATGCCGCTTTACAACCCAAAATCAATTAATAAGGCCTACTAAAACATTTTTTGGGCCTTGGGCCCCACAAATGAAGTTTTGAACTGGCTCGATACTAATTTGTAATAACCCAAACCCGCCCAAATGTTAGGACCGAATATGGGTCGTTACAAAGAAGAACTTTTTGAAACCCATTTTCGAAATCCACTTAAGTTTTGTTGTAAACTGCTCGTTTTAAGTTATCTTGTTGAAATTATACTTAGTCTAAATTCAAAAATTTAATTAAGTCAAGTTATTATACAAATTTTAGATGTGCCCAATGGCACGATAAAACATTTTTCGTGTTAATTTAGAAAAACGTGTGATTCAAATTTATAATTAAAAACAAAATATCCAACATATAAGAAAATAACTAAAGTAAAGGATATGGAGGCCTTATTACATCCAAAATAAAACAACCCAATAATAAAATTTATCGTAACTAAATTAAAGTTCATTTAATTCTAAATCCACCGCATGGCCACCTCAAGTCCCTCCGGCTCCATATCCGCGATCTATTCATCACCTGAAAAAAATAATGGAGAAGGTGAGTCACCAAGACTCAGTATGTAACCCTTCCCCGTTTTAAAATGTTTTCATACACAACACATAACCATTAATATGCAAAATATTAAATACCCATCCTAACCATCCAAACGCCACTGTCTACCCCGTTGTGGTACCAAACCACTGGTGGTGCCAAACCACTGGTGACATATAGTCACAATGTGTTACCAAAACACTGGTGTCCGTAGACACAGATCATTTGATGGGGCCAACCCATCGTGTGATACCAAATCACTGGCAGACGATCCCATATCTCAAGTGGGGCCAACCCACGGTGGTGTTAACCACAGGGACAAGTCGCTAGGAGGTGCCAAACCTCTAGAGGTACCAAACCTCTAGTGACCGTAGTCACGGTGTGTTACCAAAACACTGGTGCCCGTCGGCACAATAATACTGCCCCCTCCACTCATCAATCCCGCATCAATCACATACTTAAATCTCATGTATCAATGCATCATGCTTACCAAAAGCATCAAATAACAATTCGTATTAACAGGTACTTACCTGAATCACCATCTATACCGATATGGTATATTATCAATGCTGCATAAAAATCAAGATAGCATTCACAACAAACAGCATATTAACAAATTATATGTGTGTATGTACACACCTGTCACCACTGGATAGTCTAAATCTCGAAAAGAAGAGTCGACCACCCTAGATCTACTGCCCCTATATTCGGCCAAGACATAGTTAGTACATTCGGCCGAATCAAACAATTTTAAGGGTTCACCTTTTGAACCCGAACCCTTACCCGAAGTCTTGAGTATCAGCCTTTTATTTCACCACCCTAAAATCGGCACTCAAAAAGTTAGTAGCCTTCGGCTAAAACGATTAACAATCGACTAACTACAGGAGATCTTACCATTACTTACCAACTAAATAACCAAGAAAGGAGGGTCGATCATCGCTTAGAACCCGGAGTTCCTAGATGGAATCGGTTTCAAAGAGTGGTTAGTTTTACTTTTCGCAAATGCCGAAATTTCGCTTTTCTCCATCCTACAAGTCGTCAAAGATTGAAAATATGGAAAGAGGGAATCGCCATCACTTACCTTCTCAACCAATTGAATAAAGGAGAAATCCCGAAGCCACTATACTATTCGGCCAAGACTCTTAAGGGAGTAATAGGAAGATTCGGCTAGGAAAGAAAAATAATGGGAGAAGGAGTGTTAGAATTTCGGCAAATAGGAAATAAAAAGGAAAAAGGGAAATTGAAGATGGGGATTTCGGCCAAGGTTTTGGAGAGGAGGGAAAAATAAAAGTAAAATAAGAAGAGAGGTGTTTCGGCTAGGGATCAAAGAGTATGGAAAAGGAAAAATATCAGAAGGAGGGTGTTGAAAATTCGGCTAGCAACTGGAGAAAAAGAAAAGAGAACAAGGTGACCAAATGGGTGCTTTTATAAGCATTCGGCACCCCCCTAGTAGCCTTGCCGTCCAACTCTTCAACCAAGAGTCCAAAATCCATCCCACTTCCTTAAATTGCTCCAAACCACTTGTTTAATTAAATTCAAAATAATTTGAATTAATCCCAATAAATCAACTAATAAATCAACTAATATCTCCTTTATCTACTATAATAATATCCTTGATTTCCACTTATTATCCAATATTATTAATAAAATAAAAAGAAAGAGAGTTCAAAGAGAGAAAGAACTCTCCCCTCCCTATGCCGTCCAAAACATGAAAGCAAAAAGGGAATTACATGACTCGAACCATGGCTCTCCCTTGTTCTTGATGGCGTCAATTGTAGCTCCCAAGTGGCCCTCCCTTTGCCACTTATTCTAGGCTCATTTTATGTCAAAAGCTCCCTTATTTATTCTTATAACCCCTAATCACTAAGGCTATCCACCTTTAAAGCAAATAATATATTTATTTCTACCATTCCGAGCCAACTCAAGGCCTTTAATTAAACTCTATTATTCCATAAATAATATCTCAGCAGTTCATACATAAGAAAAATGATTAAATTCCAAATAACCCCATTTTTGGGATGTTACAGATTGCTTCTTCCAGTAATATACAAACACGGGGCAACCCAAAGGCGGAGTCTCAAGGTTAGACATAAGTGGTAATTATATAGGGTCGCAAGATACATTTCCTTTAAACTATATAAAGTTGTCTGTATGATAAAGTTACTTTGTAAGTTTTTACATCTTAAAATAATTGTATTAAATTCATGAAATTTTTTAGGTTAATTGGATAATTTTGTTTTCATAATACTTTATTTACATGATTGTGAATTTTGACTTGTCATAAGAATTAGTTAGTTATTTATAGATCTAGAGTGTAGCACCCTGTAGTCTAGACCTGGTGACCGGGCCGAGTGTGGAATGTTATAATTAATGTAACTGATAGATATTTTATTAAACCAGTTTGTTCAAAAAGTATAAGTATATAGAGATGAAAATACTACACTAAGGGTAGCACATCCTAACATCACATTCTTATGAACTAACCTACCTTTTTCCCATGTCTTATAAAATATGTCACTTCTTTCGTATCTGCCTTTTTGGTAATAACCTTATAAAGGCTCTGATGGTGATTCAAAGGTTCCATTCAGGATTTTTTAATCTTTGGATAAAGTTAAACATAGTAAAATTCTTGCTAGAATCACTACAACTACCATAACATTCACCATCCTTAGCCACTTACCACCTTTATCAGTACCACTTGCCACTGTGTTTGTTTTCTAAAATTTGCTCTGATTTTCCTCTCCATAATCTCTCCACAGTATCTTGTTTTGTTAGTTTATAAAATCTCCTCACCTTAACAAAAAGAACCTTCTACAATAAGTTATGAAAGCTCTTATTTATATGTTCTAAATAGGAGATACAAAATTTGGTATTGAAAAACATTTCCAATTATAAAAGGAATTAATAATGTGTTAATAAGGTTTATTATTATTTGGTAATAGTGAGCAGTCAATGGGAGTTAAATACAATTTTAAAGAAATATAAAAACCCATCTCTTGACTTCCTTCACGATATAGGGAAAGGTTAAGGGAAACATTTTAACTATCTCCATATTTGATTCACCAAGCCAAACTCTTAAGAATATCAAATAGTAAAGATAACTAAAAAATTCTTCCAAATTAAAAGGTTTTCTCCATTTTTTCATTAATGAAATAATCTGTGTGTAACAGTCCGATTTAGACCCTAGTCGGAACAGTGGTTTCGGAACCACAAATCTGAGTTAGTATAATAATTAATATTATTTTCTGTGTTTACTGTGTGTGTTTTGGCATGTGCTAAAATTTCGTGAATTAATTCATCTATTTGTGTGTTTAATTTGAGAAAAGGACTAAATTCTAATTGAATAATGGCCTAAATGATGTTTCTTATTAAAGATGAGGTCCTTATGTGGTTATTTAACCATTTGATATTTTAAATTCCAAAGATAGACATGTGATAGTGGAATTTTAATGATAATAATAAAGGTTATTTTTGTAAATTGGAAATTTCATGTTATTAAATAAAACAAAAGGCTAAAAAGCCACCATATTCATCTTGTTTTCCACCGAAATTAGAAAGAAGGAATAGAGTTAAAAGCTTTGAAGCATTCGACCCTTGTCTTCCTTGATTGAGGTATGAGTTTTGTTCAGTTTTTTGATAATTTTTATGTTTTTGAGATCGTTGCTTTGAGTATTACCCGACCCATGCTTGAATTTTTGATTTTGGTGAATATTTTGAGTTATTCCATTGATGAATATTTGCATTTTGTGAAGTTTGATGATAAATTATGAAAGATATGTTTTGAATTAATATGTTTTGTATTGGAGTTTTTGATGATTTTGAGTTATTAAGACTAAATTGCAAAAATAATAAATTGAAAGACTAAAATGCAAAATAAATGAAATATATGGATTAGTATGAGCATAAGGAAGATTCGGCTTAATTATGATATGGTGAGATTTTGTGTATTTTGTGTTTTGTGCAATTAAGACTAATTTGTAAAAGTATTAAATATCAGGGGTAAAATGGTAATTTTTCCATTTATGTGTTGTTGGATTAAAATGAATGAAATTGTGTTTAAATGAGGTTAATTTGAAATTATATAGATCAAGAACAAAAGAAATCAGACTTGGATCGGGGAAAAGCAAAAATAGTCGAATAGTCGATTTACATCGTTCGTCGATATCCAAGGTAAGTTTATAAGCAATAAACATTGTTGAATTTGAATGTGTATGATTTTTATATATTGAAATCAATTGTATGAATTTCTATGGTTGGAGCCAAATGCATGAATGTGTATGAAATTTGGGAATATATTCGGTTCAATTGAGATATGAATTATGAATAAGAATAACTTTGTAACAGTGATATATCAGGCTTATTGTTTAGTAGGCTTTGATGCTGGTGTATGATATCAGGCTTATTGCCTAGCAGGCTTTATGCTGGTGTATTGAATCAGGTATATTACCTAGCGGGATCTGTGCCGGTGTTTTATACAAGGCTTTATGCTTAATGAATTCTATGTGAGCAACGGTAAAAGCAATTAAATGTGTTAAGTGAGCTAAAGCATTCAGGTATGTGAATATGGTTATTCTATTCGAAATGAAAGTTAATTGGTTGAAAGATATGTGATAGAAAAGTTTTGTGATGATATTGAAAATGTATGAAACTATGAGTAAGGTATTCAGTTTTATGATAAGTATAAGTATGTGTTTTTAAAAGTTTGATTCACTGATTGTATATATATATGAATACATATATATATAATCGATTATCTATGATATTATGACTTTGAACTTGGAGAATATATTGATAATTTATATTTATGGTATATTCGGCCATGGTATATTGATGTATAAATATATGTTTGATTCGAGTTATTTTATATATTTATAGAGGTTGTTAATTTGCTTAAATTGCTTATAACTTACTAAGCTTTGGAAAGCTTACTGTGTGATTTGTTTCTTTTCTTTGCAGTGTCAGTAAAGTTAGCTCAGATCCGGGGATCGTCAGCATCTCTATCACACTATCGGCAATTTATTTTGGTACTCTTGAAGATGTGTATATTTGAATATGGCATGTATAGGCTAGTCATTTGGTATATGTTTGAGATGTAAATAGCCATGTGATTTGGCTAGTTATATGCTAATATATGATGCATGTTTTGAAATGTTTTGATGGCAATGAGATGACCTTATGAATGGTAAGTTATTGAGGGAATGATGCTATAGTGATATGGTAATATGGTGAATGAATTATGATTGGTTATGCTTGTATTTCAGTTGTGAAATTTAGCGCATGAATTGGTATGTTTGAATGTATTTAGAAGCATGAATTGATATTGTATTGAAGCTTGTGAGTCGACCCTTGTGTAGGTGGCAAAGTTGGCCTTGCAAATGGCCTATTTTGCATACTGGATAAGAAGCACGAGCATGCGTCCCTGTCGTGTGATTTAAGGACTTCTTCTTGGTGTGTTTGGAAAGGTTACACAGTCGTGGCCCACGGGCGTGCATGATGGCCGTATGACCAAGTCAGTAGCTAGCTTAAGGATACATGGCCATGGCACACGGGCATGCCTAGTGACCGTGGGAATAAGTCAGTATATTGCTTAAGAGTACACGGTCTTAGCACATAGGCGTGCCTGGTGGCTGTGTGAACAAGTCAGTATGCATGCTCTATTTTGGCACGGCCTAGACACATGGGTGTGTCTGGTGAACGTGTGAGGTACATGGCCTAGTTGCACGGGCATGTGACCTTAACAGTATTGAAGAATATCTAAAATTTTGGAAATTTTCATTGGTGTTCGATTTAGTCCCGACCCTTTTCTAGCACGTGTTTAAGGTCTTGTAGACCTAGAAGAGGGACTTTATGATTGTAATTGTATGTGTATGATTGAAGAATGACTTTGTGTCGTTAAATAGATTTGAAATGTTTCGATTGTTCGGTAATGCCTCTTAACCCTATTCCGGCGACAGTTTCGGGTTAGGGGTGTTACACTGTGAAACTTTTTGTTAGTGTTGATTTTCAAATGTTTTGATATAAAAAAATTAATTTTGAATTCCTTAAATAAAATTTGCAAAAATTACTTTGATAAATTTCAAATATATTTCCAAGTGTTACAAACTCAAAAATAAAGTTTCTAAATGACTTAAACTGTTTACAAAAGTTTTTGAGTACCCCCAAGTCCTTTATAAATGCTTCTATGGCTTATTCTCAAGTTTCCCCAACAACGCCTTGAGGGACAAGGCCATATGTCTCGAGACACACAAACTCTGATTGTAAAATTACTCAAGGGGAGCTTTGTCTCAAGACATAGGCCATGTCTCTAGACATAAGCCTGTTTATCTCGAGACAAACCAACATCGAAGCTAAGGGTATGCTACAAGTGAACCTTAACTTGAGAAAAAGCCGATTTGTCTCACGACAAGCAAACATTGAAGCTAAGGCTTGCTTTAAGGGAGCCCTATCTTTAGATAATCATGTAATTTTCTTAAGACATACTTGTTGTGTCTCGAAACATCATGTAACACCCCTAAACCATATCCATCACTAGAACAGGGTTACAAAGCATTACCGAAATAAATAGATCAAATACAGACATTTCATATTATTTAACATTCATGTTAGATATTATTCATAAAGTCCCTTATATGATCCCTCGAGGCCTAAAACATACATTAGAAACAAGTCGGGACTAAACCGGTATTCAAAAATTTTTTCGCGAAATTTCAAAATTTTTCCTAGGTGCATGGTACACACGCCCGTGTGGTCAGGCCGTGTGGGCATTCAAAATGGGGCATACGGCCGTGTCCCAGCCTATGTCTGTACCCATGTAACTCTCTGACTTGGGTCACACGGCCAAGTCACATGCTTGTGTGCTAGGCCATATAGGTATAGGGGTCACATGGCAAAGCCACATGCCCATGTGCTAGGCCGTGCGATCAATTCTGAGCATTCTGTTTTGAAATTTTAAAGATGCAAGGGACACACGGCCAAAACACACGCCCATGTGCTAGGCCGTGTGTCACACACGACAGAGACACATGCCCATGTCTTTGCTTGTGTGGACAAAATAAGGCCATTTCTAAGCCTTATTTCTCACCCAAACTTGTCTTCCACCTACATTAACACTTAAACACATTCCCAATCCAATATAAAACATTTGAATCAAGCCAAACCAAGTCTTATGCATATCATATCATCTTATATAATTAAGTATCCATGCTTAACAATTTGATCACTTATATATATATTCATATCTATATCAGCTATACCAACTCAAGCCATGTTACAATTTGCCTATTAATTAAACATCAATCAATTATACAAAAACACATATCAACCATGATAAGGCCATATACTTATATATATATATATATATATATATATATCAAAATGTATCAAACATAAATCATTCAAATTGCTAATCACAACAAAACATTTACATGCCATCAATGACCAAATTAGCCTATATATGCCATTATACCAAAGTAGATTTAATAAATATACCAAAAAAAGGTGATTGATAGTGTGATGTGGCTCCGACCAGCTTCCAACCTTAACGAGCATCCGAGTTACTATACAACAGAGGAAATAAAACAAAGTAAGCATTTAATGCTTAGTAAGTTCGTATAACAAGAAATTGACTTACCAATTAATTTACATTTAAGGTAAGCAAATAAACATGCTCAAACCAATTTGGCTAATTCCCTAAACACATATCCTCATCAAGCTTGTTAGTCATGTAATTCACATAAATACCAAGAAACGTGAATGAGCTCATCAATATTCAATTTCCACATACATGTATTCATTACTTCAAGTGTCCACGAACATGTACATATAATATCTTTATATTTCAAGTATTTCTCATAATAATTCATCTTGAATTCATATCATTTCATATCAGAACTTTACCCGCTGAATCATTTAAAATATCGATGGATACAAGGGTAGTACACATGAAGTGTACAAGAATGTAAACCATCAATTCATATTCGGGAATGCTTATACGATTACATACATGGGAAGCTCTCACTCGAGCCATATATCAGGAAGCTCATGTGAGCCATGTAACAGGAAGATTATCTGGGTTGTATCACAGGAAGCTTATAAGAGCCATAATCAAGAAGCTCATGCGAGCCAATAACGGGTAGCTCCGAAGAGCCATTAACCGGGAAGCTCCGGATAGCCCTATATCAGGAAGTTCAAGTGATCCAATATCGGGAAGCTTTGGAGAGCCATTAATCAGGAAATTCACAAAGAGCCTTTCATCGGGAAGCTCACGAAGAGCCATATAATGGGATGCTCATAAGAGCTGTGGTGTCTCTACAACACATACAGAATCACAACCAATTGGGATGCTTCGAGGAGCTATTAACAGGAAGCTCGAGAGGGCCATGTATCGGGATGCTCATGAGAGCTAATAACGGGACGCTCTTTCGAGCTGTGATGTGTCCGCAACATATGAAGGACCACAACCAATTCGGGAACCCTGTATCCATCGAATTTCATTTATTCAAACGGGACTTATTATTTATCAGGTATTATTGGATATGTGATCAATTTCATACATACGAAATTTATACAATTCACATATACAACATCCAATTCAAATGTATAAATATACACAATTTAGTTACACGAACTTACCTCGACAAGTGTTCCTGTACGCAAAATCTACTAATCGGATACTTTTTCTTTTCCTTGATCTAACTCTGTATTTGGCCTATTTGGATCTATATGAATGAATTTATCATTTATTTAATACAATTCATACTCAATTCAATCAAATTCACATCTTAGGCAAAAAAACCATTTTGCCCCTATACTTTTATTTAATTCTGATTTCGTCCCTACGCTCGGAAAATGAAATTCATGCAAATTTAATCCTTATTCCAAGCCTAGCTAATTTTTACATATTACAATAACAATCCATGTATTTCACAAAAATTATAATTTTTCCATAAATTTCACATCTTTTCAATTTAGTCCCTAAATCACAATTTCATAAAAATTCATTTTACAAAAGTTGTTTATCTATCAACAACCTTTCATTTTCTACCATAAATTTAATAATTCATGCATATTAATCCATGGCATAACTTTAATACTCTGATAAATTTGCAAATTAATCCCGAGATAACTAAATTAAGCTATTACGATCTCAGAAATATAAAAATTACTAAAAAGGGGACAAGATTACTTACCCAATTAAGCCAAGTAAGCTTGCTTGAATTCTCTTCACTTAGCTAGGGTTTCCATGTATTTAATTTTGGGAAAGATGATATAAATGATGATATTTTCTTTTATTTTACTATTTATCATCTTTATTTCTTATCTTTCCAATTTTGTCTTTTTCTTTATTTAATTTTCCATGGATGAATCATCAAACTTATCTAGTAACCTCTCTTAATGGTATATTTGCCATATAAGAACCTCCAATTTTGAATTCCATAGCTATTTGATACTTATAGCTACTAGAACTCAACTTTTGCATTTCATGCAATTTGGTCCTTTTATCAATTAAACATGTAATCGGTAAAATTTTCCTAACGAAATTTTCATACGATATTTCTATCATAATTTAGACCACAAAATAATATTAAAATAATTTTTATTTTCAGACTCAGATTTGTGGTCCCTAAACCACTGTTCCGATTTCATTGAAAACGGGTCGTTACAACTCTCCCTGTGACAGCCCGACTTTAGGGCTAGTTGAAACAGTGGTTTTGGAACCAGTAATTCGAGACCAGAGAAATTATTTTTTATATTATTATATGTGTTATATCATGATTATATGAGTGCATGAAAATTGTGGTGCATTAATTTTGATGATTGCATGCTCAATTGCGAAAAAGGACTAAATCGCATAAAGTGCAAAAGTTTTATTTTATAAGCTAGAGGTGTATAATAGCTATATAATATTAAATTGGAGGTATTTAATGTGCAATTAGGCCATTGGGGAAGTGATGGCCAGCCATAGGGACAAGAAAATCAAATTGGTAAATGGTTAGGTGAGTTTGGTAACTTAATTGAATAAAATAAGATAAAATAAAGAGTTATCATCTTTTCCTATTCCCATTTCTTCCTCTACCAAAAAATTCAAGAAAGAATAGGGGTTTTTGAAGCTCAAACTTTCATCCAAGCTATCTTCTTGCAAGTAAGTGATTTTAGTGGTCTTTCTTGATAATGTTTGTACTTTTGGAACCCCTAAAGCTTAAGCTAGCTAAAGAGGGGACTATTTTGCAAAACGGTTGGAAGTTTAAGGATTTTCCATGAGATTTCTTATATTTTTTTTTGATTTTTTAGGGGAGAAAATGAAACTTGGTTGTTAAATAAACAACTTTTGTGAAAGGTGTTTCCATGAAAACACTTAAAAGGACCTATTTGTAAAGGTTGTAAATTGAGTAGTAAATGCATGAAATGATTAGTATTGTGAGTTTTTATAAGAGTAATAAATGTTCATCTAGGCTTTTAAATGGGGAAATTTGATGAAAAATGATTTACGAGCCTAGGGCCAAAATCGTAATTTTTCCAAAGTATAAGGGCAAAATGGTATTTTTTCCAAAGTAGAAATTTTGAAGTGTTTTGATTTATGTAGTGATTAAATGAGTAAATTTTATTATTATAGATCAAAAAGAACAGGGAATCAACCTTGACCGGGGAAAAGATAAGGTTTCGGACTAAACCTCAAATTAACATATTTTGCATCGAGGTAAGTTTATGTGTAAATGATACATCCTTATTACGTATGTTTTACCTATTACTACATTGTGTGGATGTAAATGCTTATTGGTGAGATTTATTGAAAATGGTAGAAAATGGGTAATTCTCGAATGAACCTTCGGAATAGAAATGTGGGTGCAGATAAATATCCGTAAATTTGTAATTGTTGGTGGGCTGTGTGCTATACCACCTTGTTATTTATTACGGATGGGCTGTGTGCGATACCATCGTATATATTATCACTTTGGTGGGTTGTGTGCGATACCACCATAGTTATCATTGTTGGTGGGCTGTGTGCGATACTACCCTATTATTGATTAATGGTGGGCTGTGTGTGAAACCACCAGGTATCTTGTATCATTCCGAAGGGTTCATAGAGAAGCTTGACTAAGTGAAAATTTATGTGGCCTTGTCGTGATAAGTGCAGGGCATATGTGCAAGTAAATGTAAGCAATGTTTATGATATGTGGTTGGGATATGGTAAGGGTTGAAATGACTAAGCATGATTATGAGGATACGAATTGTTTTTACATAGTATGTAATGTTTTTGATTGATTACATGTGATATGATGCTTATTGTTTACATATAGACTTACTAAGCTCAAAGCTTACTCCCTTCTCTTTTCCCTTGTTTTATAGTGTCGAAGAGCCAGCTCTGGACACGAAGATAATCGGAAGATCACACATTATCAGCACATCTTGGTATAGTTAGATTTAGCATTTTGAGTATAGCATGTATAGGGACTAGACTTAGTTGAATGTCATATTGTTTTGGCCAAATGTGTTGGCCCACTCAAAGATGAATTCTTTTGTATAAGGCTATAGTTGATGGCTTTTTCTTATTAATCTATGAAATGATGAGGTTATTCATGAATGTGCAAGTTGCATGGTTGATTTACTTAGTTTAATTAGGCATGAATGAGTTGATGGTTGGATGTGATTTATGTTTGTATGAGTTGGGGTGATAGAAAGAGCTTGGCAAATAGCCTTGCTCTTGTCCACACGGTCAGCCTTATGGGCGTGTGGTTAGACTATGTGTCCTCTTGCATGCTAGGATGGCAAGTCAGTATTCTCAGTAGTAACTACACAAGCAGAGACACGGTCGTGTGTCTCAACTGTGTGGAGGCACGGCCTAAGACACGACCATGTGCCCAGGTCGTGTGAAGTCTGCATCTGATTTAGGAATTTAATTTGCCACACGGTCGAAGGACACGGGCATGTGCCTTGGCCATGTGACAATTATGGGGTGATGATGTCAGAAACAGAATGTCAAGGTTTTTGCACATGGGTTAAGACACGGGCGTGTCGTGGCCGTGTGAGGGACACGGGCTATGGGCACAGGCCCAGGATACGGGCGTGTGTTCGGCTGTGTGAAAAACCTTGTAGGCTCGAAATGAGAAATAAATCCACATGGGTGTGGAACACGGGCATGTGATATGCCACACGGGCATGTCTCTTCCTCCACAGGGGTGCGTGGACTTTTTGATGAAGATTTTCTATGTCTTTCTAGAGAACTTTTAAAGGGTTCGATTTGATCCCGAATCATTGTTAAGATGTGTGTTGGGCCTCGTAGGCCCATACTAAGAATGTTGTGAGGAAGTTTAAAAAGTTTTGAATTTTGGGCGAAATTTTATGGCTCGGAAATGTATGTTAGTATGTGACTGTGTTAGGTAACACCTCGTACCCTATTTCGGCATTAAACACTGATAGGGGGTGCTATTGTAACACCCCTAAGTCAAAATTGTCGCTGAAATAGGGTTAAGAGGCATTACCGAACAATCAAAACATTTCACATTCATTTTCAAAAACATAGTCAATCATCATTAAAACATATTGCAACATAATCATATAGTCCCTTATTGAGGTCTATGAGACCTCAAACACGTGTTACAAAAAGGTTGGGACTAAATCGAAAGCTTAAAAATTTTTTTAGAAATTTAAACATTCTTAAACACTGCAAAGGTCACACGCTCGTGTAGTCAGGCCGTGTGCCTCACAAGACTACCAGATACGCCCAAGTGTCCAGGCCGTGCCAAACAAGGGATACATACTGACTTGTCCACATGGCCACCAGACACGCCCGTATACCATGGCCGTGTGAAATTAAGCTAGCTACTGACTTGGTCACACGACCACCAGGCACGCCCGTATGCCACGACCGTGTAACCTACCCAGGCACAGTTCGAAGTGACCCTTGAGCCACACGGCAGGGACACACGCCCGTGTCTCTGGCCGTGTATGCAAAATAGGCCAGTTGCAAGGCCAATTTGCCACCCACACAAGGGCATCCCTACAAGCTCCAAGTCAATACTAATTCATGCTTCTAATTACATCCATACAATTCCATTTCACGCATTAATAATTTACCAACAATACCATCCACTTCCATACCTATTATCATCACGAATAAGTCTATTCAAAGTAACAATTGTACATCTCAAAACCTATATATATCAAGCATCATGTAATCCATGCCATAATTCATTTTCAATCCACATCTTTCATCAACCATATAATCATGAAATATACAATATTCATAGCTCATTCATAAGTTCATCATCATTCAACTTCAAAGCCAAATCACATGGCAAGGATTAAACATTTCAAAACAAGCCATAACTTCTAGCCTATACATGCCATATTTCAACTATATACATCTTTCCAAAAATACCCAAAAATAGATTACCGATAGTGTGATAGAGATGCTGATGATCCCCAGATCCGAGCTAGCTTTACTGACACTATAAACCAGAGAAACAAATTAAACAGTAAGCTTTCAAAAGCTTAGTAAGTTTGTAATATAATACATATTACTCAATAAAACCACATCAATACATAGATAAATTGCACAATTAGGCTCATAATCAATCTCAACCATATGCTCAAATATCTATTCATTCAACTCTTAAAGCTATCATCAAACACATAGGTTCAAACGTACCTTGATCAACACATAGTTACTCACCATTCAGGCTACTCAATTGCTCGATATTACCTCTCGTTCAAACTTTGTTATTCCTTTGATTTATTCGCACACTTAGTGCCAATTTCATAACCCGAAACATAATTGTCACCGCACACTTAGTGCAAATAAGTTTAACCGAACTTATATTGGTATCACACACACAGTGCCAGTTTGATAAGCCGAAGCTTCTATCTTTTCGCACACACAGTGCTAATCATCTCTGTCTCGTTTCTAATTTTGCACACTTAGTGCCCTCTAATTCAATTCCGCACATAGCATTTCAAATATCATAATTATATATATTTATATATATTTATTCAATTCACATCACATAGATATAGTTTACGACTAGTATTATATCTGAACTTACCTCAGACGTCGAAATACCGAAACGGTCGATTAATCGAGCACTTTGTCTTTACCTCGATCTCGATCCAAACCTCTTCTTTCTTGGTCTATACACATTCAAATTCAAATAATTCAATCACCAATTCATTCAATTTAGTCCTCACACACATATTTAGGGCATTTACAAAATAGCCTTCACATTTTCACATTTCAACACTTTAGTCCCTAATGCATAAAATCATCAATTACACATAATTTGCTTGTGCCCATGCCTATCCGAATTCTCACTATACTCATACAAGCCCAAATATTTCATTTATATATTTCACATTTTAGTCCCTCAATTTACGTTTTTCTCAATTTAGCCCAAATTACACAAATTCATCAAAACTCCAAAGACAAACTATTTTAATTAAACACATTTCTTTCATTTTCCACTATCAAACATTTAAGAACCCACATGTTCAAACATCATCAATTCACAAAATTAAGACATGGGTTAGCTAGAGCACAAAGCAACGATTACGAAAACGTAGAAATTATCAAAAAATGGATCAAAAACTAACCTTGTATCAAGCCAAAACCATGGCCAAACCCTTGCTTACTCTTTTATTTCTTTCCTTTGTTATTTTTGGTCAAGAAAATTGAAAAAATGTCTATTTTCATACCTTATTCTCATTATAACATATTATTATGTTATTTACTAAATTAACCTTTTGAATTAATAAATAAAACATATAAACATTAAGGACATACTTGTCCTTTGTCATCCACTAACTCAAATAATGGGCTTATTGCCTTTTAAGGACTCCACATTCAAAAGCCAACAACAATTAAGCACTTAACAATCAGCACACAGTATTTTACACTTTATGCAATTAAGTCCTTTCTCATAATTCGACACACAGTCGATAAAATTTTCACACGAAACTTTCACATAGACTCAATCACACATTATAACATCAAAAATAATTTTAAAAATATTTCTTCGACCTCGAATTTGTGGTCTCGAAACCACTATTCTGACTAGGGTCTAAACCAGGTTGTTACAACTCTGGCCCCTTAGGGATTTTTGTCCCCGAAAATCTTACTAGTGAATAGGTGTGAAAATTGCTCTCTCATAACATTATCAGGCTCCCATATTGCCTCTTCAACTCGTGTTTGTGCCACAACACTTTCACTAAGGAAATTCTTTTGTTTCTTAACTCTTTAGTCTCTCGTTTGGATCAGTTCTTCACTATACGACAAGTCTAACTAAATTTCAACCATAGTAGGAACAATCACATGAGACGGATCAGATCTATATCATCGAAGCATCGACACATGAAACACGTTATGAATCTTTTCTAACACAGGTTGCAACATCAATCTAAAAGCAACCGACCCAACTCGTTCAATGATCTTATACGGTCCGATGAATCTCGAACTCAGCTTGTCTTTCTAGCCAAATCAAAGTATTTTCTTCCATGGAGACACTTTTAGAAACACTTTTTCACCAATCTCAAATTCGATATCCTTCCGTTTCAAGTTTGCATAAGACTTTTGACGATCTGAGGCCACTTTCAAACTGTCACTTTCACTTTCACTTTCTGCTCAGTCTCTTTTATTAGATCAACCTCGTGAATCTTATTCTCACTTAGCTTAGTCCAATACATTGGAGTTTGACATTTTCGACCATAGAGAGCTTCATATAGTGCCATTTTAATACTAGATTGAAAACTGTTGTTGTACGCAAACAATCAATGGTAAATGTTTTTCCCACGTACTTTCAAACTCAAGTATACAGCATCACAATATATCTTCGAGAACCTGGACAATCTGCTCGGACTGACCATCCGTCTGCGAATGAAATGCAGAATAAAATGCAACTTTGTGTCTAAAGCCTCTTGCAATTTCTTCCAAAATCGCGAGGTAAATCTCGGATCTCTATCAGATACAATAGATAGTGGCACCCTGTGCAATCTCACAATCTCAGCAATATACAATTCAACCAATTTATTAAGTGAATAATCTATTCTCACCGGAATGAAATGAGCTGATTTCGTCAATCTATCAACTATCACCCAGATTGCATCTTTCTTTCCTGGAGACAAAGGCAATCTCGACACAAAGTCCTTCATGATCCACTCCCATTTCCACTCAGGAATCATAATCGGTTGTAACAAGCCGAAACCGATGTTCATCTTTAATTTGCTGACAAACTAAACATTTTGGCACAGAGTCAGAGATATCTCTTTTCATACCATGCCACCACTAAAACTGTTTCAGATCGTTATACATTTTTGTACTCCCCGGATGCACGGTCAAACCACTATTATGAGCTTCGTTCAAAATTAACTGAATCAACTCTGAATTCTTCGGAACACAAATCTGATCTCTAAATCTCAAACAATTTTAACAGCCCGATGTAAACCCTAGTTGGAACAGTGGTTTTGAGACCACAAATTAGAGGTTAAAATAATATTTTAATGTTTATTTTTTGTGTTGATTATATGTGATATAGCCTGTGTGAAAATTCTGTGTGGTAATTTTATCGACTGTGCGCCGAATTAAGAGAAATGACTTAATCGCGTAAAGTGTAAATGTTGTGTGCTGATTGATAAGTACTTAAAATTTGTTGTCTTTAGAATGTGGAGGCCTTATGAGTAAATTAGCTCATTATTAACTTAGTGGATGGTTAAATGACATATTAACCTTAATGTATATTTGTTTTATATAATTAATAAAAGGACAAATTGGTAAAATGATAAATTAATTAATATTAAACAAAATAAAAAGATGAAACATGTTCATCTTTTCTTCTCTTCAACCAAAAATAGGAAAAATAGGAAGGGTTTGAGAGCTTTGTGATATTTGGCTACTTCAAGCTTCAATTGGTATGTGATTTTTGTTCGATTTTTGATAAATTCTATGTTTTTGTAATCGTTACTTCGTGCTCTAGCTAACCCATGTCTTAATTTTGTAAATTGATGATGTTTATGAGATGTGCCATTGATGACATGGTGAGCTTTGTGATGAATATTGGTGTTAAATGGAGGATAAGTATTTAATGAACATGTTTTGTTCATGGATTTTTGTTGAATTTAGCTAATTAGAGCTAAATTGTGAAAATGATAAATTAAGGGACTAAAATGTGAAATAAATGAGATATGTGGACTTGTATGAGTATAGAGAGAATACGGCTAGGCAAGGGTGAAATGAAATTATGTGTATTTCGTGATCTTGTGAATCAGGGACTAAAGTGTCAAAATGTGAAAATGAGAGGGTTGTTATGTAAAATGCCCTAAATACGTGTGTTTGGACTAAAATGAATGATTTGGTGATTGAATGGATTGAATTTGAATGTGCATAGACCAAGAGAGAAGAGGTTTGGATCGAGATCTAGGCAAAGATAAAGTGCTCGATTAATAGACCGTTTTAGTATATCGACGTCCAAGGTAAGTTTAGATATAATAATTGCTATTAAACTAGTATCTATGTGATGAGTAATGAATGAATGTATATTAATGGAATAGATTGTATTATGAACGAGTTCGAGTACTGAAGCACTAAGTGTGCAAAATTGAGTTGATACAGAGTTGAATTAGCACTGTTTGTGTGAAACAATAGAAGCTACGACTTTAATGATTAGCACTGTGTGTGTGAGAAGATAAAAGCTTTGGCTTATCGAATTGGCACTGTGTATGCGATACATATATAAGTCCAGTTTAACATATTGGCATTAAATGTGGATGACAACTATGTTTCGGCTATGAAATTGGCACTATGTGTGCTAATTTATCAAAGGAATAGAAAAGGTTGAACGAGAGGTAATATTGAGAAATTGAGTAGCATGAATAATGAGTAACTATGTGTTGATCAAGGTATGTTTAAACCTATGTGGTTGATGATAGATTTAAGAGTTGAATGAATAGAAATTTGAGTATGTGGTTGAGATTGATAATATGCTTAGTTGTGTCTTTATCTATGTGATGGTTGGATAGCATGGTTAGTGAGTAACTAAATGTTGGCTATGGTATGTATGATACCTTTATGGTTAGTGAAATTGAAAGTAGATGAATGAAATGCTATGTGAGTATTAGATATAGTTGAAATTGTATATCATTGATAAATTATCTATATGATGGTTCAATTTGTACATTGATTTGATTTAATGAGTTAATTGTATTGTATTTCAAACTTACTAAGCTTTGAAAGCTTATTGTGTGAATTGTTTCTCTGTTTTACAGTGTCAGCAGAGTTAGTTTAGATTTGGGGATCGTCAGCATTATCTATCACTCTATCGGCAATCTATTTTGGTACTTTTGGGAAGATGTATATAGTTGAAATATGGCATGTATAGGCTAGTTGTTTTGAAACATATTTGAGATGTGTAAATAGTCGTGTGATATGGCTAAATATATGTTCGCTATAAGCATGAGTGGATTTGGTATATGATGCATACTATGGTTCGGCTTGTTGGTAATGAAAATGTCTTATGAATGATAATCTTAGTGATGGATTGATGCTAATATGATTTAGTGATATTATAGATGAATCATGCTTGGTAGTGCAATTGTTTTAGTTGTGAAATTTGGTTTATAAGTTGGGAAGATTAGAAATGAGATTGGATCGGATGGTATGTGATCATTTGACATGTATTTGATTGCCAAATTGTGTGAGAAAATATGCTTAATTGTGCTTGTAGGGTTGACCCTTGTATGGGTGGCAAATTGGCCTTGCAAATGGCCTATTTTGCATACATGGCCAAGAGACACAGGCGTGTCTGGTGGCCGTGTGAATAAGTCAGTAGTTATCCTAATTGCACACGGCCATGGCACACGGGCGTGTCTGGTGGCCGTGTGAACAAGTCAGTATGTATACTCTATTTTGGCATGGCCTGGACACATGGGTGTGTCTGGTAACCGTGTGAGGCACATGGCCTGACTGCATGGGCATGTGTTCCCAACAGTGTTAAAGAATGATTGAATTTCTGAAAATTTTTTTGTAAGTGTTTGGTTTAGTCCCGACCTCATTCTGTCATGTGTTTATGGTCTTGTAGACCTAGATAAGGGACTATATGCTCGTATTTGAATGTGTTTGATTGATGATTGACTTTGTGTCGTGAAATGGATGTGAAATGTTTCGACCGTTGGGTAATGCCTCCTAACCCTATCCCGACAATGGTTTCGGGTTAGGGGTGTTACATTTTATTGGTATCAGAGGAACGATTTAGTCAATTCTTGGACTAACGTAGCGTGTCTGAGTCTAGCTATACATGCGATATATGAAATTACAATAGTGTGATGAATACTAACAGTTATAAATGTGTTTTCATATAGTAATAGATCCCGATCAAGCAATTGCTGATGATTTTGAGAGTAATGCGCCTGCTCCCGCTCAAGGGACAACACCAGCCACATCTAGGCCGAATGATAGTAGTGAGGGAGGAGAGGCTAAGTAAGCCTTCTTTCAAATGATGAACGAGTGGTTTTCGGAGTACGTTCGAATGAATCCGACTACTCCACAACCTCTACCCCCACAAGTACCTGTTGTGCGACAAGTTGTAGATCCGATCTGACTGAATAAGCCTCATGTGGATAGGATTTGTAGGTATGGGGTCGAAGAGTTTAGGGTCACAGCTGATGACGATGTTGAGTGAGCTGAGTTTTGGCTCGAGAATACAATTTGGGTATTCAATAAAATGTTGTTGACTCCTGATGAGTGTATCAAGTGTGCAGTTTCTTTGTTGAGAGATACAACTTATAACTGGTGAAAGACGTTGACATCCATGGTTTTGAGAGAGAGGATCACCTGGGATTTCTTTTAAGTTGAGTTCAGAAAGAAATATATCAGTCAACGATTCATTGATTAGAAACGTAAAGAGTTTTTAGAGCTAAAATAGGGCCATTTGGCAGTTACTGAGTACGAGCGGGAATTCGTGAGATTGAGCCAGTATGCACGGGAATGTGTTTCGACCAAAGCTACTATGTGCAAATGCTTCATAGAAGGGATGAATAAGGACATTAAGTTGTTGGTTAGGATACTTGACATAAGCTAATTTGTTGTGTTAGTTGAAAGAGCATGTAAAGTCGAGGAGCTCAGTAAAGAAAAGAAAAAAGCCAACTTTGAAACTCGTGATGAAAGAAAAGTTTGACAAGTAAGTCGTCTCAACCTTCGACGAAGAGATTCAGAGATGGAAGCAACCGATCAAATGCTTCATTTGGACATCCAAAAAGAGATCACGCAGGACTAAGTGTTGGTCCGAGAACTGAAGCTCCAATAGAATCAAGTGTTGATAGTGCCAAAAGTAACAAACCTGAGTGTAGACAATGTGGAAGATGACATGTGGGAGAATGCTGGGGCAAGTACAATAATAGAGTTTGCTATAAATGTGGATCACGAGATCACTTCATTCGAAACTGCCCAAAGATGGCTGAGGAAGAAAATGTTCAAAATGTAAGATCGAATAATGTGACAATTAGGGGTAGACCACCCAGAAACATGGGAAATGTGAGTGGAAGCCAAAAGGAACTACGGATACAACTGTTAGATTGGAGACGAGAGCACCTGCCCCAGCCTATGCTATACGAGCACGAGAGGAATCGTCATCTCCAAACGTCATCACTGGTACCTTTACAATTAGTGTCGGGGGCTACTCCTATCTCAATAGCTCCATATAGTATGGCACCAACAGAATTGAAAGAGTTAAAGTCACAGTTGCAAGAGTTAACTGATAGAGCGTTCGCAAGACCGAGTTTCTCACCCTAGGGTGCTCCTGTGTTATTTGTGAAAAAGAAAGATGGCACTATGAGGATGTGTGTCGACTATCGATAGTTGAATAAAGTGACAATAAAGAATAAATATCCATTGCCTCTTTAATTAGTTGAGAGAAGCTATAGTGTTTTCTAAGATAGATTTGAGATCGGGCTACTATCAGTTGAGAGTTAAAGATCCAATGTGCTAAAAACTGCTTTCAGAATGAGGTACAGGCATTACGAATTCTTAGTGATGCCTTTTAGACTAACAAATGCTCCTACAGTGTTTATGGATTTGATGAACCGGATATTAAGACTATATTTGGTTCGCTTTGTTGTGGTGTTCATTGATGATATTCTGATTTATTCTTGTGATGAGACGCAACATGCCGAACATTTGAAAATTGTGCTATAGACTCTACGTGAGAAACAATTATATGCTAAGTTTAGCAAATATGAGTTTTGGTTGCGTGAGGTTGGATTTCTAGGGCATATTGTGTCAACTACGGGAATACGAGTTGATCCGAGTAAAATCTCTACTATTTTAGAATGAAAGCCTCCGAGAAACGTGTCTGAAGTCCGTTGTTTTTGGGTCTAGCGAGATATTGTAGATTATTTGTGAAAGGCTTCTCGATGATTGCGACTCCGTTGACAAAGTTGCTATAAAAGATTTTAAATTTGGGTGGTCAGAAAAGTGCAAACAGAGTTTTGATCAGTTGAAAGCATTGTTGACGAAAGCGCCAGTGCTAGTTCAACTGGAATTGGGTAAAGAATTCATAGTCTAGAGTGATGCATCATTGAATGGTTTGGGCTGTGTGCTGATGCAAGAAGACAAAGTCATTGCTTATGCTTCGAGGCAGTTAAAGTCGCATGAAAAGAACTATCCGATGCACGACCTTGAATTAGCCGCTATTGTGTTTGCATTGAATATTTGGCGTCACTATCTATTTGATGAGAAATGTCATGTTTATACTGATCATAAGAGTTTGAAGTATCTGATGACTCAGAAAGAATTGAATTTGAGATAGAGGAGATGGTTAGAATTGTTGAAAGATTATGAGCTTGTGATTGATTATCATCCAGGCAAAGCTAATGTTGTTGCTGATGCCTTGAGTCGAAAATCTTTATGTGCTTTGCTAACTAAGAATTTTCAGATAGATCTGTGTGATGATGGTTCAGTTTTGGCTGAGTTGAAAGTAAGATCAATGTTCATACATCAGATTCGTGATGCCTAGAACATTAATGATGAGATAATAGCAAAACGAGCTCAATGTGATTTGAATTCAGATTCAAAATTTTGAGTGGATAGTGATGATTGTTTGAGATTTAGAGATCAGATTTGTGTTCTGAAGAATTTAGAGTTAATTCAATTAATTTTGAATGAATCTTACAGTAGTCATTTTACTATTCACCCGGGAGTACGAAAATGTATAATGATTTGAAATAGTTTTATTGGTGGCATGGTATGAAACGAGACATCTCTGACTTTGTGTCAAAATGTTTAATTTGTCAGTAAGTTAAAGCTAAACATCAGTTTTCGTCCAGTTTGTTACAGCCGATATGATTCCTGAGAGGAAATGGGAGAGAATTATGATGGACTTTGTGTCAGGATTGCCTTTATCTCCGGGAAAGAAAGA
Source organism: Gossypium rotundifolium (assembly GCA_025506655.1). Classification (NCBI taxonomy): domain Eukaryota; kingdom Viridiplantae; phylum Streptophyta; class Magnoliopsida; order Malvales; family Malvaceae; genus Gossypium; species Gossypium rotundifolium. The sequence goes on along the minus strand of CP106724.1, from coordinate 131,093,470 downwards.
TGCGATTGGGTGATAGTTGATAGATTGACGAAATCAACTCATTTTGTTCTGGTGAGAACATATTATTCACTAGGTAGATTGCTGAATTGTACATTGCTGAAATTGTGAGATTGTACGGGGTGCCACTATCTATCATATCCGATAGAGATCCCAGATTCACCTCGCGATTTTGGAAGAAGTTGCAAGAGGCTTTAGGCAAAAAATTGCATTTTAGCACTGCATTTCACCCGCAAACGGATGGACAATTCAAGTGGATCATTCAAGTTCTCAAAGATATGTTGAGGTGTTGTGTACTTGAGTTTGAAAAAACATGGGAAAAACCCGTTGATTGAATTTGCGTATAATAACAGTTTTCAATCTAGCATTAAAATGGCACCATGTGAGGCTCTTTATGGTCGAAAATGTCAAACTCCATTGTATTGGACTGAGGTAAGTGAGAATAAGATTCACGGAGTTGAGCTTATAAAAGAGACTGAGTAGAAAGTGAAAGTAATTCGTGATAGTTTGAAAGCGGCCTTAGATCATCAGAAGTCTTATGCAGACTTAAAACAGAAGGATATCGAATTTGAAGTTGGTGACAAAGTGTTTTTGAAAGTGTCTCCGTGGAAAAAGATACTTCAATTTGGTCGAAAAGGCAAGCTGAGTCCGAGGTTCATCGGGCCGTATGAGATCATTGAGCGAATAGGGCCAGTTGCTTATAGATTGATGTTGCCACTTGAGTTAGAAAAGATTCATAATGTGTTTCATGTGTTGATGCTTTGACAGTACAAATATGATCCGTCTCATGTGATTGCTCCCACTGAGGTTGAGATTTAGTCAGACTTGTCGTATAGTGAAGAGCCAATTAAAATTTTGGCACGAGAGACCAAATATTTTGTAACATCCTAAAATTTGGAATTTTATGTGTTGCATTATTTTTGGTGCTAAGCTAGTTAAACTATTAATTGTGTATGTTTAGGAGGTCTTGAGGAGGCTCGGGGTTTATTTGGACCTAGTAAAAATTTTGGCATTTAGCACTTTAAGGAGATAGAGTAAGTGACCTTAAAACTTATAGTAATAATTGAGTAAATGGTTAGCATAAGTGAGCAATTAGTAAAGAGGTTATGGCGCCACATGTAGTACCTTGAGGGAAGAGGTTCGAATCCCATTGTGTGCAATTTTTTATTTTTATTTTTGCATTCCTTCCCTAAGTGTCGGCCAAGGTGTAATTATGGCAAGGTGGAATTTTATTTTTATGGCAAGATGGATAAAGAGATTAGGAAAGAATGAAGGTGAGGAAAAAAATCAAGAAAAAAGGGGAAAGTAAGGGAAACAAGTGGCATTTTTCAAAGAAGATGTTATGGGAAGTATGGGTGGCAAATTGTTGACCATTTTAGCTATGTATGTGGACGGTTTTGGGTGTTAAGGGGGATAGCCAAATTTTCCTTTGGTGTTTTGGTAAAGTTCTAGTGTTTATTTTGGTAGAATTTCTTTAGTATCAAGTGTGCCATTTTTCTCCAAAATTCTTTTCTCCCAGCCGAATTTGGTCTTTGGCAATTGGTGAAAGTTTTGGTTTTGTTTTTGGCCAAAATTCATTTATGCAACATTGGTGTCATTTTTCTTTCTCCCTAAATTTTCCTTCTTGCCGATTCTTCAAGCAATTGGTGAACTTATTCTCATCTTTTCTTTCTTTTGTTGCCAAATGTACCCAAATCTATGAGACCAAAGTTTGTTCACCCATCATTTTTTTGAAAACCGAAACTTGTGAACACCCATATTCTCTTTTTTCTTTTCTTTTAATCACCCTTTCAACCCTTCTTCCATATCTTAAAAGCAAAGCTTCATTTTGAATGAAATCCTTCTCTTTTATTCATTTTCCTTATAGTCGAATATCAACATATATTTTCCTCTAAGACCGAATCTTTATTTCTTCTTTATCCTTCTTCTCATCTATATTAGCACTCATTTCTTGATTAATCGGTAAGTGTTCCTTTCAACTATTAATCTTCCTTCTTGTAATGCCGAATCTATATTTTTGGTTTGGGATGGTCATTTTGACCAAGACCATCACTTCTTCTCTCTCAAACAAGATCTTTTCTTCTCCGTAGAAATATAGTGGAAGGCCGAAACTTGGATTTTTTGAAGTCATCATATAATCGCTAGAAATCGGTCCTAAAATCTTTAAGATAAGAGTTCTTCACAGATTCTATAATCACTCTTTATTCGTTAAGATGTTATTAGTATGGTGATGATTAACCAATTTTATTATAGGGACTTTATCGCTTGATCTATTTAATCGTTGATCACTCGAATTTTTGTGGTAAGCCGACCTATTCCTTAAATCAATCGTTCATATCAACGTAATATTAGTTTTGACTAATATTTGATTTCAATGGAGTCAAGCAATATTGAATAAAAAAGGATAGTGATTGGAAATCGAAAAAGGAGTGGATTAGCGATCCCTACTCCTAAATTCAAGCGAAGAGCGATATCGGTGATTCGGGATTTCCCACCGGGTTGTGGACCCTCATCCGGTGAGAATCGACTATTCGAGGTTGTTCGTAATTTTGAGCCATCAGCGATTCGAGATTTTCCGTCGGGTTGTGGGTTCGTCAACCGGGAAAACTAAAAAATCGTAGTCGTTCACGATCCCGAGGGTAAAATTTTAGATCAATTGTTTTAAAGTAGATTTATTAAATCGCGTACGTTGACTAATCAAGTGTTACGGTATCTTAGGTGTCGACGATCAAGAAGGCTTAGTGCTTATGGTAATCAGGTGTGTAATCTTACACCGTTTTTCATGGGTTTAAGGATTGTTATCATTTTTGGACGAATCGTTACGATTAAATTCGTATTATAGTGAAAACCGGGAAAAATTGCCAAATATGCATTACTTAGATAAGAGTGATAAAATCGGTAACAACACTATGAGAGTTACAAATTGATATGTGACTAAATGGGCCAAATTGATATGTGATAAAATGGGCCAAATTGATATGTGACTAAATGGGCCGAATTGATATGTGATAAATTGGGACGATTTGATATTTTGCCCTAATGGGCCGATTGTTGCTAAAGAGTAATGGGCCTTAGTATTGGTAAAAAAGTTTTGAATTTTTAATTATCGTTGTTATATTGTAAAGAGTTTGTTTGATATGTACAATGCATACACATGATTCTGCATGGGATGGGAAAATGACGAAGAGCAGAAATATCGGTGGCACTGCCACAAATATGATTGTTAATACGATACTATGAGATTTTGGTGGCTTGTCCACGATAAAATTTGTTATAAGTGGCTAAATGCCTAATTTGGGTGTGTTGGTGGGGTGCGTTGACTTGATCCCCACAGGTGTGTTGGTTGGTACGGGGGGTGTGTAGCGAATGGATTATTAGGTTTGGTTTGGGAATTGCATTTCATATACATGTTATTTTCGATACATTATTGTATATGGGCTTAGGCCCAAATAATTGCTTAATGGATTTTGGCTTAATGGACAACGGTAAGTGGGTTACACACTGAGTTCTATAACTCACCCCGTTTTTCTTACCCCTTTCAGGTAATGATCAGTGATGGAGACTTTGGCCATGGATGACTCGGAGGAGGCCATACTATAAAAATGGTTTAATTTTAAATTTGGATTTCTTTTAGTACTTTTAATTACTTTGCTATTTTGAGTTAAGGTTGTAATAAGGCCTCTGAATTAATTTTTGTTTTTTTTTTATGTTTGATGAATTTATAAATTGCTCTAAGTATTTCGAATTGAGATTTTTTTTCTAAAAACTAAAATAATCATTTTCTTAAAATAGGATAAAAGGGTTTCATAATAAACTTTTATAAACATATTTTTAACTTGGAAATTTCTCTTAAAATTTTCATCAGCACTTTTCAAAAATTATTTTTCACATTCTTCTCAAACCATTAACGATATTTTCAAAGTCACGATTTATAAGATTTTCATATCTCAAATTTATCGAATTATCAATCAAACTTTTATTCAATAATACTTTATCAATTGTTTTTAAAAGGGAGTTGTTTTAATTGATCTATTTAGGGAAAAAGGACTTAGTAGTATTTTCTCATGTGACATGTCAAATCTAGCCTTAACGTATGGGCCAGGTTTGGGGTGTTACATATTTGAGAAACAAAAGAATTTCCTTAATGGAAGTGTTGTGGCACAAGCACGGAGTTGAAGAGGCTACGTGGGAGCCTGAGAATATTATGAGAGAGCAATATCCACACCTATTCACTGGTAAGATTTTTGGGGACGAAAATCCCTAAGGGGGGAGAGTTGTAACAGCCCAGTTTAAACCCTAGTCAGAACAGTGGTTTTGAGACCACAAATCTGAGGTCGAAATAATATTTTAATGTTATTTTTGGTGTTGATTATATGTGATATAGCCTGTGTAAAAATTCTGTGTGGTAATTTTATCGACTGTGTGCCGAATTAAGAGAAAGGACTTAATCGCGTAAAGTGTAAATGTTGTGTGCTGATTGATAAGTACTTAAAAGTTGTTGTCTTTAGAATGAGGAGGCGTTATGAGGAAATTAGCTCATTACTAAGTTAGTGGATGGTTAAATGACATATTAACCTTAATGTATATTTGTTTTATAAAATTAATAAAAGGACAAATTGGTAAAATGATAAATTAGTTAATATTAAACAAAACAAAAAGATGAAACATGTTCATCTTTGCTTCTCTTCAACCGAAAATAGGAAAAATAGAAAGGGTTTGAGAGCTTTGTGATATTCAGCTGCTTCAAGCTTTAATTGGTATGTGATTTTTGTTTGGTTTTTGATAAATTCTACGTTTTTGTAGTCATTGCTTCGTGCTCTGGCTAACCCATGTCTTAATTTTGTGAATTGATGATGTTTATGAGATGTGCCATTGATGATACGGTGAGCTTTGTGATGAATATTGGTGTTAAATGGAAGATATGTGTTTAATGAACATGTTTTGTTCATGGATTTTTGGTGAATTTAGCTAATTAGGGCTAAATTGTGAAAATGATAAATTGAGGGACCAAAATGTGAAATAAATGAGATGTGTGGACTAGTATGAATATAGAGAGAATTCGGCTAGGCATTGGTGAAATGAAATTATGTGTTTTTCATGATCTTGTGAATTAGGGACTAAAGTGTCGAAATGTGAAAATGTGAGGGCTATTATGTAAAATGCCCTAAATACGTATGTTTGGACTAAAATGAATGATTTGGTGATTGAATGGATTGAATTTGAATGTGTATAGACCAAGAGAGAAGAGGTTGGATCGAGATCGAGACAAAGATAAAGTGCTCGATTAATCGACCGTTTTGGTATATCAACTTCCGAGGTAAGTTCGGATATAATACTTGCTATTAAACTAGTATCTATGTGATGAGTAATGAATGTATGTATATTAATGGAATAGATTGTATTATGAATGATTTTGAGTACTGAAGCACTAAGTGTGCAAAATTGAGTTGATACAGAGTTGAATTAGCACTGTGTGTGCGAAATGATAGAAGCTACGGTTTTAATGATTAACACTGTGTGTGCGAGAAGATAAAAGCTTTGGTTTATCAAATTGGCACTGTGTGCAATACTGATATAAGTCTAGTTTAACATATTGGCACTAAGTGTGCAATGAAAACTATGTTTCAGCTATGAAATTGGCACTATGTGTGCTAATTTATCAAAGGAATAACAAAGGTTGAACGAAAGGTAATATCGAGAAATTGAGTAGCATGAATGATGAGTAACTATGTGTTGATCAAGGTATGTTTAAACCTATGTGGTTGATGATAGATTTAAGAGTTGAATGAATAGAAATTTGAGTATGTGGTTGAGATTGATAATGTGCTTAGTTGTGTCTTTATCTATGTGATGGTTGGATAGCATGGTTAGTGAGTAACTAAATGTTGGCTAAGGTATGTATGATACCTATGTGGTTAGTGAAATTGAAAGTAGATGAATGGAATGCTATGTGAGTATTGGATATAGTTGAAATTGTGTATCATTAGTAAATTATCTATGTGATGGTTCAATTTGTACATTGATTTGATTCAATGAGTTAATTGTATTGTGTTTCGAACTTACTAAGCTGTGAAAGCTTACTGTGCAAATTGTTTCTCTGTTTTAAAGTGCCAGCAGAGTTAGCTCAGATCTGAGGATCATTAACATTATCTATCACACTATCAGCAATCTATTTTGGTACTTTTGGAAAGATGTATATAGTTGAAATATGTCATGTATAGGCTAGTTGTTTTGAAACATATTTGAGATGTGTAAATAGTCATGTGATGTGGCTAAGTATATGTTGGCTATAAGCATGAGTGGATTCGGTATATGATGCATATTATGGTTTGGCTTGTTGGTAATGAAAATGTCTTATGAATGATAATCTTAGTGATGGATTGATGCTAATATGATTTAGTGATATTATGGATGAATCATGCTTGGTAGTGCATGTGTTTTAGTTGTGAAATTTGGTTTATGGCAAGATTAGAAATGAGATTGGATAGGATGGTATGTGATCATTTGACATGTATTTGGTTGCCATTGTGTGAGAAAATATGCTTAATTGTGCTTGTAGGGTTGACTCTTGTATGGGTGGAAAATTGGCCTTGCAAATGGCCTATTTTGCATACATGGCCAAGAGACACGGGCGTGTGTCACTTTCGTGTGGTTTAAGGATCACTTCTAGGTGTGTTTGGAGAGGTCACACGGCTGAGGCCCATGAGCGTGCCTGGTGGCCGTGTGAATAAGTCAGTAGCTAGCCTAATTGCACAAGGCCATGGCACACGGGCGTGTCTGGTGGTCGTGTGAACAAGTCAGTATGTATACTCTATTTTGGCACGGCCTGGATACATGTGTGTGTCTGGTAGCCGTGTGAGGCACACGGCCTTACTGCATGGGCATGTGTCCTCAAAGTGTTGAAGAATGTTTGAATTTCTGAAAAAAATTTCGTAAGTGTTCGGTTTAGTCCCGACCTCATTCTATCATGTGTTTATGGTCTTGTAGACCTAGATAAGGGACTATATGCTTGTATTTGAATGTGTTTGATTGATGATTGACTTTGTGTAGTGAAATGGATGTGAAATATTCTGATCATTCGATAATGCCTCCTAACCCTATTCCGGTGACGATTTTGGGTTAGGGGTGTTACAACAATCATCGCTATCAACTCGAAATTCTGAATCCGAATTCAAATCACATTGAGCTCGTTTTGCTATCATTTCAACATCACCTTTCTGAGCATCGCAAATCTGACGTACGAACATCGGTCTCACTTTTAACTCATCTAAAACTGAATTATCACACAGATCTATCTAAGCATTCAATGCTCGTAAAGTATATATAGACTTTTGACTCAAAGCATCAACAACAACATTAGCTTTACCCGGATGATAATCAATCACAAGTTCATAATCTTTCAGCAATTCTAGCCATATTCTCTGTCGCAAATTCAATTCTTTCTGAGTCATCAAGTACTTCAAACTCTTGTGATCGGTATATGACATTTCTCACCAAATAGATAGTGACGCCAAATCTTTAATGCGAATAGAATCGCGGCTAATTTAAGGTCGTGCGTCAATAGTTCTTTTCATGTGACTTTAACTGCCTCGAAGCATAAGCAATGACTTTGCCTTCTTGCATCAGCACACAGCCCAAACCATGTAACGATGCATCACTGTAAACTATGAATTCTTTGCCCGATTCAGGCTGAACTAACACTGGAGCTTTCGTCAACAATGCTTTCAACTACTCAAAACTCTGATGGCACTTTTCTGACCACTCGAATTTAACATCTTTTTGTAGCAACTTCGTCAACAGAGTCGTAATCATCGAGAAGCCCTTCACAAACCGTCTATAATATCCCGCTAGTCCCAAAAAACTACAGACTTCAGACACATTTCTTGGAGGCTTCCATTCTAAAATAGCTGAGATCTTACTCTGGTCAACTCGTATTCCCGCAGCTGATACAATATGCTCCAGAAATCTAACCTCATGCAACTAAAACTCACATTTGCTAAACTTAGCATACAATTGTTTCTTGCACAGAGTCTGTAACACAACTCTCAAATGCTCGGCATGTTGTGTCTCATCACATGAATAAATCAGAATGTCATTGATGAACATCACAACAAAAAGATCCAAATACGGTCTGAATATTCAATTCATCAAATCCATAAACACTGCAAGAGCATTCGTTAGTCCAAAAGGCATCACTAAGAATTCATAATGTCCGTACCATGTTCTAAAAGTAGTTTTCGGTACATTAGATTCTTTAACTCTCAACTGATAGTAGTCCGATCTTAAATCTATCTTAGAAAACACTGTAGCTCCTTTCAGCTGATCAAACAAATCATCAATACGGGGTAATGGATATTTGTTCTTTATCTTCACTTTGTTCAACTATCGTCAATACACATCCTCATAGTGCCATTTTTCTTTTTCACGAACAACACAGGAGCACCCTAGGGCGAGAAACTCGATCGTGCAAATCCTCTATCAGTAAACTCTTGCAACTGAGACTTTAACTCTTTCAATTCTGTTAGTGCCATTTTATACGTAGCTATTGAGATAGGAGTCATTCCCGGCACCAATTCAATTCCAAATTCAACTTCTCAAATCGGAGGTAATCCCGATAAATGTTTAGGAAACACATCTGGAAATTCACAAACCACATGTACCGATTTAACTTTCTTTTTCGACACCTTTGTATTAATCACATATACCAGATAGGCTTCGCAACCCTTTCTCACATTGTTCAAAGATTTCATCCCAGATACAACAGCTGGTATCCCTTTGAAATCACTGGATTCAATTCGAACTATCTCACCGTTCTGGCTTCTCAATTCAATACTCTTTCTTTTACAATTCACAATGGCATTATGCAAAGTAAGCCAATCCATACCCAGAATTATATCAAATTTATCGAATGGTAGCAACATCAAATTAGCCGGAAAGCATATATCCCGAAACATTAATTGGAAATTCTTGCACACTTTATCCACCGAGACACACTTGCCTAAGGGGTTCGATACTCTAATCACAAATTTAGTAGACTCAACAGGTAGAGTCTTACTAGATACTAGATTCACTCACACATAAGAATGAGTAGATCCTGGATTTATCAATGCAATCACATCAGTATCAAATAGAGTAGAAGTACCAGTGATGACGTCTGGAGATGATTCTTCTTCTCGTGCATGTATAGTATAGGCTCGAACAGGTTGAAAGAAATCCCAGGTGATTCTCTCTTTCGAAACCATGAATATCAACGTCTTCCACCAGTTATAAGCTATATCTCTCAACAAAGAAACTTCACACTTAATGCATTCATCAGGGGTCAACGACATCTCGTCAAATACTTGGATGGTATTCTCGAGCCAAAACTCAACTTGCTCGGCATCATCATAAACTGTGGCCCTAAACTCTTTGGCCCGATACTTACAAATCTTATCCATAAGAGGTTTATTCAATCGGATCGAATCTATGCACAACAGGCACTTATGAGAATGGAGGTTGTGGAGCAGCCAGATTCGTTCGAACGAACTCCAAAAACCACTCACTCATCATTGGAAAGAAGACTTGCTTAGCCTCTCCTCTTTCACTACTATCATTCGGCCTAGATGTAGCCGGCGCTGTCCCTTGAGTGGAAGCAGGCACGTTACTCTCAACATCGTCAGCAACTGCTCGATCGGGATCCATTAATATATGAAAACACATTTTCAACTGTTAGGATTCATCACACTATCGCAATTTATATATATGGAATGTATAGCTAGAATCACATGCGCTATGTTAGTCCGAGAATCGACTATATCGTAGCTCTGATACCAATAAAATGTAACACCCCTAACCCGAAACCATCTTTGAAATAGGGCTAAAAGGCATTACCAAACAATCGAAACATTTCACTTTCATTTTACTACACATAGTCAATCATCATTAAAACATATCACAACATAATCATTTAGTCCCTTATTGAGGACTACGAGACCTTAAACACGTGTTTGAAAAAGGTCGGGACTAAATCGAAAACTTACAAAATTTTTAGAAATTTAAACATTCTTCCACACTGCAAAGGTCACACGCCAGTGCAATCAGGCCGTGTGCCTCACACGACTACCAGACACGACCATGTGTCCAGGCCGTGCCAAAATAGGGTGTACATATTGACTTGTCCACACGGCCACTAGACACGCCCGTATGCCATAGCTGTGTGAAATTAAGCTAGCTACTGACTTGGTCACACGGCCACTAGGCACGACCGTATGCCGCAGTCATGTAACCTGCCCAGGCACACTTCGAAGTAACCCTTAAGCCACATAGCAAGGACACATGGCCGTGTCTCTTGGCCGTGTATGTAAAATAGGCCATTTGCAAGGCCAATTTGCCACCTACACAAGGGTCATCCCTACAAGCTCCAAGTTAATACTAATTCATGCTTCTAATTACATTCATACAATTCCATTTCATGCACTAATAATTCACCAACAATACCATCTACTTCCATACCTAATATCATCACAAATAAGTCTATTCAGAGTAACAATTGTAATCTCAAAAACTATATATATCAAGCATCTTGTAATCCATGCCATAATTCATTTTCAATCCACATCTTTCATCAACCATATAATCATGAAATATATCATATTCATGCCGTTCATTATCATTCAACTTCCAAGCCAAATCACTTGGCAAGGACTAAACATTTCAAAACATGCCATAACTTTTAGCCTCTACATGCCATATTTCAACTATATACATCTTTCGAAAAATACCCAAAAATAGATTACCGATAGTGTGATAGTGATACTGATGATCCCTAGATCCGAGCTAGCTTTACTGACATTGTAAAATAGAGAAACAAATCACACAGTAAGCTTTCAAAAGCTTAGTAAGTTCGTAACATAATACATATTACTCAATAATACCACATCAATACATAATTAAACCATCACATAGATAAATTGCACAATTAGGCTCATCATCAATCTCAACCATATGCTCAAATATCTATTCATTCAACTCTTAAAGCTATCATCAACCATAGGTTCAAACATACCTTGATCAACACATAGTTACTAACCATTCATGCTACTCAATTACTCGATATTACCTCTCCTTCAAACTTTGCTATTCCTTTGATTTATTCCCACACTTAGTGCCAATTTCATAACTGAAACATAATCTTCATCGCACACTTAGTGCCAATGTGTTTAACCAAATTTATATCGGTATCGCACATACAGTGCCAGTTCGATAAGCCAAAGCTTCTATCTTTTCGCACACACAGTGCTAATCATCTCTGTCTCGTTTCTAATATCGCACACTTAGTGCCCTCTAATTCAATTTCGCACATAGAATTTCAAATCTCATAATATATATATATATTAATTCAATTCACATCACATAGATATAGTTTACAACTAATATTATATCTGAACTTACCTCGGACGTCGAAATACTGAAACAATCGATTAATCGAGCACTTTGTCTTTGCCTCGATCTCGATCCAAACCTCTCCTTTCTTGGTCTATACACATTCAAATTCAACTCATTCAATCACCAATTCATTCAATTTAGTCCTCACACACATATTTAGGGCATTTTACAAAATAGCCCTCATATTTTCGCATTTCAACACTTTAGTCACTAATTCATAAAATCATCAATTACACATAATTTGCTTGTGCCCATGCCTAGACAAATTCTCACAATACTCATACAAGCCCAAATATTTCATTTATTTCACATTTTAGTCCCTCAATTTACGTTTTTCTCAATTTAGCCCAGATTACACAAATTTATCAAAACTCCAAAGACAAACTATTTTAATCAAACACATATGTTTCATTTTCCACTATCAAACATTCAAGAACCCACATGTTTATCAATGACATATTTCAAAAACATCATCAATTCACAAAATTAAGACATGGGTTAGCTAGAGCACAAAGCAACGATTACGAAAACGTAAAAATTATCAAAAACGATCAAAAACTAACCTTAAATCAAGACAAAACTATGGCCGAACCCTTGCTTACTCTTTTCTTTCTTTCCTTTGTTTTTTCGGTCAAGAAAATAGATGAAAAAATGTCTATTTTCATACCTTATTCTCAGTATAACATATTATTATGTTATTTACCAAATTAACCTTTTGAATTAATAAATAAAACATATAAACATTAAGGACATACTTGTCCTTAGTCATCCACTAACTCAAATAATGGGCTATATTACCTTTTAAGGACTCCACATTCAAAAGCCAACAACAATTAAGCACTTAACAATCAGCACACAGTATTTTACACTTTATGCGATTAAGTCCTTTCTCACAATTCAACATACAGTCGATAAAATTTTCACATGAAACTTTCACATAGACTCAATCACACATTATAACATCAAAAATAATTTTAAAAATATTTCTCTGACCTCGAATTTGTGGTCTTGAAACCACTGTTCCGACTAGGGTCTAAACCGAGCTGTTACAGTTACACTCCCCCTTAAAAATTTTTGTCGTCGAAAATCTTACCAGTAAAGAGGTTTAGATATTGCTTTCTCATAGTTTCCTCTGGTTCCCAAGTAGTTTCTTCTATTCCATGTTGTTGCCAAAGAACTTTTACTAGAGCTACATTTTTATTTCTCAATTCTTTCGTCTCACGTGCCAGAATTTTGATCAGTTCTTCACTATATGTCATATCAGGCTAAATTTCTATATCTGTCGGAGAAATAACATGTGAAGGATCTAACCGATACCGTCGTAACATAGACACGTAAAAAACATTGTGAATCTTTTCTAGTTCTGGTGGTAAAGCCAATCAGTATGCAAGAGGTCCTATTCTTTCAGTGACCTCATATGGCCCGATAAATCGTGAACTTAGTTTTCCTTTATAGCCAAACCGAAGAATTTTCTTTCAAGGTGAAACTTTCAAGAATACCTTGTTGCCAACTTGAAATTATATCTATTTTTGTTTAAGATCTGCATAAGATTTTTGACGATTAGAAGCTGCTTTCAAACTATCTCTAATCACTTTCACTTTTTCTTTGGTTTTACGAATCAAATCAAGTCTATGTATCTTTTTTCTCCCTGAGTTCAGTCCAAAATGATGGAGTTCTATATTTACGACCATAAAAATCTTCGTACAGTGTCATTTTAATACTTGACTGAAAACTATTATTGTATGCAAATTCGACTAACGGTAAATATTTCTCCCAATTGCCTTAGAATTCTAAAACACAACACTGAAGCATATCTTCTAAAATCTGTATTACACGTTCAGACTGGCCATCAGTTTGAGGATGAATGCGGTACTGTAATGTAATTGAGTACCCAATGCCTCTTGTAACTTGTTCCAAAATCGAGATGTAAACCATGGATCTCTATCAGAAGTAATGGAAAATGACACTCCATGTAACCTGACAATCTCTGAAACATATAATCCAGCCAATCTATCTAAGGAGAAATCCATACCTATTGGAATAAAATGTTCATACTTTGTCAAGCGATCAACGATTACCCAAATTGATGCGATCCTGGTTGCATCATGGTTCGACTTCATCTGACGTCATCGAGAGTGGCCTAAACTTAAGGGGCCCAAGTGCAAGATGAAACATCTCATAGGACTGATTGATTGTTGGGCCAATGTTTTTAAGGACTTTTAATTTAATTAAGTTTTATTTAAATTAATAAGTTTGCATATTTTAATTTTAACTTGCACTTTGTGTGTTCTGCATTTAATAAAGTAATGGATTATGTAACTTTCATGTTAGTTTAGTATGTATCATAAATAATGACTTGCATTATGAAACTCCCATGTTAGTTGAAGTCCGCATTATTAAATTAAGTTTTGCATTAAGTAACTCAGTTGTTCATTTAGTTTGCATTCCAAACCATGCATTTACGCATCTTAGTTTAATAAATGAGTTGCTGGACATTTATTCAACTCATCTTAGTTTAATTAATAAGTGTTTTTATTGAATTTCATTTAATAAGTGTAGCTCCTAAATAATGTAGTTACTAGGATTATTTATTGATGCATGAGATAAAGTTCATTTAATAATGCTTCTCTTAATTAAACTAGTTGCTGGAATAAATGTTGCATAAGTGTTAGTTCATTTATTTAAGTTAGTTGTTACTTGTTTTAGTTTTAATCATTGAATAAATGTGTTTAATATGTCGGTTACATGTGTTAATTGCAGGTGATTTTTCAGCTTACAACCATTAAATTTAAAGGCTGTTACACATTCAATAAGGTGGCTTTTCAAGTGATTTCAGTTACAAAAGAGGGTGCTGTTACAAAGGAGGCTTTATACATCAATAAAAAGAGTTTAAAGGAGCATTATATTTCCTTTAAATTTCAGTAGCAACCCTTCCAACTACTCCAAATGTTTTTTGCTACTTTAATGGACAATTTATGCTTTAAAAACTTCATTAAGTTGTTGGAGTCTATTTAGCTAGCCAAAGGAGAAACCAAGAGACATTTTCAAAGCATTCAAATTCATTAAATCAGCTCATTTGGAGTCATAAAGTTGCTATTATTTAGCTTGGAGGAACTCAAGAGCTTTTATTTATTGATTAAGTTTTATTTCATCCATTAAAGTGCACATTAAAGTTTTATTTATTGGTTAAGTTTTATTGATTAAGGCGGATCGTATCACAAATGACATCTTTCTTTTTCGGAGATAGGGGTAATCTTGACACAAAGTCCATAGTAATTATTTCCAATTTCCATTCTGATATTGATAAACCGTAAAAGTAACATATTTTAACCCCATATTTAGTATGCTTTTGGATGATTTAGCCCTTGATTTATGTAAAAAGGTGCTTTTAATCCTTTCTTTTCATGTTTATAGTCAGGAAAGCACCCGAGGATGAAAAGAACAAGAAACGGGCTTAAAATGGGCCATTCTGGGCCAAAGAGAAAATTGACACGGCCTGGACTTCAAGCCACACGGCCGTGCCTTGTCAAATTAAGCCACACGGCCATGCCACGATTTACACGGTCGTGCCCCAATCGACAGAATCGAGACACGACCTGAAGACGATTTACACGTGCGTGTACCATGGCCGTGCCCCTGCCACGGGAAAAAGTAATTTCACTCGGATTTAGATGCTTGGAGGCAAAGAAACACATTCCTAAGTCTACTTAAACATCCTAGGAGGAATTCTACTTGAATTAGGATACTTAGGAGCCAAGTAAAGCATCTCAAGGCCTGTATAAACACCCAAGGTAGCAACTAAAAGGGGGTTTCGGCAGAAGCCGAAACAGGGACAATTTTTGGCAAAGGCTTTTGCTGAAGCTTTCATTTTTTAGGGAATCACTTGAAGATAGCGAGTTGATCCATCTCAAGAAGCTAGAACTCTATTCAAGACGGAGGATTTCTCCTTCAATTCCTTCAGGGAGTTTTAGGGATTTCTTATGTTTTGTTTTATCTTTTCTCTTGAGATGTTTTCTTATTTAGTTATGAACTAAACCCTTCAGATACCTAAAGGGGATGAAACCTATGATGGATTTTGTTATTTGATTTCTAAATTATATGAAAAGTACTTAGTTTGTTCTTAATTATGTTGCTTAATTAAATCTGATGTGCTTAGGTGAAGGAGGAATAGACCCTACCTAAGAGTAGATCTAGCAAAATTGAGCGGAGTTGATCGGGCACCTAGAGATAGGGTTACAAGATTTTGCTAGATTAGGGTGAAACCTAATATGGGAATCTATTAATCGATTTACTGCTTCCTTAGGGGGTTATTATAAGAGAATGAGAGTTCCACTAATTAACCTAAGATTACGTTATTCGCCTCGAGAAAGGGTTTAATATAGGTTAGGGAGTCTCACGGATCAAGCTAAGTAAAGAAATCATATAGTTTGGGGATAAATAATAAGTGAAGTCATAGGTGGATTCTTCCTGAAGGTATCGTCTTCATCAACTGAGTTTTCCTAAAGTCTTTCTCCAATTCATTCTTTTGTCTTTGCATCTAGTTTAGTTTTTCATTAGTTTTATAAACCAATCACTCTATAATTTAGGCTAAATAATAGAAAGAAAGTGAGTAGTAGTACTTTTAGGTTCCTTTGGGTTCGATAAGATATTCTTGCCTAAGCTATACTACTGTTCGATAGGTGCGCTTGCCTCTATCATTGTCATAGTTAGCCTACAGGTTCAATCATTCTTTTTATAAATATTAAAACTTGACTGTTTGACACGATCAAGTTTTTGGCGTCGTTGCCGGGGAACACTAAAATATTAAGAAAGCTCTATTTCTATTACTTTAGCCAATTTTTTTAGTACAATTTATTATTATTATTATTTTATTTATTTATTATTTATCATTTTTCTTTTTACTTTACTAATTTTTTCCTCTATTTTGCTTTTGGGAGAAAATTTTAGTCTATGGAAAAGATGGCATTGAATAATTATCAGTGGCAAGTCATGGGGACAATTCCTACTAAAACAGCCAGTGTCTTCAACCTCGACGTGGTCACCAGGTTATCTAATTAGTTAGAGATAATGAATAAAAAGATTGATGATTGGTAGAGTCCGTCGCAGGAACATCCAGAAATACAATATGATTTGAATCTAGGAGGCATGGCGAATCTGAGTACCCACCCTATGGATATGGCATGGAAAACGAGCAAGCTCACTATACAGGTAACTATTCTAGACCTCAAAATAATTTTTATAGTGACACATATGATGCAGGTTGGAGGTACCATCCCAACTTCTCGTGGGATGATCAAAGTAGCCAAAGACCGAAACTTGCTCTAGATGTATAACAACCTCTTCAAAACTTCCAAAATCAGCCCTATCTACAAGAGGAGAAACCAACCCTCGAAGAGATGCTGACAAAATTCTCGGCAGACACAGAAAAATGTATCCAAGAAACTGAGAGAACAATCAAAAGCAATGAAAGCCGAATCGAGGAAATTACTAAGTCAGTCAAGGAAGTCACTAATGCTGTTGGACAACTAGCAAAGCTGATGACAGAACGACTGCAAGGACGTCTACCAAGCAACACCGAGATTAACCCTAAGAAGCAAATTCAAGCCATCACAGATCACAATAACAAAGGGTTAGATGAACCAATCAAAGAAGTAGACGAAGGAAAGATAGAGGTAGTACAAGAAAAGCTGAAACCGGTAATCAAGGAGTACCAACCTCGCATACCTTATCCCGAAGCAATGAAAAGAGACAACTCAGAAGAACAGTTCGGTAAGTTTCTTAAACTCTTAAAGAAATTACATATTAACTTTCCTCTCCTTGAAGCTCTTTTTCAGATACCAAACTCGAGGAAATTTTTAAGACAACTCTTGACCAACAAACGCAAATTAGACGAAGAGCACCACGTGGAGCTAAACGCAATGTGCTCAACAATTCTACAAAATAGACTACCACGAAAGCTAAAATATCTAGGGAGTTTTACAATTCCATGTTTAATTGGTAGTTTATCTATTGATAATGCATTAGCGGATTTAGGGGCAAGCATCAATGTTATGCCTTACAAAATGTTTAAACAACTAGGTCTAGGGAAACCTAGACAAACTAGGATGAGCATTCAATTAACTGATAAAACTATAAGAATTCCTAGGGGTATAATAGAAAATGTTCTAATCAAAATTGATAAATTTGTATTCCCAGTAGACTTTGCTATTTTAGAAATGGATGAGGACAACACGATTCCTTTAATTTTAGGAAAACCCTTTCTAGCAACTGCCAAGACTAAAAATTGATGTTGGTACAGGAGAAATCATTCTTCATGTAGGTGATGAATCAATCAGTCTACAAGCTTTTGACTCTGCCAGGACATCAAGTGATGAAGGTGAGAAAGTAAATTCAGTTGATAATCAAATTGTTCAACTTTCACCACAGGAAACACCACAAGGCTACAAACTTGAGCTGAATCATGGACTACAAGCCGTACAAGCTCATAACAGTGAATTGTTAGTGCATCCAAACCCAAGGGAAGAACCTGTGGTAAGAAAAGGTAAGGTTGAGGTGTACCATGATTTACCAAAATCGGCAATTACAGAGTACCAACCTCGTGTGCCATATCCCAATGCAACAAAGAAAGACCACACAGAGGAAGAATTCGGTGAACTCACACTTCGTGTAGATGACAAAACAATCACTCTTCAAGCTCTTAACTCAGCTAGGACATCGAGTAATAAAGGTACGAATGTTAATTCTATTGATAATCATTTGGTTCAACCTTCTTTATAGGAAGCATCACAAAATCAGTTAGATGAGCTAGATCCTAGACCTCGTGCCAACAAAGAAGAAATACATAAGGAACTAAGCCTTATGGTTGACAAACTGAAAGAGCAGGAAACACAAATCAAAGAGGAACAAGAACCGCACGAAGTGAAATCGAAGGATCCCCCAGACGAGCTGATAAGAACAACAAATCACATCAAAATAGAGGATCAGGTATTGTTGAATGAGGAAGACCCTCGAATACCAATTCAGAACTCAAGGCAAATGAAAAAAATCACTTTTGAGGTACTTAATGTCTTCCTATACGGCACAGTTGAGGTCAGCAATCCTGAATTCGACACTTTTGAGGTAAACATTACTCGACTTAAACTATATATCCATAACCGAAGTGATCGCATGAGAAAGGATTTTCACCTCCTCAAACCACCATGACCATACGAATGAGAGGTAAACTCTAGCTAAGACTATAAACGAGCACTTCTTGGGAGGTAACCCGAGCACTAACCCCATTTTTACATTTTTTATTTTTTATTTTTATTTTTTATTCTTTTCTTTTTCTTTTTAGCACCTAACCATAAACTAACCAAAGAGCAGATTTCTAGGCTACACGGCCCTACACACGGGCATGCCCGTGGCCGTGTGGAAGCCAGGGGATGAACCATGGGTGTGCCAGTAGCCGTGCACGACATAGAAAAAAAATTCTTTTCCCAACACAGGTGGTGATAATAGTCCACGCCCGTGCCGACACCCCATGCAAGGTTACTAACTTGTCAAGCACAGGCTAAACATGGTCGTGCCTTTCAACCGTGCCAACATTTTGACTTATCGAACACGGGAGCAGCACGCCTGTATTAAACGACCGTGTGAAGAAAGACACGGGCATGCCACGACACCCACGACCATGCCCGAACACACTGAATGCGTTCAAAATTCAAAATCCCAAAACACGGGCTACATCTCTATTTAAACCTCATTCCCCATTTTTCTAGTTGTCTTTCATTTTCCATTATATATTTTTGTTTTTATTTTATTTCATCATTATTATTATTATTATTATTTTATTTTCTTCTTCTTATTCTTTATGATATTTAGATTTAGCTTAGGATACAATAAACCAAGCCGACTGCTTCGAGGATTCAATTTCAAACGGTTCGAGACGCTTCCCCACGTTCACCTCCAATCATATCCGGTTTCTTTTCATAGACTTCATCCAAAAATTAGGAAGTGCTACTTCTCCCCTTCTCTTTTGATTTTATTATTACATAATTGTTTATCTATCTTTGTACATTGAGGGCAATGTACATCTTAAGTGTGGAGGGGGTAAAAGTACCTGACTTTTTGCATTATTCTCAAAATCCTGAATTTAGTCTTCTTCGAAAGTATTTTTCTCATATTACTAATTAGGATGAAATTTCTAATGATTTATGATTTTTTGATATGTTTTAGATTAAACCATAGTTAATTATGCATTGATGATTAAATCTGAAGGATACTAGAGAATCGAGCATGATAAGTCTGCTTTCTAAAAATTAAAAATTAATAGGTCGTTGAACTGAATTTGAGTATTACTTTGAAGTTTGAAATTCACAGGGATTGATGTCAAAAACACCCATAATTTTTGTGAGATTTTGAGCCTTATAGAGAATATATTCTTTTTCATGTTCACTTTATTGATTATGAGTGTGTCAACTTTGAATTGTTATTCTAGAACTTGCCTCATTTATACATGTCGAGGCCACATTAATGATTTGATATACCGAGATGATAAAGGCACCTAGGTTCCAACCCGTTCACTGCATAAAAAGCCTACCTTCACAAATTAACCCTAATGAACCCCGTTGAATCCTAACAACCTTTTTATTGACTCACCCACTAATATTAACCCAAAACCCCTTTGTATTTGTTATCACCCATTCTTTTGACTACCCTTTAATCGAGGTTTGATTTGATTAAGTTACCGAATTATATTAGTTCAGTAGTTACATTTACCATTTATGATGTAATATTTTAGTTTGTTCTTAAAAAAAAAACCCAATTATATTCAATATTAGTAGTATATAAAAGAGCTTAGAGCAATTAAACTCCAATTGTTGAAGAAAAAGCTCGTATTAAAGTATTATCAAATTTTAAGTGATGAAAATACTCTTTATTATAGAGTAATTATCAATAGTAGGTATTATTAGTTTTTATTCAATGTAAATATTCATATTTAGTTCATTGTTTCTAGTTAGGTAATTTTTCAAGTCACCTCGATTCTAACCTCTAATTATTTTGTATCCACACCCTTAACCTTAGCCCGTTACAACCATGATAAAGACCTTTTGATCTGTGTATCATCTTATATACAGTGGTGGGGATTTGATTTTTAGGCAAGCCTATGGGATTAACTTTTCAGGTTTGACTTAGAGTGCTTATTCTTGAACCTTAAACACTTCGAGTGATTTAAGTGAATCTTTTGTAAGGATGTCAATCCTTGTCGATTTTAAATTAAAGGTAATTACTTAGATAAAGTGGAGACACCTATGTTTTCGTACTACAAAGGTATGACTTATCTTGATTGAATCTTTAGACTCTTTGATTTAAATTATCCATGTATAAATTATCTATGAATTATGATGAGACATTGTCGATAGGAATTATGAATTATGGAAAGTTCGTTTTAATTGTAAGTTGAGAATTTTGCTTGAGGACAAGCAAAAGCTTAAGTGTGGGGGTATTTGATAAACCGTAAAAGTAACATATTTTAACCCCATATTTAGTATGCTTTTGGATGATTTAGCCCTTGATTTATGTAAAAAGGTGTTTTTAATCCTTTCTTTTCATGTTTATACTCAGGAAAGCACCCAAGGATGAAAAGAACGAGAAGCGGGCTTAAAATGGGCCAATTTGGGCCAAAGAGGAAATCGACACGGCCTGAACTTCAAGCCACTCGTCAAATTAAGCCACACGGCCATGCCATGATTTACACAGCCGTGCCCCAATCTATAGAATCGAGACACGGCCTAAAGACGATTTACATGGGCGTGTACCATGGCCGTGCCCCTGCCGTAAGAAAGAGCAATTTCACTCAGATTTGGATGCTTGGAGGCAAAGAAACACATTCATAAGTCTACTTAAACATCCTAGGTGAAATTCTACTTGAATTAGGATACTTAGGAGCCAAGTAAAGCATCTCAAAGCCTATATAAACACCCAATGTAGCAACTAAAAAGGGGGTTTCGGCAGAAGCTGAAACAGGGACGATTTTTGGCAGAGGCTTTTGCCGAAGCTTTCATCTTTTAGGGAATCACTTGAAGATAGCCAATTGATCCATCTCAAGAAGCTGAAACTCTATTCAAGACGGAGGATCTCTCCTTCAATTCCTTCAGGGAGTTTTAGGGATTTCTTATGTTTTGTTTTATCTTTTCTCTTGAGATGTTTTCTTATTTAGTTATGAACTAAACCCTTCAGATACCTAAAGGGGATGAAACTTATGATGGATTTTGTTATTTGATTTCTAAATTACATGATAAGTACTTAGTTTGTTCTTAATTATGTTGCTTAATTAAATCTGATGTGCTTAGGTGGAGGAGGAATAGACCCTACCTAAGAGTAGATCTAGCATAATTGAGCGGAGTTGATCGGGCGCCTAGAGATAGGGTTATGAGATTTTGTCGGATTAGGGTGAAACCTAATATGGGAATCCATTGATTGATTTACTACTTCCTTAGGGGGTTATTTTAAGAGAATGAGAGTTCTACTAATTAACCTAAGGTTAGATGTTATTCGCCTCGAGAGAGGGTTTAATATAGGTTAGGGAGTCTCACGGATCAAGCTATGTAAAGAAATCATATAGTTTGGGGATAAATAATAAGTCAAGTCATAGGTGGATTCTTCCTGAGGGTATCGTCTTCATCAATTGAGTTTTCCTAAAGTCTTTCTCCAATTCATTCTTTTCTCTTTGCATCTAGTTTAGTTTTTCATTAGTTTTATAAACCAATCATCCTATATTTTAGGCTAATAATAGAAAGAAAGTGAGTAGTAGTACTTTTAGGTTCCTTTGGGTTCGGTAAGATATTCTTGCCTAAACTATACTATTGTTCGATAGGTGCACTTGCCTCTATCGTTGTCATAGTTAGTCTATAGGTTTGATCATTCTTTTTATAAATATTAAAACTCGACTGTTTGACACGATCAGATATCGTAACTAGTTGTAATAGCCCTGAAACACTTAAGCAATTTCTTTACTTGAAAATGTAATTACTTTTAAAACCTTATCTATTGTGAAAGCCTATTTAAAAATGTTACGAAAACGTAGTGTTTTGAAAACAGTTATCATTTTGGAAATCATATTCCTCTTTTAGCAGTTAGAAAATGTCTTAAATAAATATCACAAATAATAAGTTAAAAAATAGAGAGGATTTATTACAACAAAAAATATTTGAAAGTAAATAACCAAAATAGCAAGCATAAGAAGTGTGTGGTCTTCTCCGAGTCTCTCGCAGCTCCGAATCCTCTAAGTTCGGGGATTACCTGCACAGTTAAAAATGGGGTGAGTTGATGAAAACTCAGTGTGTAATCCCCTTACCAGAGTATGAGTCAGTATACAAGAACAGAAACTGAAATAATTTGGGCTGAAGCCCTTTCAATAATAACAGTACAGTACAGATCAGAGCATACGTGGGTCATAGCCCACTACGAAAATATTTGGGTCACAGTCCAAAATAGTATCAATTGGGCCTAGCCCAAACCAATAATAGAACAAGTGGCCTAAGCCCAGTACGGTGACAAATCTCATAAATAGATATACAGCAGTATGAGGATGCATACAGAGAATGTAGCCCAACCCAATCCAACCAACACATCACCCGTACCAACCCTACACTCCTGTGGGGACCAAGTCAACCAACCCAGCCCTACACACCAAGAACGTAGCTGAGCTGCCAATATCAATGCAGCAAAATTGCCAGTAATAGTATATGTGGCTGAGCCACTAAAATTAGTATATCGTGGCAGAGCCACTGAATTATTATAACGTGGCATAGCCACCAGTACAGTACTTTCTCCATAAGCATAACCCAACCCAATGTAGTATGTCGTGTATGTCATGCTCAATCATTACACGTGTATGCGAAAAATGGCCATGCTTAGTAACCGTCATTTCAACAAACATTAACAGCAAATTAGACACACGCCTATACTCAAGTCGGTTAAACCACAATCATACATTCACAGTCAAATCATGGCACCAGAATTAGTCATTTACTCTCAAGGGAAAAATAGTCATTTTACCCTTACGGTAATCCTATCCTACAGGGGTATTTCAATAATTCTACTCATAACAAATCTATGTATGCAATGTATTGAACATAATCAATCATACAATTAACACATGCAACACTAGTACAACCTGAGGTTACAATAGTCATTTAATCGGTTAGGGGTAAAATGGTCATTTCACCACTTAAGGGCATCTTAGTAATTTTACCAATCGTGGGTATTTCGGCAACTTTACCTACAGAGGGTATTTCGATAATTTTACAAATTAGGGGTATTTTGATAATTTTGCAAACCAATGGTATTTTGGTAATTTTGCAAAGCAGGGGTATTTCGATAATTTTGCAAACTAGGGGTATTTCCGTAATTTCACAAATTAAGGGTATTTTGATAATTTTGCAATCTGAGGGTATTTTGGTAATTTTACAAACTAGGGGTATTTCGATAATTTCACAAATTGGGGGTATTTTGATAATTTTACAATCTGAGGGTATTTCGATAATTTTACAAACCAGGGGTATTTCAGTAATTTTGTAAACTAAGGGTATTTTGATAATTTTACAAATTAGGGGTATTTTGGTAATTTTGCATTCTGAGGGTATTTCGATAATTTTACAAACTGGGGGTACTTCCATAATTTTTTAAATTAGGGGTACTGTGGTAATTTCACAAATCGAGGGTATTTTTTTAATTTCGTAAATCGGGGTATTCTAAACAGAGATAACGATACGAATGGGCCTAGAGCTCGGCTGAAATAGACCCACACGTGCGTGTGGCCTATTTAGCCCAAATCTAACCACAGATATGAGAATCACATAGACTAGTTCACTATCTACTACACAATCATACAATTTATTCATATGGGCCAATAGGCCCATTGGGCCCTTTTCGGGCCATCATGGCCCAAACAGCTTAAACCCACAAGAATACTCATGATGGCCTCAACTATTGTAACAGCCCAGTTTAGACCCTAGTCGGAACAGTGGTTCAAGACCACAAATTCGAGGTCGTAAAAATATTATAATGATATTTTCTGTGTGAATGATATGTGACATAGTTTGTGTGAAAATTCTGTGTGATGATTTGATCGTTTTAGTGTTGGATTAAGAGAAAGGACTTAATTGCGTAAATAGTAAAAGCTATGTGCTAATTTATAAGTACCTAAGTGTGATTGTCTTTATAAAGTGAAGACCTTATGATGCAATTAGGCCATATTAAGTGATAGTGGGTGGCAATGGACTAGAATGACCTTAATGTTAAAATGTTTTATTTATTTATTTGAATGTTAAATTAGTAAATGGAATAATTATAATATATATGTTATAATAAAACAAAGATGATGAATAAGTGGGTGTGTTCATCTTCTTCCACCGTTTGCAAAAGAAAGAAAATAAAGGGTTTAAGGTGCTGAAACATTCAGCCACTTCAAGCTTCAATTAGTAAGTGCTTTATGCTCGATTTTTGATAATTTCTACGTCTTTGTGATCGTTGCTTTGTGCTCTAGCTAACCCATGCTTAAATTTTAGAAAATGATGGTGATTTTGAGATATGCCATTTTGAATATATAAGCTTTGTGATGATAGTTGGTGGAATATAAAAGTTTAATGTTGGGTTAACATAGTTTGTATTTGAAATTTTGGTGAAATTGAGTAATTTGAGCTAAATTGTGAAAATGAGAAATTGGAGGACTAAAATGTGAAATAAATGAAATGTGAGGGCTTGTATAAGCATGGGGAGAATTCAATTAAGCACATGTATATTGAAATTTTGAGTATTTGATGATTTTGTGAGATAGGGACTAAAGTGTCAAAATGTGAAAATGTGAGGGCTATTTTAAACGAAAGCTTAGAAAAATAAACCAATGGCCTTATTACAAAATATTAACCCAAAATAAATAGTCTTAAAATAAGGTAAAAATCAAAATTACTAAAGTTCACGAGTAGTATCTTCGATGTATAGCCACCCCCAAGTCCTCAACAGCTCCCAATCCTCTATCGCTGGGAATTACCTGAAACATTTAATAAAAAAAGGGGGTGAGTTTACGAAAACTCAGTGCGTACAACCCTCATCGGTAAGAACATGCATCCAACAATCCATGCTGAAGCCCATTACAGTAACAATGGAAATTGGGCCTTAGCCCAAAATAGCCTCGGCTGAGCCTTAACCCATATCATATGTCACAGCAGATAATGTATGCAATGCGATGCAAACCCAGCCCAACCTAATTTTCCATCCTCTATACGCCACCCATACCAACCCAACACACCTGGGGAATTCTACAATCAACCCTCCATCCGCTACACGCCACTTTGGCAGTCATGCTGACAGACACACTGCTCAAAGATAATATAACGTGGCCTAGCCACCGATCACCATGTGAACAAATATAACGTGGCCTAGCCACCGATCACTATGTGACAAAATATAACGTGGCCTAGCCACTGATCACTATGTGACCAAATATAACGTGGCCTAGCCACCGATCACCATATGACCAAATCATCAATATGATAATGTGGCACCAAGCCATCGAAATAATAATATAATCGCACACAACCCTGGGTAAATATGATTGACACAGAGTCATCAATAACTGTATTATGCTTAGCACATAGCCATCAGCAATGGTAATATGATTGGCACACAGGCTTGGGTAAATACGATTGGCACAAAGCCATAATCAAGATGGCACAGAGCCATATTTAGGTTGGCATATAGCCATTATACAGAATGTGGCAGAGCCACCGATATACACTTCCCCGATCATCAATAACCCAACCCCATGCAATATGTCGTGTATGTCATGCTCAATCATTACACGTGTATGCAGAATGACCATGCTCAATAACAATCATTTAAACATGTAATAAAAACATATCAATCATACAACCATAGCCAAACCGGTCATATCATAGCATAAGCCAATCACTTACCTACAAGGGCAAATCAGTCATTTTACCCTGTATGGGTATTCCGGTAATCCTAACCTTCAGGGGTAGTTCGGTAATTCTACTCATAACTAATTCCTGTATGCAGTGTATCTCAAACATAATCAATCATATAACTAACACATAAAACGCTAGTACTACCATGAGGGTACAACGATTATTTTTTCGTTTAGGAGTAAAACAATAATTTTGCAAACTTGGGCTATTTCGATAATTTTGCAAACTTGGGGTATTTCGGTAATTTTGCAAGCTGGGGGTATTTTGGTAATTTCACAAACTTAGGGTATTTCAGTAATTTCACAAATTGGGGTATTTTGGTAATTTCACAAACTGGGGGTTTTTCGGTAATTTCACAAACCAGGGGTATTTCGATAATTTTACAAACTAGGGGTATTTCGATAATTTTGTAAACCAAGGGTATTTTGATCATTTTACAAATCAGGGTGTTAACAACCCAACAGAAGGTCCACTATCGCCTCGAACGACTCAAGTATTCTAAACAGAGATAATGATGCGAATGGGCTTAAGGCCATTCTCGACCCAAGTGGGCCCACAAACTCGTGTGACCCATTCAGCCCAAACCTAGCCACATATATGAGATTCACACAATCTAGTTCACTATCTACTACTCAATCATACAATTTACTCATATGGCCCCCGAGCCCTTTGGGCCCACTTGGCCCCTTTCGGGCCATCGTGGCCCAACAGCCCACACACACAAGAATACTCATGGTGGCCTCGACTATCGCATCGAAGCTTCCACACGTGCGCTCGCACGCTCGTGTGGCTACCATCGCCATGTGACCGGCATTTCGGTATTTGCCGCTCTGCAGCTATAGTAGAGAGAATACACACCTGATAGGAATCTGAAGCTGCTAAACCGCGCTCCGAGCACTCCTATGCCCAACGCCAACTAGGTATGCTCCTTCTCCTCCTAGGCAGCTCTATATATAGCTAGATTATCACCTTCCTTCTTTGTATCTTTTCGATGTAGGATCCATTCGTCAGTAGAGTTTAAATCCAACTTAAACTCTTCCCGTCCAATCTGTAAAATAAATACTCCCTTGCTTGTCATGAGATTCGAACCCAGGCTCCCTTGTAGCATAATCCACACCGCTAGCCACTTTACCAACTAGCTTCTTGTGTCTAACATCATGCGCAACTAAATATAAACCTATGGCCAAATTCTAATGTCCATATAAAAAGAAAATCAAAATGCAAGAGCCAAGACTTGAACCTTGGACCTCCTTCCTTCCTTGTGGCGTCACCCCCTTGTCTCTTATGTGGCGTCACTTTGCCACTACACCACACACTCCACTTGTGTCATTTTCTCCACATTTTATTCTTAAAGCCTACCTACTAACTCCTAGGGTTTTTTTCACTAAAACCAAAATTTCCCCAAAGCCAAAGTTTGAACCCGGGACTTCATAGAAGCCCTCTAACCTTCCAAAATTACTCACCTACTAGATCCAACTTGCATTAAAGCCGTTCTCTTGTTCCCAAAACTTTTAAAAGCTCCTACGCCTAAGGCCCAATCGGCCCAATCCTACTAGTCCCAACTTTGGGATGTTACAAATACAGTACTTCCTCCATAAGCATAACCCAACCCAATGCAGTATGTCATGTATGTCATGCTCAATCATTACACGTGTATGCAAGAAATGGCCATGCTTAGTAACCATCATTTCAACACACATTAATAGCGAATCAGACACACGCCTACAGTCAAGTCGGTTAAACCATAATCATACAATCACAGTCAAATCATGGCACTAGAATCAGTCTTTTACCCTTAGGGGTAAAATTATCATTTTACCCTATAAGGGGATTCCGGTAATCCTACCCTACAGGGGTATTTCAGTAATTCTACTCATAACTAATCCATGTATGCAATGCATCTCGAACATAATCAATCATACAATTAACACATACGACACTAGTACTACCACAAGGGTACAACGGTCATTCAATCGGTTAAGGGTAAAACGATCATTTCACCACCTAAGGGCATCTCGATAATTTTACCCATCGAGGGTATTTCGATAACTTTACCCACACGGGGTATTTCAAAAATTTTGCAAACCAGGGGTATTTCGATAATTTTACAAATCAAGGGTATTTCAGTAGTTTTACAAACTAGGGGTATTTCGTAATTTTGCAAACTAGGGGTATTTTGGTAATTTTAGAAATTAGAGGTATTTCAATAATTTTACAATTTGATGGTATTTCGATAATTTTACAAACTAGAGATATTTCGGTAATTTTACAAACTAGGGGTATTTCAGTAATTTTGTAAACTAGCAGTATTTCAGTAATTTCACAAACTAGGGGTATTTCAGTAATTTTGCAAACTAGGGGTATTTCGATAATTTCAAAAATTAGAGGTATTTCAATAATTTTGCAATCCGAGAGAATTTCGATAATTTTACAAATCGGGGGTACTTCAGTAATTTTGTAAATTAGGAGTACTTTGGTAATTTTGCAAATCGAGGGTATTTCGATAATTTCGTAAATTGAGGTATTCTAAACAAAGATAACGATGCGAATGGGCCTAGAGCCCATTCTCGGCCCAAATGGACCTACACGTTTGTGTGGCCCATTTAGCCCAAATCTAGCCACAGATATGAGAATCACATAGACCAGTTCATTATCTACTACACAATCATACAATTTATTCATATGGGCCAATAGGCCCATTGGCCCTTTTCGGGCCATCGTGGCCCAAACAAGCTAAACCCACAAGAATACTCATGATGGCCTCAACTATCGCGTCGAAGCCCCCACACGTGCGCTCGCATGCTCGTGTGGTACCATCATCGTGTGACCGGCATTTCGGTATTTGCCGCTCTACAGCTAGAGTAGTGCGAGATACACACCTGATAAGAATCTAAAACTGCTAATCTGCGCTCTAAGCACTCCTATGCCCAAACGCCCACCAATGTATCCTTACTCTCCTCATAGATTGCTCTATTTAAAGCCAGCTTCACACCTTCCCTCATGCTAGCTTTCCGATGTGGGATCCTACCTTCGACAGAGTTTAATTCCATCTCAAACACTTGCCGCCCCAACTTAGCAAAATAAATATCCCCTTTTTACTTGCAATGGGATTCGAACTCAAGCTCCCCTGTAACATAATCCACGCTGCTAGCCACTTTACCAAATAGCTCCTTGTTGTCTTAAAACATGCGTAACTAAATATAAGTCTATAGCCAAAGTCTAAGTTCCTTTAAAAAAGAAATCAAAATGAAATGTAAGCGCCAAGACTTGAATCTTGGACCCTTTGCTTCCTCCATGGCGTCACTTCCTTGTCTCCCATGTAGCGTCATTTTCCAGTAAACCACAACTCCTTTTGTGTCATTTTTCTCCACATTTTATTCTCAAAGCCTACTTCCTAACTCCTAGGGTTTTATTCACCTAAAACCAAAATTTTCCTAAAGCCTAAGTTTGATCCCGGGACTTCATAGAAGCCCCCTAACCTTCCAAAATCACTCACCTAATAGGTCCAACTTGCATTAGCGCCATTCTCTTGTTCCCAAGAATTTTAAACGCTCCCATGGCCAAGGCCCAATAGGCCCAATTCTACTAGGCCCAAATTTGGGTCGTTACAAATCAAAAGTCATTTCACATTTTACCCGTTTAGCTTGCAACTCATTATCACTTTTCTGAGCTTCACAGATCTACTGCAGAAACATTGGTTTAGCTTTTAACTCAGCTAAGATTGAACCATCATCAGATAATGACAATGAAGTATTCATTGCTCGCAAGACAACTAGAGAATTTCTACTCAGAGCATCTGCAACCACATTTGCTTTTCCAGGATGATAATAAATTACTAATTCATAATCCTTTAATAGCTCAAGCCACCTGCGTTGTCTCAAATTCAAATCTTTCTGCAACATCAGATACTTTAAATGTAACAACCCAAAATTTACAGGTATCGGAGAAGTAAATTTTTGGGTCATTGTTTCCGTAAAATAGATTCGTAAATATTTATTAGAAATATTTACGAAGTTAGTTGTGTGATTAATTAAGTTTTAGTTAGGTGAATTAGCTTAAATTAAGGTTAATTAGGTATAAGGATTAAATTGAATAAAGTGTGAAAACTTAATTATAGATTAGAGAAAAGTTGAAGGACTAAATTAGTAAATAAACCATAAGTGACAAATGTATGGTAAATTATAGTTCCATGTGTATGTATAATGCACATATATTTATCTATATTAAATACATACTTAATGTTTAAGTATATATATAATATTATTATATTATATTATATTATATTATATTATATTATATTATATTAATTAAATAAAGTAAATAAAATTAATTAATTAATTAATTAAATTATGACAATTGTGTGGTAATAATAATGTATATGAGTAATAAATACATATGTACATTTGTAACACATACATATATTTTCTTATTAATTAAGAAATAATAATATATTAATATAAATAAACAAAAAGTAAATAAAAGAAATAAAGAAACAAAGAAATAGAATAGCAAAAACGAAAACAAGGGAAAGAAAGGAGAAAAAGAAAGAAAGAAAAGAAAAAGGGAAATTTGGATTTTAAAGGTTCCAAGTTCAAGTGGTAACTCAATTTAATCCATTTTCTTGTAATTTTTGAGTTTTTGGAATCCTAGAACAAAATACTACTTGCTATAAGTGGAAATTTTGAAAGTTAGTTGATTTTTAGATGTGGTTTATGTTGAATTAATTGAAGAATTTGGGTTAGAATTCATAGAATTTTAAGTTAGAATTGAGAAAAGAATTGAATTGTAAGTTAAACCATAAGTTGTAACACCCTTTACCCGTATTTGTCGTCAGAATAGGGTACGAGGCATTACCGGACTTAATCACATATAATCGATCATTTCTGAGTCACAAATTTCCATTCAAATTTAAAACTTTTCATTCATAATCATATTGTCCCTATTACGGGCCTACGACGCCCAAAACATGCTTTGGAAGCGGTTCAGGACTAAATCGAGAACTTTGGAAAATTTCACAACACTTAGAAAATTTTTCTTCAAAACAGGGTCACACTCAATATGCATCCTCAACAGCTCTTATACATGCATAATTATATCTAATTATCATACCATACCTTTGAGCCAAACTTTGCCATTCGACATCAAGACTACTAGCACATTCAACTATTAGGTATTTAGGCCATAACCCACAACTCATCATATATCATGCAAACGCAACTCACATCACAAGACATTGGCATATAAATAATATATATAGGCTTACAATCATTTAGCCAATATAAGCCAATTAGCATGGCTACGTACTACAATAACCTTTAACCATTAGAAGCCAATACATTTGGCCAAAACATAATAACACATACACAAAATAGACTTAAATTACTTGAAGGCATTGATACCAGAAAAAAGCTTGATAGTGTGATAGAATCTCTGACGATCTCCAACCAGAGCTAGCCTCTGTGACACTATACGAAAAAGGAAAGGAAGGGGGTAAGCATTATAGCTTAGTAAGTAGGTATGTAAATAATAAGTGATTTATTAACAGGATTTTATAAATCTTCACAATATGTTCTCAAGATAATACAATCATAATTGCATATAGATCCATTATTTATTCATGTTCATCTCAAGCTGTCTACTCGAGTCATAGTTACTAAATTATTTATATCTCGAGCTACAGAACTCAAAATTAATATCCGTTAATTTTCCTTGAAACTAGACTCACATATCTTATTACCATAAAATTTTAAGAATTTTTGGTTTAGCCAATAAGTACAATTTATTCTTTAAAATCTCCCCTATTATGCTGTCTGACAGTTTTGATCCTTCTTCACTAAAAATTAATTATCTAATTGTAAAGAATTTGGATAATGTTCAAGTTTGTTTCTCTTGAAAGTATACTCATTAATAAATTTAAGCATATAACTTATAAACCATAATTATTTTTATTCAATTTGTAATGATTTTCTAAAGTCGGAACAAGGGATTCTGAAATGATTCTGACCCTGTCTAACAAAATTTGAATATCACAGAATGTGAAATTCTTTTGTTAACACCATTTCTTTTATGTGAAAATATACTCATTCAGATTTAATTTTGATTTTTCAAATTCACACAACTGCTGCTGTCCAAAACTGTTTTGTTGCTAAATTTACTCTTTCATAATTTCACTTACTCCATTTCATCTTACCGAAGGTTCGCTTAAATATCAAGCACATTGTTCATAAATTTTCACACTTATACCTGTACTTGTAACATCCTAGATTAGGGGTTATGCGTTCGTGCATAATTCATGAGATAGTGGGATCAGTGGGTGTGTTGGATGTGTTCTGAAGAGTTTCAAGAACCCTAAGATGAAAGAAAATGAAAGGAAATGTAAGGAAATGTAAGGAAATGTAGGGAAATGTAAGGAAAAGTAAGGAAAATGTAAGGAAATGAAAGGAAATGAAAGGAAATGTAAGGAAATGAAAGGAAATGTAAGGAAATGTATAGAAATGTATGGAAATGTATGGAAATATATGGAAATGTAAGGAAATGTATGGAAATGTATGGAAATGTGTGGAAATGTAAGGAGATGTATGGAAATGTAAGGAAATGCTTTAGAAATGTTAAGTTTTGGAAACTAAACTAAAATAGGAAAGTGACCATTTTGGAAACCGAAGTAAATTAGGAAAGTGAACATTTTGGAAACCAAGCCAAAATAGGAAACTAAACATTTTGGAAACACTGAAAATCTGAGCCATTGAAAATTTTAGGAAACTTAAAATTGACCGGAATGTTGAATTTAAGAGCCCAAAGGGAACTTAGGGCCAAGTGACCCTAAAAATATAAAGTACATGAAATTTAACCCAATAACGGACTTGGAAATGTGGCCTGAAGATGCCACCTAAGGCCTTAGGAAATGGCCCACATGCAAAAGGTTTTGGGCTTGAGTTCGAGTCACATAAGAAGCAAATAAAATAAGTTTTATTTTGCTTCTAGAAGCCAAGAGGTGGACGGCACAAGCTTGTAAAGAGGAGTTTCATTCTCTTTAAAACTCGGCTAATTAGAAGATCATAAGGACTCTTAAGGGAAGAGTTTTATTCTCTTTAAAATTAGGCTAAATAGGTGGATAAATGAAGAATTATTCTTTAATTAGGAAAATAAGGAAGAGTGGTGGCCAAGTAAAGGATTCTTGGCCTAGTAAATTCGGCTATAAAAGGAGGGACTAGGGCCATTCATTATTCATTCTCCTCTCTTTTCCTCCGCCAAATATTCTTCTTGAGCATCCATTCTTTTCTTCTTTTCTTTTAGCCTCCTAGCCGATTTCCTTCTAAGCCTATTATTCCTCTCTTCTTTCATCTTTGAAACCAAATACATAAGGGAATCATAGCCGATTGTTCATCAAGTCTCTAAGCCGAATCTCTCAAGGTTGAAGTGAAGGTGCAATCGATTCCTTCAAATAAGGGTAAGATCCAAGTTTAGTTTTCCATTCTTTTATATTCTAGACTTATTGAAATTTAGAGACTAATTTCGATTATTAATCTTGGCGAATCATGGAAGAAGAAATTCTTTCCGAAGGTACACCATAGGCCACGTGTTCCCTAGTTATTCGGTGAATTTGGGATTTAAGATCCACAAGGTAAGTACCTAAAAGTATTCGCCAAAGCTTGTATGATTATCTAGATCAGTTCTTTAATTATTAAAAGCCGGAAACTAACCCATATTGAGATTCAAGGTTGGCGGATATCGGTAAAGGAAAATAAAGTTTTCGGATTTGTGTAAACACCAAATCGGCAAAGGTGAGTCTCTACAAATCCTACTAGGATTTGGTTTTGTTTAGGTCAAAAGGGTTTATTAATGTGTTTTATTTGGTGGGCGAATATAGGAATTAATAGATCTAAAGTTAGATCGGGATTTTCGAGATCTCAAGGAACCTTAATAAGCAAATCGGTGTGTACCCTTACTATCCTTCAATATTTTATGGCTAAATATTTTAATATATGATTATGAATAAGAATGTAAATGTGGCTATGTACCACAAATGTGGCAAAAAGTACTGTGCACGTTTCCTACTTCGATAGGATTGTGGAAAATGTTATTTTAATAACATGCGAATATATGAATATGAACATGAAATTAAGTTATGCAATATATATGTTTTGGGGCATTGGGTTTTATGTGAAAGGGGAGAACAGTGTTGACTTCGGTCTCACCAACGAAATATGTTGACTACGGTCACATTGCGAAATTTAGGTGTTGACTTGGTCTCACCAACGAAATATGTCGACTACGGTCACATTGCGAAATTTTGGTAACCGGTTACAATAGTGTCTAATGACACAACGTGGAGAGTAGCGGATGGAGGGTCGACTTAGTAGTCCCCACGGTGTGCGAGTTGAATACGGGTGGAGAGTAGCGGATGGCTTATAGGTTTGGGTTGGGTTGCATCATGAATTCTATTATTATATGGACTTGATGATTTAAATGTGAATGCTGAATTATTGATTGATAGTATTGTGTGCACATTGAGTCATTGACTCACCCCATTGTGGGAATTATTTTTTCAAAGCGATGAGCGGATTTGACGGAATGGTAGGTAGACCATGAGGAGGCCATGCATCACTTGAAGAATTTATTCGAAATTTGGACATTATTTGATTTTAATACCTTTTAAATTTTATTTTGGGTTTATTTGATGTAATAAGGCCATAAGGCCCAAAGTGGATTATTCTTTGTTTTTACATTACTTTTAATGTTTTGCTAAGATCTATTTTGGACACATTACCTCAAATTGGATTTACAAGATTAAATAAATGGGTTTACAACCTAAGCCCAACTCAAAACAATAGTTTTTCTAAAATTTACAAATTTTCTCTAAGTAACGAAAATGTTTGAAACCGGTTTACTTTAGGAACATACCGGATCCGGTCCATTCTCGTGGTAGGGTGTGGGTGTTCGATTTGGTATCGAGCCCGTTTTAAACTCTCGGCACGTGGGCTAAGGCCCAAAACGTTTTCAAAGCGAGCCAAATGATTATCTTTGAAAAAATAAGGTGTTTTCGGCATGGCACCTAAGTCTCCAACCCATGATCCACCGGTAAGTACTTCTATCCATTGTGTGATTTATATTATGATTTGTAGAAGGGTAGAATGGAATGGAGCGTAGAATAGATATTAAGTACTTGAACCCTAGGACTAGTTACCCCAACAATTACATAAGACTTAAATGCCTAATCAAACAAACCTATGATTAAGTCACCGAGCTAGGGTGTCGAATCACAGCGCATGTCTAGGAGTGGATTCAAGAAGAGCTTGGTATTTAAGCGGTCCTAGTGACTCACCTCCTCTTTACTCGAATCCTACAGTGCGTAAGTAAAGTTCACCCTAATCAAGAGGACTTAGTCACTGGCTAAACCCAATAACTAAAACCCGAAAGGGACTAGCCAGTATTTTATGGAAACCCTAATTTTAAAATTTCTAAATTACCCTCTTGATTTGAAAAGAATATTTTATAAATTTTCCTAAAATATTTTTGATTTACAAATTTACTAAAATACCCTTAGTGGTAAAATTACAAAACGCCTTGGTTTATAAAATGCTCAACTACTCAATAGCTTTACCAAAATTTCAACATTTCATAAACATTCAAAAAACCTAATTTGTAAAATATCAAAATACCGTGATTTTGGAAAAATTACAAAGCGCCTCTAACTTACAAAGTTACCAAAATGACCCTAATTTCCAAAATTTTGCAACATCCCCATTTTGAAGGAACACTCTTGAAAAGAACCTCAAAGTTGAAATACGCTAAATCTATAAAATTTTACAAATTTACTCCGATTTGTGAAAAAAAAATACCAAAATACCCCCGGATTTCAAAATTTTTCAAATCACCCTAGACTTCAAAATTTTCAAGAATAACTTTTGACAAAAACCCCAAGAAATGATTTTTTTTCTTCTAAAAATTACGAAAATACCTCAGAGGACAAAATTACGAAAATACCCGGGTAGTGGAAAACAACAACAAATGAAAAAACTACAACGTTTCTCCGAATGAACTAAGGTTCATAATTGTTTGATGGATGTGTGAATGAATGAAAAGCTGTGTGCATGTATGAATACTGAAAGAACCACTTCAAAAAATTCTTTCCATAGAACTTCTTCGGGTAATCAAGTAAAACAAGGACTAATTCATAAAACTTTTTAATTAAATCGACGTTAGAAATGAGTTCTAAGGAACGTGAACTTAGAGAATGTGTCTAGAAAGTATGATAGTTCTTTAAGATCGAGTCGTGACAATAGCGTAGTGTGGTGAGTTAGACTGCATGCGGATGAGCGATAGTAAGTAATTTCGAGGACGAAATTATTTTTAAGGGGTAGAACTGTAACATCCTAGATTAGGGGTTATGCGTTCGTGCATAATTCATGAGATAGTGGGATCGTTGGGTGTGTTGGATGTGTTCAAGAGTTTCAAGAACCCTAAGATGAAAGAAAATGAAAGGAAATGTAAGGAAATGTAAGGAAATGTAGGAAATGTAAGGAAAAGTAAGGAAAATGTAAGGAAATGAAAGGAAATGAAAGGAAATGTAAGGAAATGAAAGGAAATGTAAGGAAATGTATAGAAATGTATGGAAATGTATGGAAATATATGGAAATGTAAGGAAATGTATGGAAATGTATGGAAATGTGTGGAAATGTAAGGAGATGTATGGAAATGTAAGGAAATGCTTTAGAAATGTTAAGTTTTGGAAACTAAACTAAAATAGGAAAGTGACCATTTTGGAAACCAAGTAAATTAGGAAAGTGAACATTTTGGAAACCAAGCCAAAATAGGAAACTAAACATTTTGGAAACACGAAAATACTGAGCATGTGAAAATTTTAGGAAACTTAAAATTGACCCTAATGTTGAATTTAAGAGCCCAAAGGGGAACTTAGGGCCAAGTGACCCTAAAAATATAAAGTACATGAAATTTAACCCAATAACGGACTTGGAAATGTGGCCTGAAGATGCCACCTAAGGCCTTAGGAAATGGCCCACATGCAAAAGGTTTTGGGCTTGAGTTCGAGTCACATAAGAAGCAAATAAAATAAGTTTTATTTTGCTTCTAGAAGCCCAAGAGGTGGACGGCACAAGCTTGTAAAAGAGGAGTTTCATTCTCTTTAAAACTCGGCTAATTAGAAGATCATAAGGACTCTTAAGGAAGAGTTTTATTCTCTTTAAAATTAGGCTAAATAGGTGGATAAATGAAGAATTATTCTTTAATTAGGAAAATAAGGAAGAGTGGTGGCCAAGTAAAGGATTCTTGGCCTAGTAAATTCGGCTATAAAAGGAGGGACTAGGGCCATTCATTATTCATTCTCCTCTCTTTTCCTCGCCAAATATTCTTCTTGAGCATCCATTCTTTTCTTCTTTTCTTTTAGCCTCCTAGCCGATTTCCTTCTAAGCCTATTATTCCTCTCTTCTTTCATCTTTGAAACCAAATACATAAGGGAATCATAGCGATTGTTCATCAAGTCTCTAAGTGAATCTCAAGGTTGAAGTGAAGGTGCAATCGATTCCTTCAAATAAGGGTAAGATCCAAGTTTAGTTTTCCATTCTTTTATATTCTAGACTTATTGAAATTTAGAGACTAATTTCGATTATTAATCTTGGCGAATCATGGAAGAAGAAATTCTTTTCCGAAGGTACACCATAGGCCACGTGTTCCCTAGTTATTCGGTGAATTTTGGATTTAAGATCCACAAGGTAAGTACCTAAAAGTATTCGACCAAAGCTTGTATGATTATCTAGATCAGTTCTTTAATTATTAAAAGCGGAAACTAACCCATATTGAGATTCAAGGTTGGCGGATATCGTAAAGGAAAAATAAAGTTTTTGGATTTGTGTAAACACCAAATCCAAAAGGTGAGTCTCTACAAATCCTACTAGGATTTGGTTTTGTTTTAGGTCAAAAGGGTTTATTAATGTGTTTTATTTGGTGGGCGAATATAGGAATTAATAGATCTAAAGTTAGATCGGGATTTTCGAGATCTCAAGGAACCTTAATAAGCAAATCGGTGTGTACCTTACTATCCTTCAATATTTTATGGCTAAATATTTTAATATATGATTATGAATAAGAATGTAAATGTGGCTATGTACCACAAATGTGGCAAAAAGTACCTGTGCACGTTTCCTACTCGATAGGATTGTGGAAAATGTTATTTTAATAACATGCGAATATATGAATATGAACATGAAATTAAGTTATGCAATATATATGTTTTTGGGGCATTGGGTTTTATGTGAAAGGGGAGAACAGTGTTGACTTGGTCTCACCAACGAAATATGTTGACTACGGTCACATTGCGAAATTTAGGTGTTGACTTGGTCTCACCAACGAAATATGTCGACTACGGTCACATTGCGAAATTTTGGTAACCGGTTACAATAGTGTCTAATGACACAACGTGGAGAGTAGCGGATGGAGGGTCGACTTAGTAGTCCCCACTTGGTGTGCAGGTTGGTACGGTGGAGAGTAGCGGATGGCTTATAGGTTTGGGTTGGGTTGCATCATGAATTCTATTATTATATGGACTTGATGATTTAAATGTGAATGCTGAATTATTGATTGATAGTATTGTGCACATTGAGTCTCATTGACTCACCCCATTGTGGGAATTATTTTTTCAAAGCGATGAGAGCGATTTGACCGGGCAGTAGACCATGAGGAGGCCATGCATCACTTGAAGAATTTATTCGAAATTTGGACATTATTTGATTTTAATACCTTTTAAATTTTATTTTGGGTTTATTTGATGTAATAAGGCCATAAGGCCCGATGGATTATTCTTTGTTTTTACATTACTTTTAATGTTTTGCTAAGATCTATTTTGGACACATTACCTCAAATTGGATTTACAAGATTAAATAAATGGGTTTACAACCTAAGCCCAACTCAAAACAATAGTTTTTCTAAAATTTACAAATTTTCTCTAAGTAACGAAAATGTTTGAAACGGTTTACTTTAGGAACATACCGGATCCGGTCCATTCTCGTGGGTAGGGTGTGGGTGTGTTCAATACTTATCCATCACAGAGTCATATTCAATTACACTTATTCGTTATGTGATCACATGTATTTTCACTTAGTCAATTTCCCGTTGAACTCATCAGAATAATAATAGATACACGGTGGCCTGCGCATAGTACCACCCTTGTAGCTGAAGCTATCCGGTGCATATAGTAGCCTGCACTTACTACTACACATGTGACCAAAACCATCACTTACACATAGTGGCATGCACTTATTACCACACATGTGATCGAAACTATCGAGTACGCATAGTAGCCTACACTTAGTACTACACAAGCGACCTATCCGTCTGGTAAACGTAGTAGCCTGCACTTAGTACTACACACGTGACCTAAAACCATCTCGTATCTCTCTTGTACACGTAATGGCCAGCACTTAGTACCACACATGTGACCTAGCTACCTGATTCATATCTTTTCTATTCCAAAGGTTCAACCGGGAATTCTCACTTTTCAACATTTTACCAATTCATCCATAATTAATCACAATTCATAATTTGCATCAAATAATTACTCCATATTCAACCATATCTCATATAATATAAAAAAATATTAAAACATAACTAAAAACAATGTATTATTTACATACAAACTTACCTCGGTAGCACAATCGGTGAAAAGGACTAATTCGTCATATTCTTTGTTTTTCCCCGTTCTAAGTCTGAATCTCATTTTTCTTGATCTATAACAACACATTTCACTTATTTATTCAACATGCTACTCAAATTAACCCAAAATTCACATTTTGGCAAAATTACATTTTTGCCCCTAAACTTTATCA
Source organism: Gossypium rotundifolium (assembly GCA_025506655.1). Classification (NCBI taxonomy): domain Eukaryota; kingdom Viridiplantae; phylum Streptophyta; class Magnoliopsida; order Malvales; family Malvaceae; genus Gossypium; species Gossypium rotundifolium. The sequence continues at coordinate 131,053,239 of CP106724.1, read as the reverse complement.
TATTTACAATTTTGCCCCTAGGCTCGTAAAATGATTTTCATGCAATTTCTTTGTATTTTAAGCCTAGCCGAACCATTTTCATAACTACAACAGCCCAAAATTTCCACTAATTCACACTTTTATGACAAATTTTATAACTTTTCCAAATTAGTCCTTTTTAGTATTTTCATCAAAAATCACTTAGTAAAAGTCATTCCTCTAACCATAAACATGCATTTTCCACCATTAAACACAAAAATACACATATTCATCATGGGTGAAAACCCTATACTTTAACCATATCTCAAATTAGTGGTAGAAATAGATAGATCTTGTTACGAGGATTTTAAAAACGTAAAAATCATTAAAAACGGGGCAAGAACGGACTTATAATCGAGTTGGAAGCTTGAAAAACACTATCCATGGCTTCCCCTTGTGAAATTCGGCCATGGGGTTGAATATGGACAAAAATTGGCTTTTAATTTTGTTTTTAATTCATTTTAATTACTAAATAACCAAAATGCCCCTAACTTAAAAATATTCTATTTCACCTATTTCATGTCCATTTTTGTCCAAAAAATTAATCAATGGTATAATTATCATTTAAGGACCTCCAATTTAAAATTTCATAACAATTGGACACCTCTAACATGTAGAACTCAACTTTTGTAATTTTTTACAATTTAGTCCTTTGACTAAATTGAGTGCCCAAACGTCGAAATTTTTGAACGAAATTTTCATGAAATCATTTTTGTGAAATTTTAGGCCATAAAAATGTAATAAAAATAAAATTTTCCTCGTCATATTTGTGGTCCCGAAACCACTGTTCCGACCAGGCCCAAAATCGGGTCGTTACATAAGTTTTATGTAGCAGGGACTAAATTGAAAGAAATACAAAATTAGGGATTTATGGTGAAATTATAGAATTGAAATTAGTTTTAAGTGATAGTTGAATGAAAAATAAATAGTAAAATTATGAATAAAATAAGGTTAGATTTGAATAGGGATTTAATTGGAATTTAGGCAAAAGTTGTGTATAAATTGAAATGTTCAATATGAAATTGAATTGTATTGATAAATTTTAATAGTTTTAATTCCGTATCTAACATTGAGCTGGAGGCATCGGCTAAGAAAGGGAAAGAGAAAGTCAACGAGGATTAGCTCGAAAAATTACGATTTGTTTTTCTATAATCTGAATTTTAATTATTATTTGTTATGTATTGGTTTATATGTTATGGTAAGTAATTAAGGTAAGTATTAGCAATTGTTATTGAACTGAATTTGTATGGATATATGTGATTGATGTGGAAATTGAATATTGGATGTATGTTATATTTGAAAAATATATTGATTGGGAATGTGATGAAATTGATATGAATATGTGATTATTATTAACTTTGAATATTTGTTATTGAAAAGTGAACTGGATTGTATTGAATTGAGAATATATGTGATTAATTGAAATGTTTATTGATTGGAAACTGGAAAGTGAATTGAATACCCTATTAACTATATCGGGCTGAGTCGGATATAGTTGGCATGCTATATGATTGGAAGAGTTAAGGGATACTTCGACTTTGAGTCGATGAGGCGCTATGTGTCGTATTGTTACTTCGAATAAATCTGATGAGGTATTGAGTACCGTATTGTTTTACTTTGGCATGGCTGATGAGGCACTAAGTACCGTACTGGTGTGTTTTGGTTGGATTCGCGTATCCGTCCGAGTCCGAGTCATGTTAATAGGGGTGTACAACTGTATTGAACAATTGATTGTTATTGAATGGTATTGAATGGTATTGAATATGGATTAGAATGAGCAATGAAATGAAACATGCAATTGAAATGCATGAAATTGTATGAATCATGGATTCATGAAAAGGATATTGATATTGAAATTGAATTGAGTATCTTATTGTGAAAAGTTATTGAATAGCAATTATGAGATTGATATAGAAGAGATGATAATTGAAAGTGTTATGAATGATTATGTTTGTGTGAATATATATATATATATATATATATATAAACAATATAGATTTTTGCTTAATACATATTCAAATTATAGAAGTACCACTTAGTTTATACTCAGCATACGGTTTGTTTCCGTGCGCAGGTTAGGTAAAGCCAGATCATTAAATCAGCATCTAGAGCCGATCTCGAACTCAAAGTGGTGATGTACATTTCTTTTTGGTAAATGGAATGTACCTAGGATGTTATACTTGTCATTTTGGATAATGTTTGTAAATGAAGTATAAGTTAAAATTGGTACTTATATAAAGATGTTTTGGGTTATAGCTATTAAATGGTGGTTTTTGAATTAATTTGGATATTATGGTTAAAGTATTTATATAAATAAATAGGTTAGGTCATTAGATTGATTAATTTATGAAATGTATGTTATTTAATTGAGTAATGTTTATATTTGAACTGAAATGACTGGTAATACTCTGTAACCTTGTTTCGATGACGATTAAGGGTTGGGGGTGTTACATTTAGTGGTATCAAAGCTATTTACGTTTAGTCAATTCTCAGACTAAATTGGGTCTGTAATTGAGTCTAGAGGTACATGCCATAATTGAGTCGAAATTGAGTCGGGATTGGATGCTAACATTTGTTTGTTTCTATTTTATAGTGAAAATGTCGGATAAATATATAGATGATATTGATCAAGAAATGTATAGTGAAGATGATGAACCATATGAATTAGAAGAAATTGAGTCAGCAACACCAAGTGTAAGCCTAATGGGAAATCAACCCCCTAATGTCAGAAGAGGTAATGTAGAAGAAAGAGATAATTCTGAATTACTTAGAGTGATAGCTGATAGCTAATAATTCACTTCAGACGATTTAATATACATATTCATTTTACGAATGTTTTCTGCCATCCACAATTTCAAACAATGAATTTACTTACTAACATTTATCAAATTAGAGAATGCCTTACGGGTTTGAGTACGTCTTTCACTTGATGCCATAGTCCAGCTATGGTCTTACACGTACACACATGTATTGCCATGGTCCAACCGTGGTCTTACGTCCACAATGCCATAACCCAGTTATGGTCTTTTCACTGAAATGACATAGCCTAGCTATGGTCTTACATTCCATACTTTGCCATGGTCCAACCATGGTCTTATTCGTCTATTCATCATTGAATGATCACACTCATTTCCTTCGTTAACAAAGATGTAAAACATAACATCATATTATCTGTAATTTAACAAGTAAACATAAAATTCAACCACATTAACATACTGATTACACTTATTCAAACAAGTGTACATAAACACACATTTCGTTAATTTGTGTAAATGTACTTATCATATTCACTTGATCAAATAGGTTGGGCACATATCATCATATGCATGCCCAGCAAACATGAATGGGCTTATCACCACCTAAACTTACATTTTATTCCACATTTCCACATTTCTCAACTCATGGTTATCTCACTTCGTATATTAACACATACATATCATGAACTTCTATTCTTACCTTCCTAAGTTTCTTCTCATCACAAATACATTTCAATAACCTCAATATCATTTTTCAGCATTATCGAACATAGCTCGGTTGGAAGTCATCTCTGTCTTAACAAAATAATTTTGTTAGAGACGGGAGATATCACACTATCATGAGTAGTAATATGGCATGTATAGCTATACTTACATACCCTAGGTTAGTGTGAGAATTGACTAAACCATAGCTCTGATACCACTAAATGTAACACTCTTTACCCATGTCCGACGCCGGGACAGGCTGCGAGGCATTACCGAACTTAAACATATACATTCATACAAAATTGGGCTATAAAATTTCATTCAATTTGAAATTACTCATTCACATGCAAATCATCCCTTATATAGGACCACGAGGCCCAAAACAATCATTGGGAACTATTTGGGACTAAACCAAGAACTTAAAAAACTTTAAGAAGACTTAGAAAATTTTTCATCAAAACAGGGGTCATACGCCCGTGTGGCTTGGGACACGCCTGTGTGGGTAGGCTGTGTGGTAACACACGCCCTGTCTTCAGCCTGTGTAACTCTCTGTTTATGACGTCATCAACAAAATAGGGTCACACGGCCAAGTCACACGCCTGTGTGCTTAGGCCGTATGGTGAATTCAATTTCAAAAAATAGATGTAGACTTCACACGCCTTGGGAACACGTCCATGTCCCAGGGCCGTGTCCTCTACATGGCTGAGACACACGGCCGTGTCTCTGCCCGTGTGGCCCAGAAAATGGCTATTTACCAAACCATTTTGGCACCCTCATTTGCACATAATTAAACACAACTTCAATGGCATTTTTCATGGCATGATTAAGCACTTAAACATCATCAAACAAGTCATGATCATAGAGAAATCATATAATCTTATTCATTCAAAAGGAACCATACTTTGCCTAGCTTGAACTTATCAAACTTTCATGCCATGATTATCATCAACACATCCTCAATCCATTTACACCAAACACACATAACCACATCACATGAAACCTTTAGTATAAGCACACACATAAATAGGCATTACATATGAGCCACATCTCATGGCCATATACAAAATAAATCATATTACCATTATTAACCAACACATTTGGCCAAATCAAATGACACATACACAATTGACTACGTCCCTATACGTGCCATAAACTTAAGAGGTCTGTATTCACTTTTACCCTATGATGATAGCTTGATAGTGTGATAGCATCTCCAGCGATCTCCAACTCGAGCTAGCATAAAAACCTATAAGATATGAGAAAGGAAGGGGAGTAAGCTACAATGCTTAGTAAGTTTGTATACAAATAATAAATAACTTATTAACATGTTTTTCCCTATTTCTCACAATTCATTTATGTTCATCTTGAGCTATCTACTCGCGTTACAGTCACTAAATTATTTTTATCCGGAGCTTCGAAACTCCAATTTAAAATCCGATAATTTTCCTTAGAACTATAATAACATATCTTCTTACCATTAAATTCCATAATTTTTGGTTCAGCCAATCAATATAATTTATTCTTTAAAGTCTCCCTTGTTTTGCTGTCCGACAGTTCTGACCCCTCTTCACTAAAAATTTATTTTCTCATGGTACAGAACTTAAATGATGTTTCTATTTATTTATCTTGAAAATAGACTCATTAAGAAATTCAAGAATATAAATTTGATCCCTTGATTATTTTGTTCCAATTTGTAAGGAATTTCCCAATTCACAATAGGGGATTAAGAAATCACTCTGACCCTGTCTTATAAAAACTCAAATATCATAATATGGAATTCTTTTGCATACACCGTTTATTTTATACAAAAATAGACTCAATAAGATTTAATTTCATATTTTATTCAACTTTTAATTCAATTTCCACCATTTTTAGTGAATTTTCAAAGTGATACAACTGCTGCTGTCTAAACTGTTTTATTGCTAATTTTACTCTATCATGTTTTCTTTATATTATTTCTCATTTACACACACATAACACTAAAATATATCCATAGTTAGCCATGCCAACATGCTAGTCATCATCAAATATTTACAAGCCATTTATTGGCCAATTTAACCTATACATCAACAACAAAGACTTGAACATTTAATTTCTCAATTTAATTTGGCCTAAAAGCCTCACACATGATCATCATCAAATCTTATCATGTATCCATTCATCATGAATGTAACACCCATATCCGTCGCCGGAGTAGGGTTGACAGATGCTACTCTTCTAACCACCAAGTTCATTTAATCATTTAAATCTTAATACTTAAGTAATGATATTACAATAAACAAATCATCACAAATATAATATCAATTGCATTATATATAATAAAATAAGTAAACTCATTCAAACTATAAAGTACTATTCATTTGGTCATTTTAAAGAAAAGGCCGAATAGACAAATGGTACTTGTTCATTTATTTCATTTGTACTATCAATAACACATTTAAACATATATCCATGCTGAACATATACATTACTTTCAAACAAGTTCATTCCTCATTTCTAAACCACATAAAATTATAACATTGACCTATATACTTATCCCACATTCGATTATACCATATATATTTTAATCTACTCATTTATCTCATAATTTCTTGTCACATTCGGCATGTTCATTACATAAATATACTCCATCATAAGCACACCTTTGCTAAATATTACACCAATGATTTAGCCATTTATTTCTCATGAATGAACATACGATAGCACTCAATGGAAAATTTAAGCTCCAAACTAACAAAGTCATGGCGAATATATATAGATGAGTACACATCAATTTGCTCATTAATGTATTTCACACATAACATAATATAAACTAAACTTTCATGATACATCCGAACATGATAATTTAATTACAACATAAACAAGCGTTACTAAACCATTTTTCAAAAATAAATAGATATAGCAACCTATTAACTTGCTAACATATTTCATGCTTTAAATCATCTAGCATCAAACATTTATCCTTATTAGCTAAGTGCATATCCCAATTTTTACATCATGTATATATATATATATCATATGATCATTTCTGTGTATGATTTAAAGCATGACCGAAATCACATACCTAATAGAATTATCATGCAAGCTACTATATCAAAATGTGAAACCTAAACTTAACCAAAAGCAACAGCCTTATTCGCAAGGCTATATTTATATTTACAATCCAACATCATTCATTATTTATCAAAACAAAGCCTATACATGCCTTTGATTCAAAAGTTTACAAAACATAACTATACCAAAGAGAATGATAGTGTGGTCGACTGTCTTGATGATCCCCTGAGCCCGTAGTTGAATGATCGATCTATAAAGTAGAACACAAACATAAACAGAGTAAGCTCACTGGCTTAGTAAGTCCTAAGCACATACACTTTTAATGAACATACAGGTAATCACTTTAATCTTCAACTAATAATATTGTACATAAACTTATTTCTATATATATATATATGGTACACTAGCTGTAACAGCCCAAACCCGGCCCAAACGTTAGGACCGAATATGGGTCGTTACGAAGAAGAACTTTTTGAAACCCATTTTCGAAATCCACTTAAGTTTTGTTGAAAGCTTTCGTTTTAAGTTATCTTGCTGAAATTATACTTAGTCCAAATTTGAAAATTTAATTAAGTCAAGTTATTATACAAATTTCAGATGTGCCCGATGGCACGATAAAACATTTTTCGTGTTAATTTAGAAAAACGTGTGATTCAAATTTATAATTAAAAACAAAATATCCAACATATAAGAAAATAACTAAAGTAAAGTATATGGAGGCCTTATTACATCCAAAATAAAACAACCCAATAATAAAATTTATCATAACTAAATTAAAGTTCATTTAATTCTAAATCCACCGCATGGCCACCTCAAGTCCCTCCGGCTCCATATCCGCGATCTATTCATCACCTGAAAAAAATAATGGAGAAGGTGAGTCACCAAGACTCAGTATGTAACCCTTCCCCGTTTTAAAACATTTTCATACACAACATATAACCATTAATATGCAAAATATTAAATACCCATCCTAACCATCCAAACGCCACTGTCTACCCCGTTGTGGTACCAAACCACTGGTGGTGCCAAACCACTGGTGACATATAGTCACAATGTGTTACCAAAACAACGGTGTCCGTGAGACACAGATCATTTGATGGGGCCAACCCATCGTGTGATACCAAATCACGCGCGACGATCCCATATCTCAAGTGGGGCCAACCCACGGTGGTGTTAACCACAGGGACAAGTCGCTATGAGGTGCCAAACCTGGAGGTACCAAACCTCGGTGACCGTAGTCACGGTGTGTTACCAAAACACTGGTGCCCGTCGGCACAATAATACTGCCCCCTCCACTCACTAATCCCACATCAGTCATATACACATATATATTTCATGCCATCACATGCTTAAATCTTATGCATCAAATACATTATGCTTACCAAAAGCATCTAGTAACAAATACACATTTTAGGGACTTACCCGAATTGCCAACTATCTTGGTTGTGGTACATTATCCAATGCTACATAAAACCAAGATAGCATTCACAACAATCACATAATAACAAATTATATGTGTGTATGTACACACTGTCACCACCGAAAGTGATCTAAATCCCGAATGAAGAAATTGGCCACCCTAGATCTATTGTCCCTAGATTCGGCCAAAACATGAGTCGATACCATGGCCTATTCGCCAACCCAACTTATACCACGAATTATCATTTGAGATCCGAGATCTTACCTTGCTTTGATTTGGTTTCTAACAACCCGAATCCTTATATGGGTTCCTAGCAATCGACCAACCAAGATTAGTTTTGCTTTTCTCTAATTATCCATTGAAAGGTTTAGAAAGACTTGACTTCATCGTTAACTTACCAAATCTAGTTGATGGAGACTTGAATCGATTTCTTCAAGATCCCAAGCACCTAAACATAATCGGTTTCATTAAAGAGAGTTAATACCCTTTTATCAAATGCGAAATAGGTCCCTACCTTCCCCTAGAAGTCGACAAGTACTAGAGGCCAATAAAGAAAACACTTGATCTACTTACCTTAAACCCGATGAAGAAATAGAGGAGCACTATGTTTGAGATTCGCCAAGACTTGAAATTTGGGGAGGGTTATTTGAAATGGAAGAAGTAAAGGGTTTGGTCAAGGTGAGTGAATAGGAGAAAAGAAATTGGCACTTCCAAAGGAGTATATTCGGCCAAGGGAGAAAGAAAAATAATGGGAAGGAAAGGTGTTGAATGGTTGACTTAAGAGCTTTGAGGAGTGAAAAGAAATAGATCAAAGGTGTGGGTGTAGGAGATTCGCCAAGATCTAAAAGAATGGTGTTGCCTCTTTTTTCGGTTTTAAGAGGTTGAGAAGAGAAAGGAATTTTGTGAATGGGAATTGACTACTTGCACTTTGGAAGAGAAGAAAACAACAAACAATAAAAATGGAAAATGTGCCTAAAGGAATTTCGGCACTCCCCCCCTCCTAACAAGTCCTTACCGTCCACTCCTACCTAAGGAGTTCAAAATTCACTCAACCACCTTGAATTACTCCAAGCCACTTGTTTTAATTAAATTGAAAATAATTTGATTTAATCCCAATTAATAAATCAACTAATATCTCTTAATAGCCATTAATCCTTTTAATCCAACAACTCTCTTATTATCCTTCAAATTAATATTAAACAAAATGTTCATATTATCCTTAATAATATCTTCATCTATCATCTTATAAAAAGAGTTTAAAGAGAGAAAGGACTCTCCCTCATGTGCCGTCCATTATAATGCCAAAAAGAGGGATTTTAGTGACTCGAACCAAGGCTCTCCTTGCTCCCTTGGTGGCGTCACACAACCTCCTAAGTGACCTTACTTTTGCCACTTTGCCAAGGCCTTTTTAGTGCCCAATTTCCTTCATTTATTCTTATAACCCCTAACCACTAAGGCTATCCACCTTTAAAGCAAATAATATATTTATTTCTACCATTCCGAGCCAACTCAAGGCCTTTAATTAAACTCTATTATTCCATAAATAATATCTCGTGATTCATACATAAGAAAAATAATTAAACTCCAAATAACCCCATTTTGGGATGTTACGCTTCTACCCCTTAAAATAAATTTCGTCCCAAAATTACTTAACTAAAGCAGATGAGGGTATTGTCGCCAGTATCACATCTTCGTGTTCCCGTAGCTTCTTCCACACCATGGTTCCGCACAAAGACTTTCACTAAGGGCGCGACTTCTCACGTAGAACCTTTATATCTCTATCCAAGATCCGAACGGTTCCTCCTCAAAAGATAAGTCCGGATTAACCTCGATTTCATCACGGGCACCACATGTGATGGATCCGGCCGATCTTGCCTCAAAGATCGATACATGGAAGACATTATGAATTTGACTTAACTCGATCGCTCGATTCGGTGATAAGCTACCGGTCCTATTTGCTTCAACATCAGATATGGGCCAATGAATCTTGGGCTCACTTCCCTTCCGTCAAATCTTAACACCTTTTTCCAAGGCGACACCTTTAGAAAGACCTTGTCCCCACAAAGATACTCCATTTCCTTGCGTTTGAGATCGGCATAAGACTTACGCTTATCGATGCTTCCTTGAGACGAGACCAATCACTTTGACTTTGTCTTGATCCGCTACCAATCTGGGCCCAACACTTGTCGTTCACCCAACTCCAGTCAACACGCTCGGAGTTCGGCATTTCCGTCCATACTGAGGCTTCGTATGGTGCCATCGAATACTCGCTTGGTAGCTATTATTGTAGGCGAACTTGGCTAGAGGTAAGAATTCCTCCCAACTACCTCGAATTCCAAGACACAACCCTCAAAGATATCTTCTAAGATCTCAGATGACCCTTTCGGATTGGCCGTCGATCGGGATGGAAAGCTATTTGAAATCCAATCGCGCACCAACGCTTGATGTAACGCTTTCCAAAACCTCGAAGTGAACCTTGGGTCCCTATCCGAGATAAGCGTCACGGGCACACCATGCAATCTGACTATCTCGGCCACATACAACTTTGCTAGCTTCAGGAGTGAGTAATCCATTCTCACCGGTATGAAGTGAGCTGATTTAGTCAGACGGTCTACGATCACCCAAACTGCATCCTTCTTGCTGGGCGTAAGGGGTAGACTACTGACGAAATCCATAGTGATCCTCTCCCATTTCCATTGAGGAATCTTTACCGGTTGAAGTAGCCCCGATGGTAACTGGTGTTCAGCCTTAACCTGCTGACACGTCAAACACTTCCCTACGAATTCCGTTATCTTACGCTTCAACCGGGCCACCAGTACTGTTTCCGTAGATCTCCATACATCTTGCTTCCTCCGGATGCATAGCGTATGAAACTATGAGCATCCCGGAGAATTTTCGCCTCAACTCCATATCCTTTGGCATGCAGGGCCGTCCTTGAAAACATAACACACCATCACCAGTCACACTATACCCTTCTAAACCACCATCCTGAACTTGCATTCTCTTGGCACTTAACCCTTCATCCACTAACTGTTTGTCCTTGATTTCCTCGATCCATGTTGGCTTAACATGAAGTTACGCCAAAAGGTTTCCATCGTCATATAGGCTCAATCGAGCAAAAATTGCTCTTAAATCCGCCACAACCTTCCTACCAACGCGTCGACCACCACGTTAGCCTTACCGGATGATATTCGATGGAGCGATCGTAGTCCTTCAACAGTTCAATCCATCTATTGTCTCGATTCAGATCCTACAGGTCGAAGATACCTCAAACTTTTGTGATCCGTGTAAATTACCGACTTCTTCCCATAAAGATAATGTCTCCATATTTTCAAAGCGAAGACGATTGCGGCTAACTCCGTGTCGTGAGTTGGATAGTTAACCTCATGCGGTCTCGGTGACGGACGATAGGCTACTACCTTCCCATCTGCATCAACACACACCCCAAACCAAGTGAGATGCATCACAATAGACCGTGAATAATTTCCACGCCTCGGGTTGTACAAAAACACGAGCTTAGTCGAATCTTCCTCGACTTATCAAAACTTTCTTGTCGCTTCTCCAACCATACAAATGGAACACCTTTCCTTAGCAACTTAGTCAAGCGGTACATGCGATCGAGAGAACCCTTCCACAAATCTCGATAATACCTCGCTAAACCCGAAAACTTCAGTATCTCGCCACCGACTTAGGCGGTTTCCACTCCAACACCGCTTCAATCTTGCGGGATCCACTCTAATCCTTCCGTGACACCATGTGACCTAAGAAAGCCACCTCCTCACCAAAATTCGCACTTCATTGAATTTGGAATACAACTTTTTCCCTCAACACCGCAGAACTATCCGTAAATGCTTGTCGTGCTCCTCCTCCGTCTTTGAGTAAACCAATATGTCGCCTATGAACACCACGACGAATTGGTCTAAATCGTTGAAATACTCTATTCATTAAGTCCATGAATTTGCCGGTGCATTGGTCAATCCGAATGGCATCACTAGAAACTCGTAATGCCCATACCGAGTTCAAAAAGCCGTCTTGTGAACATCAGCCCCCTTCACCTTAAGTTGATGGTAACCCGACCTAAGGTCTATCTTCGAAAACACCGACGCCCTTTAAGCGGTCAAACAAGTCATCGATTCGAGGTAATGGGTACTTGTTTTTGATCGTTAACTTGTTTAACTGACGGTAATCGATGCACATTCGCATAGAACCGTCCTTCTTCTTGACAAACAATACAGGCGCTCCCCACGGAGATATACTAGGTCGAATAAACCCTTTATCCAAGAGCTCCTGAATTTGAGCCTTCAGCTCCACCAATTCCTTTGGTGCCATCCGGTAAGGTGCTATAGACACAGGTGCCGTTCCGGGTAGCAAGTCTATACCGAATTCGACTTCCCGATCTGGAGGCAGACCCGGAAGTTCTTCTGGGAACACATCAGTAAATTCCCCAACCGTTCGGACCTTTCCAACTACTGACTCCTTAACTTCCAAAGCACAGATTTGAACCAAGAACGCCTTACAACCCTTCTTGACCATCTTCTCAACCTTCAAGGCAGACACCACGTTGGACAGGTAATTCCTTCGATTACCAATCATAACTACTTCATTCCCTTCGGTCGTTTGGAGAACCATGTGCTTAGCAGTGCAATCCAACTTCGCCTGGTACCTAACCAGCCAATCCATTCCAAGGATCAAATCGAACTCCCCGAATGGTAGTTCCATCAGATCAGCCCCGAATACGACCCCTTGGAGTTCTAGGGGTACATCCCTAAAAAGTTTGTCTACCACTACAGAGTGACCTAAAGGACTCACTACAGTCATCTCCCTAGCAGCAGTCTCAGAGTCTAGGTTCAAAGTCTCTACCACACTACTTGCTACGTATGAATGCGTAGAACCCACATCGATTAATGCATAATAAGGAAGACCAAAAATCAGAAACGTCAGGTTATGACATCCGGTCGTCACCCTCCTCATGACGCCTTGCAGATAGACTAAGCCAGGCTGCCTAGCCTCTGTGTTGCCTGAACCTCTACCCTGAGTTCCTCGACCTCGATTAGGATCGTTGCTTCCTCTGCCATTACCACGACCCCTCTGCGGTCTCACATTTCTATCCTGAGTACGGTTCTGCCCCTCTGGCTGATTTCGAGCTCACTTTCGGGGACAATCTTTGACCCGATGCTCCAAAGACCCACACTCAAAACATCCTCTATCGCCAATCAAACAACCTCCCCAATGGGACTTTCCACAGCGATTGCACTGAGCCGGTCTCTGATTAGTAGCTACGGGCCTTGCTGCCTGATTTGGCCCACTCTGCCTAGCCTTCTTCTGATCATTACCACTGGATCCAGCTGACCCAAATCCTCTCTTTTGATTATTCCTACTATAATTTTGTCTCACAGCCTCCTTGATCCCCTCGGCTACCTTAGCCTTTTCCACAAGGGATGAAAACTCACGAACTTGCTGCGGGGCAATCAGTAACCTCAAATCATCTCGGAGTCCGTCCTCAAAGCGGACACAGCGCTCGTGTTCAGTAGCCACGATGCCTCTAGCATACCTACTCAGTCTTAAAAACTCCGCCTCATATTCCGCTACTGACTTGGTTCCTTGCACTAACCCCAGAAAGGCTTTCCTCTGAGCATCTGTATAACTGGTACCCACATACTTCTTCCGATGGCGGTTTGAAATAATCCCAAGTCAAATCGTCTGTAGTAGCGCCATCTCGAATCGTCACCACCATCGACGTCGCTTCATCCTTTAGAAGCGTCTGACCCCTTTCAATTTTTCTCCTCAATCAGTCAAGATCATCCATGATCCTTTCATTGACTCTAGCCAGATTACGCTACCTTTGGGTGCCACTCCTGACACACCCCGGAACACCTCAGCTCTGTTGGACCGAATTCGCTCGGGAACAGATTTTGAGCTCCTAAATTTCCACCATTGACCACCAATTCGAGGACTCGCAACACCGCCATGCGCATCGCCTCTCCTCCCGTCTCGATCTCGCTCCTCTGCTCCAAAAGTGGAGGTGGTGGTGGCGGTGGTACATCATTTTGAACCTTGCCCGAGCGACGGGTTGAGACACCATCATCCTACCCCTACCGGCCCACGGCGTCCACGTCCTCTAGAACTCATTCTATCTACTGCGCTTTTAATCTGATTAAGAGAAATTTTATGTATTAGCGTTTGTTCCACTTCATTACTCGCGAAGAAATTTTATGAAGAAATTTTAATTAGAGATTCTTTCGTGCAAACAAGGTTTCAGTCTTCTATCCTAGTTCACACAAAGAAGTTCTTCCATCCATTCCTTAATACTTTCCATACCTATTCGCTCTTCGGACATTTCTGCCCATTCCTAACCCAGGGGTATTTTCGTCTTTTTCCTACAGGGGTATTTTCGTAATAAAAGAGATTTTAAAACTTTAGTAAAGTAGGATTTTTTTGCAATTCCCAACCTTTGGAGGGTATTATTAAAATTGATAAGGTTTGAAGTTATGGCATTATTTCGAAAACCAGGGGTATTTTGGTAATTTTGTCCATCAGGGGTAATTTTGTAATTTTTTGTAAATCAAGGGTGTTTTAGTAATTGCAAAACCCTGAGGGTCCCTTTTGAGAATTTTCCTTTCTTAAAACGGTGATGTTGCAAAAATTTTGTACTGTGGTCGTTTTGGTAATTTTATAAGTTGAGGCGTTTTTGTAATTTTTCCAAAACCAAAGTGTTTCATTGAGGATTTCCAATGAGTTGAATATTTGAGAAGTAGTTAAAATTTTGGACAAAATCATTGAGTTGATGTTTTATGGACCAAGGGTATTTTAGTAATTTTACCCCTAAGGGCATTTTCGTAATTTTCCATAAATCGAACTTTTCGGGGAAAACATTGTAAAAAGAGTTGTTCTTACGTTTGAAGGAGTGATTTTAAAAGTTTTAAAACCAAGTTTTGTTGTTTCATTCCTTTTTGAAAATCAAGGCTAATTCCTTTCGGGTTTTAGTCATTATGTTTAGCCTATGATGGGGCCCTCTTGGTCGGGGTGAACCCAAGCTACGCACTGAGCGTGTTTCGTGTGGAGAGGAGGTGAGTCACACTTGACCGCTTAAATACTGAGCTCCCACCGAACCTTTCTAGACATGCGCATGAGGTTACCACCACTGAGCCCTCGGGTTAGGGTGAACCCAAGCCACGCACAGGCAGGATTCTGCAAAGAGGTGGTGAGTCACTCCTGATTGCTTAAATACTGTGCTCTTGGGATCCAATCCTAGACATGCGTCTGGGGTTACCACACCCTAGCTCGATGACTAAGTCATAGGTTGGTTTCGTTCTTTAAGTCTTATGTTACATTTGTGTGTTTGAGTAATCTAATCCTAGGGTTCAAGTCCCTATAAGTCTATCTACGTTCCATGCTTCCTACCCTTCTACATAATATAATTCACACAGAGGTTTAGATGTACTTACAGGCGGATCGGTCTTGGGAGACTCGGGCCATGCCGCTTAAAACCCAAAATCAATTAATAAGGCCTACTAAAACATTTTTGGGCCTTGGGCCCCACAATTTGAAGTTTTGAACTGGCTCGATACCAATTTGTAATAGCTCAAACCCGGCCCAAACGTTAGGATCGAATATGGGTCGTTACGAAGAAGAACTTTTTGAAACCCATTTTCGAAATCCACTTAAGTTTTGTTGAAAACTGCTCGTTTTAAGTTATCTTGCTGAAATTATACTTAGTCCAAATTCGAAAATTTAATTAAGTCAAGTTATTATACAAATTTCAGATGTGCCCGATGGCACGATAAAACATTTTTCATGTTAATTTAGAAAAACGTGTGATTCAAATTTATAATTAAAAACAAAATATCCAACATATAAGAAAATAACTAAAGTAAAGTATATGGAGGCCTTATTACATCCAAAATAAAACAACCCAATAATAAAATTTATCATAACTAAATTAAAGTTCATTTAATTCTAAATCCACCGCATGGCCACCTCAAGTCCCTCCGGCTCCATATCCGCGATCTATTCATCACCAAAAAAATAATGGAGAAGGTGAGTCACCAAGACTCAGTATGTAACCCTTCCCCGTTTTAAAACATTTTCATACACAACATATAACCATTAATATGCAAAATATTAAATACCCATCCTAACCATCCAAACGCCACTGTCTACCCCGTTGTGGTACCAAACCACTGGTGGTGCCAAACCACTGGTGACATATAGTCACAATGTGTTACCAAAACACTGGTGTCCGAGACACGATCATTTGATGGGGCCAACCCATCGTGTGATACCAAATCACCGCGACGATCCCATATCTCAAGTGGGGCCAACCCACGGTGGTGTTAACCACAGGGACAAGTCGCTATGAGGTGCCAAACCTCTGGAGGTACCAAACCTCTGGTGACCGTAGTCACGGTGTGTTACCAAAACACTGGTGCCCGTCGGCACAATAATACTGCCCCCTCTACTCACTAATCCCACATCAGTCATATACACATATATATTTCATGCCATCACATGCTTAAATCTTATGCATCAAATACATTATGCTTACCAAAAGCATCTAGTAACAAATACACATTTTCAGGGACTTACCCGAATTGCCAACTATACCGTTGTGGTACATTATCCAATGCTACATAAAAACCACGATAGCATTCACAACAATCAGCATAATAACAAATTATATGTGTGTATGTACACACCTGTCACCACTGAGTGATCTAAATCCCGAATGAAGAAATCGGCCACCCTAGATCTATTGTCCCTAGATTCGGCCAAAACATGAGTTAGTACCATGGCCTATTCGGCCAACCCAACTTATACCACAGAATTATCATTTGAGATCCGAGATCTTACCTTGCTTTGATTTGGTTTCTAACAACCCGAATCCTTATATGGGTTCCTAGCAATCGGCCAACCAAGATTAGATTCGGCTTTTCTCTAATTATCCATTGAAAGGTTTAGAAAGACTTGACTTACTGTTAACTTACCAAATCTAGTTGATGGAGACTTGAATCGATTTCTTCAAGATCCCGAAGCACCTAAACATAATCGGTTTCATTAAAGAGAGTTAATACCCTTTTATCAAATGCCGAAATAGGTCCCTACCTTCCCCCTAAAAGTCGACAAGTACTAGAGGCCAATAAAGAAAACACTTGATCTACTTACCTTAAACCTGACTGAAGAAATAGAGGGAGCACTATGTTTGAGATTCGGCCAAGACTTGAAATTTGGGGGAGGGTTATTCGGCAATGGAAGAAGTAAAGGGGTTTCGGTCAAGGTGAGTGAATAGGAGAAAAAGAAATTGGCACTTCCAAAGGAGTATATTCGGCCAAGGGGAGAAAGAAAAATAATGGGAAGGAAAGGTGTTGAATGGTTCGGCTTAAGAGCTTTGAGGAGTGAAAAGAAATAGATCAAAGGTGTGGGTGTAGGAGATTCGGCCAAGATCTAAAAAGAATGGTGTTGCCTCTTTTTTTCGGTTTTAAGAGGTTGAGAAGAGAAAGGAATTTTGTGAATGGGAATTCGGCTACTTGCACTTTGGAAGAGAAGAAAACAACAAACAATAAAAATGGAAAATGTGCCTAAAGGAATTTCGGCACTCCCCCCCTCCTAACAAGTCCTTTCCGTCCACTCCTACCTAAGGAGTTCAAAATTCACTCAACCACCTTGAATTACTCCAAGCCACTTGTTTTAATTAAATTCAAAATAATTTGATTTAATCCCAATTAATAAATCAACTAATATCTCTTAATAGCCATTAATCCTTTTAATCCAACAACTCTCTTATTATCCTTCAAATTAATATTAAACAAAATGTTCATATTATCCTTAATAATATCTTCATCTATCATCTTATAAAAGAGTTTAAAGAGAAAGGACTCTCCTCATGTGCCGTCCATTATAATGCCAAAAGAGGATTTTTGTGACTCGAACCAAGGCTCTCCTTGCTCCCTTGGTGGCGCCACACAACCTCCTAAGTGACCTTACTTTTGCCACTTTGCCAAGGCCTTTTTAGTGCCCAATTTCCTTCATTTATTCTTATAACCCCTAACCACTAAGGCTATCCACCTTTAAAGCAAATAATATATTTATTTCTACCATTCCGAGCCAACTCAAGGCCTTTAATTAAACTCTATTATTCCATAAATAATATCTCAGCAGTTCATACATAAGAAAAATAATTAAACTCCAAATAACCCCTTTTTTGGGTTGTTACACTAGCCGAATACTAAGGTCACATTTTGTATCGATTATCATCACCATGTCATCCTAAACATATACTTTATCAACTTCACATATATGCTATGTATATTCACATCAATGATAGATTCAACATTACATAATATAGAACTTGAGCAATTAACCATTTCTACACATCAAATTTGATTCAAAACAAAAGAACTTAACTCACTTTCTTCCTTACTAATATAATAGACAAATTCTTACCCGGACTTTTAGCACATAACTATATATATATATCTCATCTTGTTCGATTCTCATAATCTCCATTCATAGCATATCAAGATAAAGCCGCTAGGCATTAAAGCCGAAATAGATCAAACCAAGACGAAGCTCGCTAGCATTAAAGCCCGAAATAGATCACCGGCACGAAGCCTGCTAGGCATTAAAGCCCGAAATAGATCACCGACACGAAGCCTGCTAGGCATTAAAGCCCGAAATAGATCACCGGCACTAAGCCTGCTAGGCATTAAATCCCGAAATAGATCACCACTTATAATTCACATATTTTATCACATAGCAAACCAAAAATACTTATTCACATCACATTGAATAAAATCTCAACCAATCCATTCTAAAATTTCCACATTCGGCGAACACAAGATTTTATACTCAATTTTATCGAATACTATCATTTAATACGTTCATAAATAATTCGATAACCTATACTTGCTTAAGGACTTACCTCGGTTGTCAATAGACCGTGCAAATCGGCTATTCGAGAACCTTCGTCTTTCCCCAATCTAAATCCGTTTTTCTTTGCTCTTGATCTAAAACACATTAAAATTTAGCTCATTCAAGCACAATTCATATCAATTTAGTCCCTAAGCACATAAATGGGCAATTTACTATTTTACCCCTAATATTTCACAACTTTGTAATTTAGTCCTATTTGCATAACACACAAAATACACCAAATTAACTAAGACTATACAAGGGCCGAATATTCCTAGGGACTTTACAAGCCCTCACACTTCATTTATTTTGCAAATAAACCCCCCTAAAATTTCATCTTTTACAATTTGGCCCTGAAAACAAAAATTCTTCAAAACTTCCAATACATAATATACTAATCTTTAACTTAACTTTTATCTAACATCATCAAACATCAAAAACCTTAAAAATTCATCAATGGCCGAATCATATATACACACTAATCTTAGAAATTCTAGCATGGGTCGGGTAATATACTAAGCAACGATCTCAAAAACGTAAAAATTAACAAAAATCGAGCTAGATTTCTTACCTAATTAAGCTTAAATAAGGCCGAATGTTTCAAGGCTTTTCTCCCCTTTTTCTTTTGTGTTTTTCGGCCAAAAGATGAACAATGCATGGCTTTCTTTTTTTTATTTTATTAACATATATTAACTAATTATTTTAACATAAAATGTAATAACTTATATTATATAAAATACCAACATTTTTACATGCATTATGATGGCCGGCCACTAACTTAAAAATGGGCTATTTGCCCTTTTAATACCTCATATTAAAAGCTATGCTCAAATTAACACATTACACTTTAGTTTGCAACTTTTACTTTTTACGCGATTAGGTCCTTTTTCTCAAATTCAATACTCAAACGATGAAAGTTTTCTACGAAAATTTCACACATATAAATTCATATATAATAAACACTAATTATGATATTTAAATATTTCTCGGGCTCAGATTCGTGGTCCCAAAACCACCGTTCGATTAGGATCAGATTCGGTCTGTTACAATGAATGTAGATCATTAATCACAAGATATCAATATTTCAAAAGTATACCTCATTAATGTACATTCTTCCTAAGAATTCATCATATATAGAATTCACTTCACATGAGTTGTAACATCCCGAATATGAGGGTCTGTGCATTTTGTGTGTTTAGGGTTAAGGTGTTAGCTTGAGATTTACAGGTGCGAATTGGGCTCAGGTTTGGGCTGAGGCCTAGGTTAATGTTCTAATGGGGAGCTATAGGGCAAAAAATAGGTATCTATGTTTAAAATTTGCAAGGTGGGCTTGTCACCCAACATCGGGTGGTGCTGCAAGGGATCAAGAAGGCGGCGTCACCAAGGGGAAGGATTGGGCCAAGTGTTGGCCGCTTGGAGCCCATGCTCTTGGGTTAAATTCAGCACTCTAAGGGGGCTAGGGGAGGACAACACAAAGGCTAGAAAATAGGGGATTTATATGCTTTATTTAGGTGGATAATATGCTGATATATGAGGGGAGGAGTTAGTGCTAGGTAGGCCTCTTTTGAAGGAGGTTGTAGATTTAGATAACAAGGGAGGATAAGAGTTATCAAGTGGAGGCAGAGTTGGCCGAAAATCAAACTCTAGGAGGGGGAGAAAAATTGGTTTGATATGCCGAAATTAGTAGGCACAGGTGTGAGTCTTTTTCATTTTTTTTTCTTTCTCATCTTTCTTCTTCAAGCCGAATTTCTTTTTCTTTTTTCTTGAGGGTTCTTTCTTCCTTTGCTGCAACTCTCTAACTTTCTCTTGTCCTTTTCAATATCCTTCCAAAGTCCAAATACCCTTGCCCATATTTTCTTCTCCCATAGTCGAAACCTTCAAAGTTCAGCCTCTTTTCCCGAAGTTTCACTATAGCCGAACCATCATCTCAAGATTGGTAAGTTCTCCGTTGTTTTCTTCTTTGCTATCTCTCTTTCTTTCTCATCTTTATTCTAACCCGAATCACTTCCTTAATATCTCGTTGGTTTCCACTCTTTATTCCTAGAAGTAGAATCTTCCTCACTGTGATCTCTCATGCCGAACTTTGAGGAAAGTCGAAGGTATGTGTTGGTAATAGGTTCGGCCGAATGGCCACTCCTTTACCCTTTCTCTTTTACCTAATTCCATCAGGTACTTGTGTAGGTACGATCATCGTGTTGGTCTAATGATTGGATGCTTGGCCGAATGTACGTAGGGTGGTAACGATTCTTGAGGAATTTTGGGATTTATCAATCTAGGTAAGGGTTTCATTTTAAATGTTATGGTTATCTCTTAGATTTGATCTCATCATTTAAGTTCGGTTTAGTGACCAAGGGATTGTTATGGACTCAAATGTCAGCCAAGCAATAGGAGGGGTTGGATCTGTAAACCTAGCCCCTAAGTTCAAGAAGCGAGCAGTATTGGCAGTGCAAGATTGGCCACCAGGTTGTGGGCCGGCGTCGGAGCAAGATTGTAGGTAGATAGTGGTAGTCTCGATTGATGATAGTGTTAAAGTCGAGAGTTCGATAGTACAAGTGTCAGGTGTGTAACTCTTACGCACTTCATATGTTGTTATGCTAAATGTTGTGTTTTGTCAAAAGCTGAAATAGTAGTGGGAAACATTACGTTACCCTTATGGATATAAGTAAGGACTCCGGGTAAGTCCTTTATGGTGAATAACGTGCTTTATCTATATGAAACCTGTATGTGTGCCATGTTATATTCCTTTAAGTGTTAAGTATGATCATATTGTATGGAGAAACATATACATGAAATATGGGTATGATGAGAGGAGGGGGAAGGCATGATTTACTAGACTGTCACCAATGGTTAGGTACCACACATGGGTTGGCCCCACATATCTTGATTTTGTGACTAAGTCTCAGTGGTTTGGAACCACCAGTGGTTAGGTACCACATATGCTTATTTTGTGACTTGTCCTAGTGGTTAGGTACCACAGTGGGTTGGCCCCACATATCGTTATAAGGGATCATCACCAGTGGTTAGGTACCACAAGTGGGTTGGCCCCACATATGATTATTTGTAACTTTGGTTACCAGTGGTTAGGTACCACCAGTGGCTAGGTGCCACAAGGGGTAGATTTGGGAGACTCGGGTGGATATTTAGGTAATGGGTTGCATGACATGCATAATATCATATGAATCTGTGTATGAGCTTAACGTCTTTTGGGATGGGGAATTACACACTGAGTCTCGATGACTCACCCCTTCCGTTACATTTTACAGATAATGCTTAGATCGTGGATTCGAAGTCGGGGTGGACTCGTGGTGGCCATGCTCAACCATTGTTCCTATTTCCTTTGCTTATTACTAATTAGTTTTCCTCTACTATAAGTTTAGTTTTCAGTTTGTAATAAGGCCACTTAAACTTTACTTTGGGATGTATTATTCGTTCTGTTTTTCCTTAAACTTTTATTAAACGAAAAAGGCATGCCAAGTAATTTATGAAATGGACGTTTTTTATAAACTTAAGTAAATTCTTTGAGTTTTAATAAAGTGAAATGCCGGATAGATAATAAACAAAGGCTAACAACAAGGTAATTCTGTCATGCTGAATTAAGTTTCAAAATGTTTTAACAATTCACTCAATTCAACTACGTTTTTCTTTAACTACACAAAAGTTTTCTTTTCAAATTAAGTCGACAAAATGGTTTGGAAGGCATTTTTTCTCAGTGACACGCCAGATTCGGTTGTAGCATTTAGACCGAGTTTGGGGTGTTACATTTTTAGTATCAGAGCCCGATTAAAAAGCTCGGCTGTGGGTATAAAGCATAAAATATTTTCAATAAAGGGTTTGTAAAATGATTTTAGGGAGATGCATATTTTGGAAAGCATGGCCCCTGAGTCTCTGGCACCGATCCACCCAGGTAAGTACCCTAACCTTTGATGTGATATACATATGATGGGTTTAATGGGTTTGGTAGGGACATAGATAGGTATGCTAAGGCTTATGGACCATAGGCTTAGGCACACAAACTCTTAAATTCCATAAAACTTAACTTCCCTAATTAGACATGTCTGTGAACAAGTCAAAAGGACTAGGGTGTGGTAACAGGCATACGCATGTCTAGGATTGTATTCAGGAAGAGCTTGGTATTTAAGCGGTCCTAGTGACTCACCTCCTCTTCTCTGGAATCCTACCTAGTGCGTAGTGACTGTTCACCTTAGCCTCGAAGACTTATTGACGGGCCAAACTTTATAACTAAAACCCGAAAGGGACCAGTACCCTATCTTTGTGAAATTTCTTATATGTCCCTGATTTTGTAAAATTGTCCATATTACCCTAGGTTGAGAAATTTTATCAAGATACCCTTGATTTTGTAAAATGACCAACATACTCTTGTTTGAAAATTACCAAAGTACCCTTATTTGAGAAATTATTAAATTACCCCTGATTTATGAAAGTTGCTAAAGTTTACAAAATTAACAAAATACCCCCAGATTACAAAATTACCAAAATACCCCCAGAGTATAAAATTACCGAAATACCCCTATTTTGAAAAATCACCAGGATACCTTATTTTAAAAAATTACCAAAATACCCCTGTAGGATAAAATTATGAAAATTCCCCTGGGTAGTGTAATGACGAGAATACCCTTAGGCAATGGATGTGAGTCTATGAATGTACTTGTGTGATTGATACATGTATGTGGTGCTCTATTGGATGTTGATTGAATGTGAATTCTAGAATCAGAAAGTACAGACTTGAGAACTAAACTATGTAGACATAGTTCGAATGCGAAAGAACCACTGTTAAAACTCCCTTTCATAAGACTGGTCGTTGTTAATCAGTGGAAGAAAGAGTTATTAATCCATAAAAATTTCTAAACAGATAAATCGTGAATGCTAGTCATGAGCACTCGAGGACGTGGGCGAAATGTACGTGGTAATGGTAGGGGTAGGATGACGGTGTCAAAACCAGTAGGGTCTGGTTTTGAATTAGAGAATGAGGCACCAGTGCCGCCAGCTATGGGCGCTGAGTTCCAGGAGCAAACGGGTGGTGATGAAGTGGTGTCGCAGGCTATGCTACGGGTCTTGGAGAAAGTCGCTGGAGCAGGCGTAGGTGCGGAGGCTCAGAAATCTGTGTCTAAACTGTGAAAGAATTTACCGATGTCTTTTCGAAAGAGCTTCCAAGTTTGCCTACGGATTGCAAAGTGGAGTTTGGTATAGACCTTCTACCAGAAACAATGCCAGT
Organism: Gossypium rotundifolium; assembly: GCA_025506655.1. NCBI lineage: Eukaryota > Viridiplantae > Streptophyta > Magnoliopsida > Malvales > Malvaceae > Gossypium > Gossypium rotundifolium. The sequence continues at coordinate 131,029,145 of CP106724.1, read as the reverse complement.
GTCTATTGCCCCATATAGAATGGGCCAAAGGAGTTGGCGGAGCTGAAAGCACAAATTTAGGAGTTGTTGGATTGGGGTTTTATCCGGCCAATGTAGCACCTTGGGGAGCGCCTGTGCTTTTTGTTAAGAAGAAGGACAGATCAATGCGGATGTGCATTGATTACCGTCAGTTGAATAAGCTGACAATTAAGAACAGGTATCCATTGCCAAGGATAGACGATTTGTTCGACCAACTTAAGGGAGCCTCAGTCTTTTCCAAGATAGATTTGAGGTCAGGGTATCACTAGCTTAAGGTCAAGGAGGTGGATATCCATAAAATGACTTTTCGTACTCGTTACGATCACTATGAATTTTTGGTGATGCCATTTGGGTTGACTAACGCCCCAATAGCATTTATGGATATGATGAATCGGGTGTTTCATCCATTTTTAGACTGATTTGTCATAGTATTTATAGATGATATTCTAGTGTACTCGAAATCAGAGGAGGAGCATGATGCACATCTGCGAGTGGTTTTGTAGATTCTAAGAGAAAAGCAGTTGCTTGTTAAGTTTAGTAAGTGCGAGTTCTGGTTGAAGGAAGTTACCTTTTTGGGTCATGTGGTGTCAGCTGAGGGGATTAGGGTGGACCCTCAGAAGATTGAAGCGGTGTTAGATTGGAAACCACCAAAGTCTATGGCAAAAATTCAGAGCTTTCTGGGTTTAGCAGGATATTACAGAAGGTTTGTGGAAAGGTTTTCTTTGATTGCAGCACCATTAACCAAGTTGCTAAGGAAAGGGGTTCCGTTTGTGTGGTCGGACAAGCAATAAGAAAGTTTTGAGAAATTAAAAAGGATTTTGACGGAAGCTCTGGTGCTGATTCAACCTGAAGCAGGGAAAGAGTTTATGGTTTATTGTGATGCGTCGCGTATAGGGTTAGGGTGTGTGCTGATGCAAGAGGGGAAGGTAGTAGCGTATGCTTCTCAATAATTGAGACCTCACGAGGTGAATTACCCGGCACATGATCTGGAGTTGGCTGCATTGGTTTTTGCCCTAAAAATTTAGAGACATTACTTGTATGGAGAGAAGTCTATTGTGTACACGGATCATAAGAGTTTGAAATACCTCCTTACTCAAAAGGAATTGAATTTAAGGCAGAGGAGGTGGATTGAGCTGTTGAAGGATTATGATTGCTTGATTGAGTACCATCCAGGTAAGGCTAACGTGGTAGCTGACACCTTGAGTAGCAAGGTTGTGGTAGATTTAAGAGCCTTGTTTGCCCACCTTAGTCTATATAAAGACGGAAGTTTGTTAGCAGAACTGCAAGTGAAGCCAACGTGGGTAAACCAGGTTAAGGAAAAACAACTGATGGATGAAGTCTTGAACGCTCAGTGTTTGCAGGTGCAGAATGATGGATTGGAGGGGTATAGCTTGAGCTGCGATGGAGTGCTATGTTTTCAGGGGAAGGTTTGCATGCCTAAATATGTGGAGTTAAGGTAGAAGATTCTTCAGGAGGCTCATAGCAGTCCATACCCTATGTATCCTGGAGGTAGTAAGATGTACCGGGATTTGCAGGAGTAATTTTGGTGGCCAGGCCTAAAGTGAGAAGTAACTGAATTTGTGAGTAAGTGTTTGACGTGTCAACAGGTCAAAGCTGAACATTAGTTACCCTCGGGATTGTGGCAACCAGTAAACATTTCGTAATGAAAATGGGAAAGGATCAGTGGGCTACCCCTCACGCTTACTAAGAAGGATTCGGTTTGAGTGATTGTTGACTGTTTAACAAAGTTGACTCATTTTATACCGGTTCGGGTTGATTACTCTCTCCAAAAGTTGGATAAATTATATATAGCGGAGATTGTGAGGTTGCATGGGGTGCCAGTGTCAATTATTTTAGACAGAGACCCTAGATTTACGTCAAGATTCTGGAAAGCATTGCATCAGGCATTGGGTACGAGGTTGGATTTCAGTACGGCGTTTCATCCCCAGTCGGATGGACAGTCAGAGAGGGTAATTCAGGTCTTGGAAGATATGCTAAGGGGTTGTGTCTTGGATTTCAGAGGTAGTTGGGAAGAATTTTTACCATTGGCGGAATTCGCGTACAATAATAGTTACTAGGCAAGTATTCGGATGGCACCATATGAAGCGTTATATGGTCGAAAGTGTCGTACCCTTACGTGTTGGACGGAGTTGGGGGAGTGGCAGTTATCGGGTCTAGAGGTGGTGGCTAAAACAGAAGAAAAGGTTAGGCTAATTCGAGCTCGTCTGAAGGAAGCTTCGGACAGGCAAAAGTCCTATGTCGATCTTAAGCGGAAGGATATAGAATTTACGGAGGGTGACAGGGTGTTCTTAAAGGTGTCACCGTGGAAGAAAGTGCTGAGATTTGGGCGGAAAGGCAAGCTGAGCCCTAGGTTTATCGGGCCTTATCAGGTGTTGAAGCGTATGGGACCAGTAGCTTATCAACTCGAGTTGCCAGAAGAATTGAGTCAGATCCATAATGTGTTTCATGTTTCCATGCTTAGACGCTATCGCTTAGATTCGTCTCATGTTGTGCCAGTAGAAGAAATTGAGGTGAGCCCAGACTTATCTTTTGAGGAGAAACCAGTGCATATCTTGGACCGGGATGTCAAAGTATTACGTAGGAAATTAGTCCCTTTGGTGAAGGTGTTATGGCAGAACCATGGATCAGAAGAAGCGACATGGGAGCCGGAGGATGTTATGCGACAGCAATACCCTCAACTCTTTTGATCAGGTAAATTTCGGGGCCGAAATTTATTTTAAGGGGGGTAGAACTATAACATCTCAAATATGAGGGTCTGTGCATTTTGTGTGTTGTAGGGTTAAGGTGTTAGCTTGAGATTTAGAGTGTGAATTGGGCTCAGGTTTGGGCTGAGGCCTGGGTTAATGTTCTAATGGGGAGATATAGGGCATAAAAATAGGTATCTATGTTTAAAATTTGCAAGGTGGGATTTTGGCCCAACATCGGGTGGTGCTGCAAGGGATCAAGAAGGAAGCGTCACCAAGGGGAAGGATTGGGCCAAGTGTTGGCCGCTTGGAGCCCATGCTCTTGGGCTAAATTCGACACTCTAAGGGGGCTAGGGAAGGACAGCACAAAGGCTAGAAAATAGGGGATTTACATGCTTTATTTAGGTGGATAATATGCTGATATATGAGGGGAGGAGTTGGTGCTAGGTAGGCCTCTTTTGAAGGAGGTTGTAGATTTAGATAACAAGGGAGGATAAGGGCTATCATGTGGAGGCAGAGTTGGCTGAAAATCAAACTCTGGGAGGGGAGAAAAATCGGTTTGATATGCTGAAATTAGTAGGCACAGGTGTGAGTCTTTTTCATCTTTTTTTTTCTTTCTCATCTTTCTTCTTCAAGCCGAAATTCTTTTTCTTTTTTCTTCAAGGTTCTCTCTTCCTTTGCCGCAACTCTCTAACTCTCTCTTCTCCTCTTCAATATCCTTTCAAAGGCCGAATACCCTTGCCCATATGTTCTTTTCCCATAGTCAAAACCTTCAAAGTTCAGCCTCTTTTCTCGAAGTTTCACTATAGCCAAATCATCATCTCAAGATTGGTAAGTTCTCCGTTGTTTTCTTCTTTGCTATCTCTCTTTGTTTCTCATCTTTATTCTAACCCGAATCACTTCCTTAATATCTCGTTGGTTTCCACTCTTTATTCCTAGAAGCCGAATCTTCCTCACTGTGATCTCTCGTGCTGAACTTTGAGGAAAGCCGAAAGTATTTGTTGGTAATAGGTTCGGCGAATGGCCACTCCCTTACCCTTTCTCTTTTACCAAATCCCATCAGGTACTTGTGTAGGTGCGATCATCGTGTTGGTCTAATGATTGGATGCTTGACTGAATGTAGGTAGGGTGGTGACGCTTCTTGAGGAATTTTGGGATTTGTTGATCTAGGTAAGGGTTTCGTTTTAAGTGTTATGGTTATCTCTTAGATTTGATCTCATCATTTAAGTTCAGTTTAGTGAACAAGGGATTGTTATGGACTCAAATTTCAGCCAAGCAATAGGAGGGGTTGGATTTGTAAACCCAGCCCCTAAGTTTAAGAAGCAAGCAGTATTAACAGTGCGAGATTGGCCACCGAGTTGTGGGCCAGCGTCGAACCAAGATCGTAGGTAGATAATGGTAGTCTCGAGTGACGATAGTGTTAAAGCCGAGAGTGCAATAGTACAAGTGTCAGGTGTGTAACTCTTACACACTTTATATGTTGTTATGCTAAATGTTGTGTTTTGTCAAAAGCCGAAATAGCAGTGGGAAACATTACGTTACCCTTATGGATATAAGTAAGGACTCTGGGTAAGTCATTTATGGTGAATAACGTGCTTTATCTCTATGTGAAACCTATATGTGTGCCATGTTATATTCCTTTAAGTGTTAAGTATGATCATATTGTGTGGAGAAACATATACATGAAATATGGGTATGATGAGAGGAGGGGGAAGGCATGATTTAGTAGACTGTCACCAGTGGTTAGGTACCACACGTGGGTTGGCCCCACATATCATGATTTTGTAACTAAGTCTCAGTGGTTCGGAACCACCAGTGGTTAGGTACCACATATGCTTATTTTGTGACTTGTCTCAGTGGTTAGGTACCACAGTGGGTTGGCCTCACATATCGTTATAAGGGATCGTCACCAGTGGTTAGGTACCACAAGTGGGTTGGCCCACATATGATTATTTGTAACTTGCCATTTAGTGGTTAGGTACCACCAAAGTGGCTAGGTGCCACAAGGGTAGATTTGGGAGACTCGGGTGGATATTTAGGTAATGGGTTGCATGACATGCATAATATCATATGAATCTGTGTATGAGCTTAACGTCTTTTGGGATGGGGAATTACACACTGAGTCTCGGTGACTCACCCCTTTCGTTACATTTTACAGATAATGCTTAGATCATGGATTCGAAGCCGGAGTGGACTCGTGGTGGCCATGCTCAACCATTGTTCCTATTTCACTGTTTATTATAGATTTAGTTTTCCTCTACTATAAGTTTGGTTTTTAGTTTGTAATAAGGCCACTTAAACTTTACTTTGGGGTTTATTATTCGTTCTGTTTTTCCTTAAACTTTTATTAAACGAAAAAGGCATGCCAAGTAATTTATGAAATGGACGTTTTTTTTATAAACTTAAGTAAATTCTTTGAGTTTTTCTAAAGTGAAACGCCGGATAGATAATAAACAAAGGCTAACAACAAGGTAATTCTATCATGCTGTATTAAGTTTCAAAATGTTTTAACAATTCGCTCAATTCAGCCACGTTTTTCTTTAACTACACAAAGGTTTTCATTTCAAATCAAGTCAACAAAATGGTTTGGAAGACGTTTTCTTCCCAGTGACACGCCAGATTCGGTTGTAGCATTTAGACCAGGTTTGGGGTGTTACATGAGTTCTACGTACATACCCGTACCTCTCGTAACATAGTCACTTACTTTCTCATTGCTAACGTACCCGTTGAACCGCTTGAAATGCTAAAATATACTCGGGAATCTCATACATATAGTACCGTATCAACGCCATATCCCTGATATGGTCTTACATGAAATATCATATCGACGCCATGTCCTTGACATGGTCTTATACGAAATCACATAGCGAGTTCATTTCTCGTGAGTTTTGCATATGTACTTGTATCACTCGATCACATAACTTTAACTCTTTTTCCATCTTGAACATAAAGTTAGCTCTTTACCCTGTTAAACCACTTGGAATATCAAAGGATACCTGAACTCGTCATACATGTAATAAGATGCCAATGCCATATCCCAGATATTGTCTTACATGGGATTACATGTCGATTCTGATGTCATACCCCATATATGGTCTTATACAGGATCTCATATTGATGTCGATGCCATATCCCATATATGGTCTTATACGAGATAGTATATCGATGCCATGTCCCAGACATGGTCTTACACGATTTCATACCGAAGCCAGGTCCTAGACGTGGTCTTACACGGAGTCTCTCTTCGATGCTGATGCCATATCGCAGATATGGTCTTATACAGGATCACTCTTCGATGCCGATGCCATATCCCAGATATGGTCTTACACGGGATCTAAATTCGGTGCCGAGGCCATGTCCTAGACATGGTATTATACGGTACCGTAATAATCTCATGTCATGACAGTGGTATCCTTTCTATTCCTAAGGTTCAACTGGGACTTCAACATAATATAATTTCTTCATGCTTTTACAGAGACCTCATTAATCAATTTCATAGTAATAATAAACATTTCCAATGATATCAAGTATTTAAAAACATAATAATATTATGTTGTTTTATTAAACACAAACTTACTTCGACTTAAAATGGCGAAAGGGACTGAATCGTCCAATATTCGTCTTTCCCCGTTCTAAGTCCGAAACTTATTTTCTTTATCTAAAATATAACATTTGACTTATTAAGTTATTATACTATTCAATTCAGTCCAAAAAACATATTATGGAAAAATTACATTTTTACCCCTAAACTTTATCATATTTACACTTTTGCCCCTAGACTCGTAAAATGATTTTTATTCAATTTCCTTGTATTTTAGGCCTAGAAAAACCACTTTCATAACTATAGCAGTCCACAATTTGCATTCATTGACACATTTTCACACATTTTTCTACTTTTTACAAACTACTCCTTTTATGCGATTTCATCGAAAATCACTTAGTAAAAGTTGTTTACTACACAACGAGCATTCATATTCTACCATTAGACATCAAAGAACATGGGTAAAATTTTAAACTCAAACCCTAGCTCAAAATAATGGTAGAAATAGCTAAACCGAGTTACGGGGATCTCAAAAATGTAAAGAACATTAAAAACAGGGCTTGGATGCACTTACTATTGAGCTTGAAAGATTGGAAACCCGAGCCATGGCTTCCCCCATGCTAAATTCGGCCAAGCAAGAAGATGGACAAGGGTTTTTGGCTTTTATTTTGCCTTTTAGTCCATTCAATTACCAAATTACCAAAATGCCCCTAACTTAAAAATATCCTATTTCACTTATCTCATGTCCATTTTTGCCCAAAATTTTAAGAAATGGCCTAATTTCCATTTAATGACCTCCAATTTAAAATTTCATAGAAACTAGACGCTTCTAACATGTGGAACACAACTTTTGCACTATTTATAATTTAGTCCTTTTGACTAAATTGAGTGCACAAACGTCGAAATTTTCGAACGAAATTTTCACGAAATCTTTCCATGAAATCGTAGACCATAAAAACATAATAAAACTAAGATTTTCCTCATCAAATTTGTGGCTGCAAAACCACTATTCCGACTAAGCCCAAAATCGGGCTGTTACAATTCTCCCCCTCTTTAGGGATTTTTGTCCCCGAAAATCTTACTAGAAGAAGTTGCTTTCAACTCTTCGGAAACACTTCCACTAATCTTCTCAGAATTACAAATCAATTTAATCTCATATATCTCTCTCCAGTATCCTTTAAACTTTAGCACATAGTCTCGGAGTACACCGTCAAAATTTGAACTACTCTATTAGACTTATCATTGATATAAAAAGAAAATTACTGTGCCAAAATGCAACTGCATACTCAGAGTTTCCTATGACTCTTCCCATAATTGTGATGTAACCTCCAGATCTCTATACGACATAATGGATCTAGTACTCTACATAATCGAATAACCTCAGAAACAAATTACTTGGCTAATCTGTCAAATAAGAAATTTGTACATGATAAAATGATCATATGGATCTTTCTTTGTAAAATGATCAACCATAAACATATTAGCATCTTTTTTGGGGGGGATAATGACTATCCAGATATTGTAACACCCCTTACCTATAATCCCCGCCGGAATCAGGCTCGAGACATTATCGAACAATTTACCTGATCGCCACTTAGGCTTAATGTGACTACTCTTCTCGAATCGCTTCAACTACTTCAAGACTCAACCTATGAGATTTCAATCGTACCTACGAGAACTCTTGGGATCATATTGGAAATCTTACAGTCTATAAAATTTCTTTTCATCTAGACAGGGAGTACACGCCCGTGCTAGATGACACACACGCCCGTGTGTAGTCACACATGCCAATGTGCTCGCACCATGCCTAAAAACCCCAACATTCTGCCAAAACTCACACGGCTAGGGCACGCCCATGTGAAATGGGGGCACGCCCGTGTACCCTTACAACATGCTCGTGTCTTCCGCCTGTGGGGAGTTACTGACTAATTTTGAACGGCCTGGACACACCCGTGTCTCCTAACCATGGGGAACTACTGACTTGATCCACACGGCCTGGGCACACGCCCACGTCCCTACCGTGTGTCTTACACAGTTCATGCACACGGCCATGGGACTCGCTCATGGCCTATTCTAATTACTAATAATAAGGTGCAGGGTTAGCACGGCCTAGACACATGCTCGTGTGTCTACCCGTGTGGCACATAAAAGCTATTTGCCAAGCTTCTAGCATCCCTATATCTTACTCTACATGGGTTTATTCAAGAAACTAACAAACCTCTCTTAATCCACATGCACCCATATTGATAACTTTAAATTTTCATAGATGATAAAATATGCCATCATTCTTGATAATTTACAAAATCAATGTCTTAGTAAGAGCCAATACACCTTTGGTCAAAATAACAAAATAATCTAACTAGTCTAGTCCTATACATGCCATGTACAAAATCACAAATCTAATTATACCAAAGTAAGCAGATAGTGTGGGCGGTCTTCTAGTTATCAGTGTATTCAAGCTGGGCTCTTAAGCCCTATAAGACAAGGGAAAGAGAGAGGACTAAGCTTAAAGCTTAGTAAGTTCACATGTAAACAATATAACACTCTAAAATGAATAAAACATTTTTATAGCATTATTTGCTAAGCAAGAAATCAATCTGCATTCAGGATTAGGCTTACTCATTTCCTCCATTTACACATCCCAATCATATCACAAGCATAATGTATACATTCAATAACGGTTTCCCTGCATCGAGCATCACAAGGTCACTTAATGTAACACATCACCATATCAAAATACATTACACGTAATCACATTACTCGGTGGTTTCGTACTTAGCCCACCATCAGTCTTTATTAGGGTGGTATCGCACATAGCCTACCAAAAAGGTTAATTACGGTGGTATCGCACACAGCCCACCAGAATGATTAACAGACGATGGTATCATACACAGCCCATCGTAATTAAACAACAAGGTGGTATCGCACTTAGCCCACCATCAAAATTTGATATAACACACCTACCTATCTATTCCATCATTCATTCAAGAATTATTCATTAACTACCACTTTCTATCTACTTGAATTATACATGTTCTCAATTATGCTATGCACTAATTAACAACAATAATGTGCATGTAAAATGCATCGTTTACACGTAAACTTACCTCGATGCAAAATGTGTTATCTAGCGATTTACTCGATCACCTTGCCTTTCTCACGGTCAAGATTGATTCCGTGATCTTCTTGATCTATAACAATGAAATACGTTCATTTAGGACATTCTATGATTAATATACATCAAATTCTACACTTGGGCAAAAATGACCATTTTGCCCTTGTATATTGGAAAAATTACAATTTTTCCCCTAGGCTCGTAAATCATTTTTCATCACATTTTCCGATTAAACAAGCCTATCTAAACATTTATTCCTCTTTCAACAACTCACAAATCTAACTATTTCATGTATTTATTACCAAATTAAAACATTTACAACTTACTCCCATTTAGGTGTTTTCATAACAACACCTTTCACTAAAGTTGTCTCTAACATCCCCATCATTCATTTTCTTCCATAAAAACTCAGCTAACAACATAAACTCTCTCATGGCATGTCTCTAAACTTTTAACCATTTCACAAATTAGTCCCCTCATTAGATAGCTTAGGCTTTGGGGACTCCAAAAGTACAAAAATCATCAACTAAAACCACCTAAATCACTTACTTGAATGAGGATTGAGTGGCTGAAAGTTTGAACCTCCAAGAACTCTATCCTCTCTTGAATTTTTGGTGGAAAGAGTTTAGTGAATAGTGAAAGATGATAACATCTTTTGCTTCTCTTATTTTATTCATTTTATCACTTAATTTCCACCAACTTTGACTAGCATTTAATGCTCTTGTCCCCCTTAACTTGTATGGCCGGCCAACACATATAATAGGGCCTAATTTCACTTTAAAATCCTCCAATTTACAATCTATAGCTATTAGCTACCCCCACCTTATAAAATAGAACTTTTGCACTTTATGCGATTTAGTCCTTTCTCACAATTAAGTACTCTATTGCTAAAATTAAAGCACCAAAATTTCCATATAGCTATATATTAATGCCATAACACATCAAATAATACTAAAATAATTTCCTCAACCTTGGATTAGTGGTCCCGAGACCACTATTCTGACTAGCCCCAAAATTGGGCTGTTACAACTCTCCCCCCTTTTTAGGATTTTTGCCCTCGAAAATCTTACCGGTAAAGAGGTTTGGATATTGCTCTCTTATAGCTTCTTTCGGTTCCCACGTAGCTTCTTCTACACCATGCTTTTTCCACAACACTTTTACTAAGGCTATGTCCTTATTCCTCAACTGTTTCACTTCTCGAGCCAAGATTTTAATCGGCTATTCCTCATATGTCACATCCGGTCGTATCTCAATTTCCATGGGAGAAACCACATGCGAGGGATCGGAACGATAACTCCTTAGCATTGATACATGGAACACATTATGAATTTTCTCTAACTCTACCGGTAAAGCCAACCAATATGCCACTGGCCTAATCCTTTCAGTAATTTCGTATGGCCCTATGAATCTCGGACTCAATTTACCCTTTCGGCCAAATCTCAATATTTTCTTCCACGACGACGCTTTCAGACTATCCCGAATCACTTTCACTATTTCTTCAGTTTCTTTAACTAAATCAATCCCATAGATTTTCTTTTCATCCAACTCGGTCCAATACAAAAGAGTCCGACACTTACGACCATATAAGGCCTCATACGGTGCCATCCGTATGCTCAATTGATAACTATTATTGTAAGGGAATTCGACCAAAGGTAGGTATCTTTCCCAACTACCTTCGAATTCTAACACACAACATCGAAGCATATCTTTAAGAACTTGGATTACTCTCTCAGACTGACCATCAGTTTGAGGATGAAAAGCAGTACTAAAATTCAACCTTGTACCTAAGGCCTCTTGTAACTTCTTCCAAAACCTTGAAGTAAATCTCGGGTCTTTATCCGAGATAATGGATATAGGCATGCCATGTAATCTTACTACCTCTGCAATATACAACTCGGCTAACTTCTCTAGTGAATAATCAATACGTACCGGTATAAAGTGAGCCGACTTCGTTAACCTATCAACAATAACCCATACAACATCTTTCTTTTTCAGAGTCGAAGGCAACCCCATCATGAAGTCCATGGTGATTCGATCCCACTTCCATTCGGTTACCATTACTGGTAGAAGTAATCCCGAAGGCACCTGATGCTCGGCTTTCACTTGTTGACAAATCAGACATCTTGTTACATACTCCGAGATGTCTCTTTTCATTCCTGGCCACCAATAGAAATTCTTCAAATCATTGTACATTTTCGATGCTTTGTGTGTCTTGACAAATGACTATTATGTGCTTCTTGTAAAATTTCCCGGATTAAATCATCATCTTTAGGTACACAAATTCTATCATGGAACATTAAACAATCATTCAAACTTACTCAAATTCGTAATCACTCTCGATTCACACTTAGCTCTTTTAGCTAACATCCGATTATCATTCCTTTGAGCTTCACATATTTGTTGGACAAATAGTGGCCTAGCTCTCAACTCACCAAGATAGCACCATCATCGGACAATGACAAACTCGTGCTCATAGTTCTCAAAGCATACAAAGATTTTCTACTTAAAGCATCTGCAACTATATTTGCTTTCCTCGGGTGGTAATCGATTACTAGCTCGTAGTCTTTCAATAATTCAAGCCATCATCGTTGCCATAAATTTAACTTCTTTTGATTCATCAAGTACCTCAAACTCTTATGATCCGTAAAAATTTGACACTTTTCACCATATAAATAATGTCGCCAAATCTTTAATGCGAAAATGATTGCGGCCAACTCTAGATCATGAGTCAGATAATTCTTCTCATGTGGTTTTAGCTATCTCGAGGCGTAAGCGACCACCTTACCCTCTTGCATCAACACACAACTGAGACCATTTAAGGACACATCACTGTAGACTACAAACTCCTTTCCTGACTCAGGCTTTACCAAAATCGATGCTTCTGTCAACAATGTTTTCAATTTCTCAAAACTCTGTTAGCATTTTTCAGTCCATTCAAACTTAACATCATTGTGTAATAATTTCATCATTGGAGTAGCAATCACAAAAATCCCTCCACAAACTGCCTATAGTACCTCGCCAAACCCAGAAAGCTTCTGACTTCTGACACATTCCTCGGCGATTTTCACTCCACAATAGTCAAGATCTTTTTGGGATCAACTCTAATGCCTTCCCCTGACACAACATGTCCTAGGAATCTGACCTCTCGGAGCCAAAACTCGCTCTTGCTAAATTTAGCATATAATTTCTTGTCTCTCAAGGTCTGCAAGACGATTCTCAAATGCTTTGCATGATCACACTCATCTCGGGAGTAGACCAATATGTCATCAATAAAAACAACTATGAACTTGTCCAAATACGGTCAGAAGATACGGTTCATTAAGTCCATAAAAACTGCAGGAGCATTCATTAAACTGAACAGCATGACCAAAAACTCATAATGGCCATACCTCATCCTAAAGGCTATTTTCGGCACATCTTGTTTCTTAATTCTCAGCTGGTAATATCCAGATCTCAAATCAATCTTGGAGAACACCATAGCTCCCTTTAGTTGATCAAATAGATCATCTATCCTCGGTAAAGGATACCTATTTTTCACCGTCACCTTGTTGAGTTGTCTGTAGTCTATACACAATCTCATCGATCCATTTTCTTTTCACAAATAATCTAGGAGCACCCGTGATTAAAAGCTCGGTCTTGCAAAACCCTTATCCGTCAACTCTTGCAACTGGACCTTCAGTTCTTTCAACTCCAATGGTGCCATCCTATACGGAGTGATGGAAATAGGTGTCGTTCGAAACTAACTCAATTTCGAACTCAACCTCTCTGATTGGAGGTAGTCCAGGTAACTCTTCTGGGAATACATCCGGATACTCACATACAACCAGCACGGTTTCAACCTTTGCCTCAGACTCTTGACTGTTCAGTACAAAGGTAAGATACGACTCACATCATTTTCTCAAATATTTCTCAGCTACTATGGAAGAAATCAGTAATGGTAGGTTATCTGACTCACCTGATTCAACCCGAATAACATCTCCATTTTCACACTTCAATTCAATAAATTTACTACCACAATTCACTAAAACGCTATGGACAGTCAACCAATCCATACCAAGAATCAGGTCAAACTCATCAAACAGCAGTAATATAAGGTTTGCTAGAAAATAATGACCCCTAACTGTCAAAGGACAGTTCCTACACACCTTATCAACTAACACCTGTTTTCCTAGGGGGTTTGATACTTTATCACAAATTCAGTAGAGTTAATAGTCATATTCAAACTAATTGCCAATCCCATACAAATATAAGAATGGGTCGACCTCAGGTCAATCAAATCAATAACTGAGGTGTCATAGAGATAAAATGTACCCGTTATTACGTCCGACAATGATGCCTCTTCTCGAGCGCAAACAACATAGGTTCTTGCTGGCGCCTGACCCTCTGACCTCACAGTAGTGTCTTGTGATACACCTCTACCACTAGTCCCACCTCTCGGGTTCTTTTGTGGCCTACCTTTAAAAGATGCACTGCTTGTTCTTACCTCTTGCTTCTTTTCCTTGTCATCTCTTTCAGGACAATTTTGAATGAAATGGTCGGGGGATCCACACTTGTAGCAATTTCGATTGTTTCCCCAACACTCCCCAGTGTGATGTCTGCCATAACTTGGGCACTCTGGTTTGGACTTTGGATTGCCCACACTTGCAATTAAGGTGGCCTGAACTCTTGAACCCGAATACGTATTACCTCGATCTCTCTGTGAATACCCGACTGACATAGCCATCCAGGGTTCCCTTCTCTAGACCTCTTCAATTGAGATTGGTATGACTTGCTCATCGGCCTCTTCTTCGCATCACTAGCTTCACTCAAGGCTTTCCTCTTTTCCTTACTCAATTCTTCGGCCTTACTAGCCCGGTCCACCAGTATCACAAATTTTTTAGTTCTAAGATCCCAACTAAAAGTTTGATGTCTTCATTCAACCTATCTTCAAACCTCTTCCATAGGGTAGCTTCCGTGGATACACATTCCTGTGCGTACTTACTGAGCCGAACAAATTCGCGTTCATATTCCACCACAATCATTTTTCCTTACTTTAACTCAAGGAATTCCTTCCGCTTCTGGTCTATAAACCTTTGACTTATATACTTATTTCGAAACTCTTCCAAGAAAAAGTCCCATGTTACCCTCTCTTTAGGAACTACTGAAGTAAACATTTTCCACCAATAGTATGCCGAGTCCCTCAGGAAAGATACAATGCATTTCAAACTCTCCTCGGGTGTACATGAGAGTTCATCAAAAACCTTTATTAAGTTCACAAGCCAGAACTCCGCCCGCTCAGGGTCATCATCTTTGTTAGCTCAAAAATCTTCAGCGCCTTGCTTCCAAATTTTATCTATCGGGGGCTTATTTGTCCTCACTATTTCTACACCTTGGTGAGCCACAAGAACTGGCTGAGGTATAGGAGGAGGTGGAGGAGGTTGAGCATTGGGATTAGCTCATAAATACTCGGTATACCAATGGCTCATCATTTGGAGAAAGGCTTCTCGAGCCTCTTCTCCTTGACCCCTAATCTCGGGTTCACTTTGCACAGGCACAGTTCCTTGCGCAGGAGCCGGTGCATTACTAGCTATGCCATCAGTAGCCAATTGATTGAAATCCATATACTACATAAAATAAATTTTTAAAATCATCAGAAGCCACCACACTATCATTATACGCTTATAGCATGTATAGCTAAACTCCCACGCATGCTATGGTAGTCTTAGAACTGACTAAAGCATAGCTTTGATACCACTAAATGTAACACCCCTTACCCGTAATCCTCGCCAGAATCCGAGCAGAGATGTTACCAAATAATTTACCTGATCGCCACTTAGGCTCAACGTGACTACTCTTCTTGAACCGCTTCAACTACTTCACACTCAATCTATGAGATTTCAATCGTACCTACGAGAACTCTCAGGATCATATCAAAAATCTTATGGTCTATAAAATTTCTTTTCATCTAGACAGGGAGTACACGCCCGTGCTAGATGACACACATGCGCATGTGCTCACACCTTGCCTAAAAACCCCAACATTCTGCTAAAACTCACACGGCTAGGGCACGCCCATGTGAAATAGAGTCACTCCCGTGTACCCTTACAACATGCCCGTGTCTTCTGCCCGTGGGGAGTTACTGGCTAATTTAGCACGGCCTGGACACACCCGTGTCTCCTAACCGTGGGGAGCTACTGACTTGATCCACACGGCCTAGGCAAAGGCCCACGTCCCTACCGTGTATCTTACACGGTTCATGCACACGACCGTGGGACTCGTCCGTGGCCTATTCTAATTAGTAATAATAAGGTGCAGGGTTAGCACGGCCTAGACACATGCCCATGTGTCTACCCGTGTAGCACATAAAGGCTATTTGCCAAGCTTCTAGCATCCCTATATCTTACTCTACATGGGTTTATTCAACAAACTAACAAACCTCTCTTAATCCACATGCACTCACATTGATAACTTTGAATTTTCATAAATGATAAAATATGCCATCATTCTTGGAAATTTACAAAATCAATGTCTTAACAAGAGCCAATACACCTTTGGTGAAAATAACAAAATAATCTAACTAGTCCAGTCCTATACATGCCATATACAAAGCAACTAATCTAATTATACCGGAGTAAGTAGATAGTGTGGGCAGTCTTCTAGTTATCGGTGTATCCCAGCTCGGCTCTTAAGCCCTATAAGATAAGGGAAAGAGAGAAGAGTAAGCTTAAAGCTTAGTAAGTTCACATGTAAACAATATAACACTCTAAAATGAATAAAACATTTTTATAGCATTATTTGCTAAGCGAGAAATCAATCTACATCCAGGATTAAGCTTACTCATTTCCTCTATTTACACATCCCAATCATATCACAAGCATAATGCATACATTCAATAACGGTTTCCCTGCACTGAGCATCACAAGGTCACTTAATGTAACACATCACCATATCAAAATACATTACCCATAATCACATTACCCGGTGGTTTTGCACTTAGCCCACCATCAGTCATCATTAGGGTGGTATCGTACATAGCCCACTAAGAAGGTTAATTACGGTGGTATCGCACAAAACCCACCAGAAAGATTAACAGATGATGGTATCGCACACAGCCCATCATAATTAAACAACAAGGTGGTATCATCATTATCCCGCCATCAAAATTTGATATAACACACCTACGTATCTATTCCATTATTCATACAAGAATTATTCATTAACTACCACTTTTTATCTACTTGAATTATACATGTTCTCAATTATGCTATGCACTGATTAACAACAATAATGTGCATGTAAAATGCATCGTTTACACGTAAACTTACCTCGATGCAAAACGTGTTAGCTAGCGATTTACTCGATCACCTTGCCTTTCCCACGGTCAAGGTTGATTTCGCGCTCTTCTTGATCTATAACAATGAAATTCATTCATTTAAGACATTCTATGATTAATATACATCAAATTCTACACTTGGGCAAAAATGACCATTTTGTCCTTGTATATTGGAAAAATTACGATTTTACCCCTAGGCTCGTAAATCATTTTTCATCACATTTTCCCATTAAACAAGCTTAGTTGAACATTTATTCCTCTTTCAACAACCCATAAATCTAACTATTTCATGCATTTATTACCAAATTACAACATTTACAAGTTAGTCCCATTTAGGTGTTTTCAAGACAACACCTTTCACAAAAGTTGTCTCTGACCTCCCCATCATTCATTTTCTTCCATAAAAACTCAGCTACCAACATAAAATCTCTCATGGAAAGTCTCTAAACATTTAACCATTTCACAAATTAGTCCTTTCATTAGATAGCTTAGGCTTTGGGGACTCCAAAAGTGCAAAAATCATCAATTAAAACCACCTAAATCACTTACTTGAATGAGGATTGAGTGGCTGAAATTTTGAACCTCCAAGAACTCTATCCTCTCTTGAATTTTGGTGGAAAGAGATGAGTGAATAGTGAAAGATGATAACATCTTTTGCTTCTCTTATTTTATTCATTTTATCACTTAATTTCCACCAACTTTGACTAGCATTTAATGCTCTTGTCCCCCTTAACTTGTATGGCCGGCCAACACATATAATAGGGCCTAATTTCACTTTAAAATCCTTCAATTTACAATCTATAGCTATTAGGTACCCCCACCTTATAAAATAGAACTTTTGAACTCTATGCGATTTAGTCCTTTCTCACAATTAAGTACTCTATTACTAAGATTAAAGCACCAAAATTTCCATATAGCCATATATTAATGTCATAACACAAAATAATACTAAAATAATTTCTTCAACCTCAGATTAGTGGTCCCGAGACCACTGTTCTGACTAGCCCCAAAATCGGGCTGTTACAAATATGAAATCTATGGTTACACTCCTGAAACACTTTCACTAATCTTCTCAGAATTAAAAATCAATTTAATCTCATATATCTCTTTCCAATATCCTTTAAACATTAGCACACAGTCCCAGAGTACACCATCAAAATCTAAACTACTCTCTTAGACTTATCATTGATATAAAAACAAATTACTGTGAAAAATGCAACTGCATACTCAGAGTTTCCTATGGTCATCCCATAATAGCGATGTAACATCCGGATCTCTATCCGACATAATGGATCTGGCACTCTGCATAATCGAACCTCAGAAATAGATTACTCAGCTAATCTATCAAATAAGAAATCTATACATAATGAAATGATCATATGGATCTTTCTTTGTCAAATGATCAACCATAAACCAATTAACATCTTCCTTTTCAGGGATAATGATAATCCCGATATGAAATCTATGGTAACTCTATCTCATAATCACTCTCGCACAACCACTGACTGTATTAGTCCTGAATACACTTGATTTTCAACTTTTATCTGTTAACATATCGTCATCTGAATACGGATCCAAGATATCATGTAACATGCACAATAATTAGCACATCTACTTTATATGACTGTACAGTTTATTACTCTTGGATGAACCGATGAGATACTACTGAGTCTCGTACAAAACTTCCATACAAACTCTAGATTATCCAGTACGCGAATTCAATCTCAGAACAATAATAATAACATGAATCAGGTCCAACCTGAAATTTCAAATAGAAAGTTATTTCTCACTGTACTAGTTTAGTTCACTACTCTATCACACTTATGAACTTTTCAATTCACAAAGAAAGCATCGATTAACCTTTTAACTTAGCTAGAACTAGTCCATCATCAAATAAGATCAATCAAGTAACCAGTACTCACAAAAATAAACAAAGATTTTCCATTCAAGCATTTGTAACCATACTTGCTTTCCAAAAGGTAAGTCAATGATTACTCACAGTCTTTCAACATCTTAAAACATTCACGTCGTCTTAATTTCAGATCTTCCTGCGAAATTAGTTACTTTAACCCATTAGGATCAGGAAGCATATGACATTTTTCGTCAAACATACGAAATCATCCAATTCACAACACAAATATAAAAGTGGCCGTCTCTAAATCATTAGTCTAATGGTTCTTTTTCATGTGACTTTAACCGTCTGAATGTGCAAGCTACTTCTTTACATTCTTGTATTAAAACATATTCCTATCTGTTCAATAGTACATCATGGAAAAATCGCAAATTCCTTACTCAATTCAAACTGAACTCAAAACTAGATCTTCGGTTAATAATACTTTCAACTATTTAGAACTTTGCTAACATGCATAGATCATTCAAATTTTCATAAATGTGATGACTTTATCAATCAGTACAGCTTTAACTCATAATAACATCATTCGGTTAGAACAATCCAATAGGCATATCTCTGTATCATACTTTCCAAAATATAATTTCCTCATTTAGACTACCCGTCTATATACTCATGAATGCACAAAATTCATCACTATACTTGAGGATACTTTGAATACACATAACTCAATTGAGTCAAATAGCCGAGACTAGCTTCTTGTTTATATGTGACATTACATAATCTATGTAATCTTTAAAACATTATGATATTTCTTCTAAAGCTATTTTCACTTTCCAAACTATTCTCATATCTGCATACATTACTAATTATTTCATCAATGAACTCTTTAGTTTCACACTTATGAACTTATTCAACATGGTTCTCGTAAAATTTCATCATAAAGCATCACCGGTAAGGGGGTGAGGTCGTAAAGCCTCTAACTTGACTCTCATAAGTACAAACATATGACTTAGCATTCATCATTAACGTAATATCATCATAATGACATAATTCACTTCAAACAATTTAATATACTTATTCATTTTACGAATGTTTTCTGCCATCCACAATTTCAAACAATGAATTTACTTACTAACATTTGTCAAATTAGAGAATGCCTTACGGGTTTGAATACATCGTTCACTTGATGCCATAGTCCAACTATGGTCTTACACGTACACACATGTACTGCCATGGTCCAACCATGGTCTTACGTCCACAATGCCATAACCCAGTTATAGTCTTTTCACTAAAATGCCATAGCCCAGCTATGGTCTTACATTCCATACTTTGCCATGGTGCAACCATGGTCTTATCCGTCAATTCATCATTGAACGATTGCACTCATTTCCTGCGTTAACAAAGACGTAAAACATAACATCATATTATCTGTAATTTAACAAGTAAACATAAAATTCAACCACATTAACTTACTGATTACAATTATTCAAACAAGTGTACATAAACACACATTCCGTCAATTTGTGTAAATGTACTTATCATATTCACTTGATCAAATAGTTTGGGCACATATCATCATATGCATGCCCAGCAAACATGAATGGGCTTATCACCACTTAAACTTTCATTTTATTCCACGTTTTCACATTTCTCAGCTCATGGTTATCTCACTTCATACATTAACACATAGATATCATAAACTTCTATTCATACCTTTCTAAGTTTTGTCTCATCACAAACACATTTCAATTACCTCAATATCATTTTTCAGCATTATAGAACATAGCTCGGTTGGAAATCATCTCTGTCTTAACAAAATAATTTCGTTAGAGCCGAGAGATATCACACTATCACGAGTAGTAATATGACACTATAGCTAGTGTAATATCTGAGATTTAGGGGTCATGCATTTTAATTTATATTTACGTGTTAGTATGCTCTGTATGTTGTTTAAGTATGGTTAGGGGCTTCGGGGAACCTTGGGGTTAGGTAGGAACTTTAGAAAAAAAAATTTGTTTTTGAGCCTTTAGGGGAGAGCTGGGGGAACGAGCCCTTAAGGGAAATTAATGTGGAGTTCAAGACATAAGAAAGGAACTGGTGGGGTGGCAAGGTAACGCATGGGAGCAAGGGGGAGAGTTTGCGTCAAAGGTGTTCCAAGGGGGAGGAGGTTCGAGCAGCATGAAAAGCATTTTGGAGCTTGTTTTTACGTCAGGAGGAGGAGGAGTTGGAGTTGGCGTGGGCACTTAAAGATAGGAGGTTTGAAATGGTCAAACATTTCAAATGTGTGGTGGAGAGCTAAGCATGGAGTTTGAAGCATTCAAACACTTTCAAATGGGTGGATATGAGTAAAATTAGGAGGGAAATAAGGGATGAGGTGAGGGGTGTGAGAGTTGGCCAAAATAGGGGTTCTTGGTGGTGGCATTTTTGGTAATGTATGGGGGAAGTGAGTGCCAAATTTGCTTAATAGTGGTAGTGTGCATCTTTTGTTTTTTTTTTCCTTCCCAAGTCTTGTGCTGAAAAGTGGTGAGCATCTCGAGTTTTTTTTCTCTCTTTTTGGTCTCTTAGTCAAAATCTTGGAAGGCCCTTGGGATTACTTTTGTTCAACTTTTACTTCTCTTCTTCAAAAGCCAAAAGTGCAATATTTCCTCTCCTTTCCATTTGAAGTTCCATTCTTTTCTTGTAGCCTCTCTAGCCGAACCACAATTCTCCCTTCTCCTCTCTTTTCTTTTTAATCTTTTTCATCTCGATAGCCTTAAGCCTTCATTCCTATCTCAAGAGTCGAGTTCTACCCCTCACTTTCTACCATAATCGAACCCTTTTGATCATAGCTGACCCTTCTTTTTTTCTTTGATTGTAAGCCATTTCTTAACCGAACTCTTTCTACTATTTCTTCTTGAATCTATTTTCATTTCATTCTATGGGGGTTTGTTTGATCTTTGGTTTTTATTAAAGCCGTATATTTCACTTATTGGTGGTAACACTTCTGTTGGTTTTCTATCAGAGCGAGCACTGTCGTTCGTTCAATCCCAACTCTTCCAATCGATTTCCAATATAATGGTAAGGGGTTTTTTATTCCTTTTAATCTTTCTCCTTCCATTTTGGTTTGACAAAACCAAATGATTAACTTTGGTTCTTGGGTGTGGCCGAATCTTTTTAGGGCATTAACCTTGTGTCTCTTTCGTTTGCAGCCAGTGTAAGAGAACGTTAAGAATCTCTCGGGTTCGATTATTCAAAGGTGAGGAGGTTATAATGTTTGGCCGAAGGCCACTTTGCTTAGGCTATGGGTATTAGGTCGAATATAACATGGCTTTTGTAGGGGATTTCGACAATCTCAAAGTGCAAGCGTATAGCCTTCGGGTTCTCGTCGACTATGCCAAGGGGAGAAAGGGGTCAGACACATAGTCCCTACCCCTAAATACAAGAAGCGGTCAATTTTTGCGGTCCGAGATTGGCCTCTGGGGTGTGGGCTAGTGTCAGAACAGGATCATAGGTAGATAGCGAAAGTGTCGGTTAGGGATAGCGTTGACGTAGAGGGCGTGATTTTACGAGTTATCAGGTGTGTAATTAACACACTGTTTATTTTACTTGTTTAAATTAATTAAATAACATGAGTGGTAATCGAAATAGTGGCTGTGGTGATGCTATTACCTGATTTGGGTAATCTGGTACTAGGTTAGTATCTTTCGTATATCAAAATTGTGGATGGATATATATGGATCTTTGTAAGCATGTTAAGTTTGCACACTTAATAAGTTCATATAATTACATTGTCATTTCATCATAATATAATATTTGTGCATGGGGATCGGGATATATCTAATGAAGGAAAGGGTGTATATTTATGTACGTGTTTTGATGTTAGCCTTGAGCTACATCGTGGATTGATGTTGGCTCTATGCCTCATCGTGGATTGATGTTAGCTCTGTGCCTCATCGTGGATTGGTGATGACCTCGAGTCACACTGTGGATATTGTGATTTAATCACGTGGATCAGTGGCTAGCCCACTGAGTGGACTTTGAGCAGGACGACTACCAAAGAGGTGTGTAGCGAATGGTGGGTCGATTTAGTAATCCCCTGGTGTGTGGTGGCAGGATATACGGGGGTGTGTAGCAGTTGGATACTTGGTTGGGGTTGGGTTAGCATTTTGCATCATCATGCATAGTATGTGGATATATGTGTGGATGTGGGCCAAGCCCATTTGTGGAATACGTGTGGGTTAATTGCACACTGAGTCAAAATGACTCACCCTATTTTTCAAACAATGCAGGTAATACATGATACTGGAACGAGCTGGAGTGGATTCAGGTTGGCCATGCAGAAGCCGTTTTATTTCTTAAAGTACATTATAAACTTTTAATTACTTTTTGGGGTATTTTTATTGTAATAAGACTGCTTTAAATTCTTCGAGTTTTATTTAAGTTTAAGTTGGATTTGCTATCAAATGATTAATTTATAAAGAGACTCTAGAATATCGGCTACACTTGAATTTAAATGAGATTTTCAAAACATAGATTACTTGACAATTCATTTTCCAAATATTTTCGAACAATAAAAGATTTTGAACTTGTGCAACTCGAAAGTTTTATTTTTTTCAAATAGATCTCTAGGTTTAAACGAGAAACCCTTTCCAAACGAAGTTTTAATTCTAGAACTTAAAAATCATTTTTCTTTACCTGTAAAAACTATATTTTCTTACTACCTTTCCCAGTAACATTTCAAATTCGATCGTGGTGTTTTGGGCCGAGTTTAGGGTGTTACAATTTGGTATCAGAGCCCAGGTTTCTAAACTTGGCCTTTGGGTTTTGAGGCCCATAACGTTTTTAAAATTGGTATTGAAAGATTAACTAAAAGAAATTTTTCATGAAACGGGTTTATGAAGGCATGGCACTCGAATCTTCCGGCTCAGGTCTGCCTGGTAAGTCTTCTAACTGTTGAATGAATTGGATAAAAGTGGATATATGATGCATTGTTGTGGATATTGATGTGGATATTAGAAATTGGGACAATCTCTTTAGAGACCAAAACCTTAGGGATGTGTGCTCTTTACGAAAGAATAACTTGAAATTTTTATGTCATAAAATTTTTTCTTTAATCAACAAAGTGGAAAGAAAGCTAATGCATAAAATTTCTTAAATTAGATTAAAACATGACGATAGACATGAGTTCTAGGGGATGTGGTCGTAATGCACGTGGATGTGGTAGAGGTAGAATGACTGTATTGGAACTAGTTGGGTCTGGCCATGGGTTAGAGAATGATGTGCCGCCGCCGCCAGCTGTAGGTGCGAAGGATCAGGATCAAACGGGTGGGGACGACGTAGTTTCTCAAGCTATGCTGCGGGTTCTGGAAAGAGTTATGAGCAAACACGGTACTAGGGCCGAAAATCGTTGTCTCGGCGGCTCAGGCGAATGGATTTGAGATATTTAGGGTGTCTCGGGGTAGCCCGAATGTCGCAGAATACTGGTTAGAGGCAGTCGAGAGGATTATGGACGATTTGGACTGCACTGCAGAGGAAAAGCTGAAGGGTGCTATTTCTTTACTCGGGATGAGGCCTACCAGTGGTGGCTTACTGTCAAAGAGGGTACTCCGGCGGATCGAGTGGATTGGGGTTTCTTTAAGATTAAGTTTGAGGGGAAGTATGTTGGAGCTAGTTATGTGGACGCGCAGAGGAAAGCATTCCTGAACCTAGTGCAAGGGGGTAAGTCAGTAGCGGAATATGAGGCAGAGTTCTTGCAGTTAAGTCGGTATGCCAGAGGGATTGTTGCTATCGATTATGAGCGCTGCGTGAGATTTGAGGATAGGCTGCGAGATGATTTGCTGGTATTGATAGCTCCTTAGTGGGAGAGGGACTTTGCTAGAGAAAGCTCGGATAGCAGAGGAGGTTAAGCGGAGAGGCGTAATGTGGATAAGGATAGGCGAGAATAAGAGGGTTTTGGACCATCGAGGTATTGTGGGGTTTTCAAAAAAAGCCTAGGGTTGAGGGTTCTGCTCGCATTTCTATGCCAGTTGTTGGGAATCCGGTCCGTCCGTGTGCTCAATGCGGGAGGACCCATGTAGGAGAGTGCTGGGGAAGGGGTAAGGAGTGCTTCAGGTGTGGGTCTAAGGCTCACTTGCTTAAGAGTTGTCCTCAGGATATGGATAAGGCTCGGATAGTAGGTCAGGGGTATGTGCAGCCAGGAAGGGGTGGTTAACAGGTGTCGAGAGGTTGTGGTCTGAACCGTGGAGGGAATAGTTTTGGCCGAGGTCGTGGAGCACCGGGCAAAGGTGTTGGGGGCTCAGATTGTAATATAGCCTGGGTTGGTTTACGCAGCCAGACATCGTGAGGAGGGGGATGCACTAGATGTTATCACGGGTACATTTTTCATCCTTGGGTTACCCTTCACTGCTTTGATCGATGTTGGATCAACTCACTCTTATATTGCTAGCATGGTGTCTGGAACCTTGAATGTGAACTCTGAGACTGTCCCTAGGAAGATGACTGTACTTAGTCCTTTAGGGCAATCTGTAGTGGTAGATAAACTCTTTAGGGATGTGCCTTTAGAAGTTCAGGGGGTAGTGTTCCCGACTAACTTGATGGAGCTGTCGTTCAGAGAATTTGACTTGATCTTAGGCATGGACTGGTTAGTAAGGTATCATATGAATTTAGACTGTGCTACTAAATGCATGTCGTTGAAGACTCCCGAGGGCAATGAGGTTGTGGTGATAGGTGAGAGGAGAGACTACTTGTCTAACGTAGTGTTTGCTCTTAAGGCGGAGAAGATGGTGAAGAAGGGGTGCTTGGCTTTCTTGATGTTTGTTAGTGCTTTGGATGCTAAGGAAGTAGCTGTGAGAGAGGTCAAGACAGTGAAGGAATTTGTGGATGGTTTTTCGGAAGAACTTCAGGGTTGACTCCGGATCGGGAGGTGGAGTTTGGAATTGACCTGTTGCCAGGTACCGCGCCAGTGTCTATCGCTCCATACAGAATGGCACCAAAGGAGTTGGTTGAGCTTAAAGCCCAGATCCAGGAGTTGTTAGATCGCGATTTCATTCGACCCAGTGTGTCTCCATAGGGAGCACCGGTCCTATTTGTAAAGAATAAGGACGGGTCTATACGTATGTGCATAGATTACCATCAGTTGAATAAGCTGGCGATCAAAATAAGTATCGACTGTCGAGGATAGATGATTTGTTTGATCAGCTAAAAGGGGCTGCACTATTTTCGAAGATAGATCTGAGGTCGGGGTATCATCAACTCAAGGTGAAGAAGCAAATATCCAGAAGATAGCTTTTCAGACTCGATAGGGCACTATGAATTCCTAGTAATATCGTTCAGTTTAACGAACGCACCAGCCGTGTTCATGGATATGATGAACTGGGTCTTCCAACCCTACTTGGACCAATTCATCGTGGTGCTCATAGACGACATCCTGGTATATTCCAAGTTAGAGGAAGAGCATGATGCACATCTTCGAGTAGTACTGCAGGTTTTGAGGGAAAAGAAGTTGTACGCCAAGTTTAGCAAGTGCGAATTCTGGTTGAGGGAAGTCGCTTTTCTGGGTCATGTAGTATCTGCAGAGGGAATAAGAATGGATCCTCGAAAGATTGAGGCAGTAT
Organism: Gossypium rotundifolium; assembly: GCA_025506655.1. NCBI lineage: Eukaryota > Viridiplantae > Streptophyta > Magnoliopsida > Malvales > Malvaceae > Gossypium > Gossypium rotundifolium. Next base: position 131,003,010 of record CP106724.1, on the reverse strand, counting down.
TGAATTGGAAACCACCTAAGTCAGTGGCAGAGATTCGTAGTTTCTTGGGGTTAGCAGGCTAGTATAAAAGATTTGTTGAAGGGTTTTCTTCAATAGCAACACCTTTGACTAAGTTGTTGAGAAAGGAGGTACCTTTTGTTTGGACGGATAAGTAGTAAGAGAGCTTTGAGAAGCTAAAGAGGGTTTTGATAGAGGCTCCGGTTCTGATTCAGCCTGTGGCAGGGAAAGATTTTGTGGTATATTGTGATGCTTCTCATATCGGGCTAGGTTGTGTACTGATACAGGAAGGGAAAGTTGTTGCCTATGCGTCTCGACAGTTGAAACCATATGAAGCTAACTACCCAACGTATGATCTGGAGTTGGCCATGGTGGTTTTCGCCTTGAAGGTGTGGAGGCATTATTTGTATAGAGAGAAGTCAGTGATCTACACGGACCACAAGAGCCTGAAGTATCTACTGACTCAGAAAGAGCTGAGCTTGAGACAGCAAAGGTGGGTGGAGTTGTTGAAGGATTATGACTGTTCGATTGAGTACCACCTAGGTAAAGCGAATGTGGTGGCAGATGTGCTAAGTCGGAAAGTAGTATCGGATCCGAGAGCGATGTTCGCGCATCTTAGTCTCTATGATGACAGAAGTTTATTGGCAGAATTGCAAGTGAAGTCGACGTGGGTAGCTCAGGTTAAAGAGAAGCAGTTAGTGGATGAGGTTCTGAGTGCTAGACTTCTGCAAGTTCGGAATGGGGGTTGGAGGACTACAGTGTGAATAGTGATAGAGTTTTGTGTTTCCATGGTCGGGTCTGTATGCCAAAGGATGTGGAATTAAGGCAGGGAATTCTTTGGGAATCGCATAGTAGCCCTTACGCTATGCATCCTTGAGGAAGTAAGTTGTATAGGGATCTACGAGATCAGTTTTGGTGGCCTGGTTTAAAGCGTGAAGTTCTGACTTTGTGGGAAGTGCTTGACGTGTCAACAGGTCAAAGCTGAACACCAAGTGCTTTCAGGGTTGTTGCAACCAGTGAAGATTCCGCAGTGGAAGTGGGAGAGAATCACCATGGATTTCGTTAGTAGGCTTCCTCTTACGCCAACTAAGAAAGATTCGGTATGGGTGATTGTAGATCGGCTAACAAAGTCTGCTCATTTTATACCTGTTCAGGTTGATTACTCTTTGCAGAGGTTGGCAAAGCTATACATAGAAGAAATTGTGAGACTGTATGGGGTACCGGTATCAATCATATCATATAAGGATCCTAGATTTACGTCAAGGTTTTGGAGGCCGTTGCATCAGGCTTTGGGCACCAGGTTGGACAGCACGGCATTTCATCCGCAGACGGATGGCCAGTCTGAAAGGGTGATTCAGGTGTTAGAAGATATGTTGAGAGAATGTGTTATCGACTTCAGGGGTAGTTGGGAGGAATTCTTGCCCTTAGCAGAGTTCGCGTACAACAATAGTTATCAGGCTAGTATTCGAATGGCGCCGCTGAAGCAATTGTATGGACGAAAGTGTCGGACTCTTACTTGTTGGATGTAATCGGGTGAACGCCATGTGTTGGGTCAGAGATAGTGGCAGAGTCAGAGGAAAAGGTCAAGGTAATTCGAGCTCGATTGAAGGAGGTATCGACATCTAAGTCGATGCGATCTTAAGCTTAAAAGAGATAGAATTTGAGGTAGGTGATCAGGCTTTTATGAAAGTTTCGCCGTGGAAGAAGGTGATGAGATTTAGGTGCAAGGGTAAACTAAGTCCTAGGTTTATAGGGCCTTACCAGGTTTTGAAGTGAGTTGGACCGGTGGCTTATGAGTTAGAATTGCCTTCAAAATTGAAGCAGATGCATGATGTGTTCCACGTGTCAATGCTACGTCGTTATCAATTGGATCAGTCTCACGTGGTGCCAGTGGAGGAAGTTGAGTTGAGGCCAGACTTGTCCTATGAGGAGGAGCCTGGAAAGATTTTGGAACAAGATGTGAAGGTGCTTCAGAAGAATTTAGTTCCTCTAGTCAAGGTGTTATGGCCAAACCATGGTTCGGAAGAAGCTTAGTGGGAGTCGAAGGAAGCAATGCGACAGCAATACCCTCACTTATTTTTACCAGGTAATTTCCAGGCCGAAATTATTTTTAAGAGGGGTAGAATTGTAATATTCGGGATTTAGGGGTCATGCATTTTCATTTATATTTACGTGTTAGTATGCTTTGTATGTTGTTTGAGTATGGTTAGGGGCTTCGGGGAACCTTAGGGTTAGGTAGGAGCTTTAGAAAGTAAATTTGTTTTTGAGCCTTTAGGGGAGAGCTGGGGGAACGAGCCCTTAAGGGAAATTAATGTGGAGTTCAAGAGACAAGAAAGGAACTGGTGGGGTGGCAAGGTAACGCATGGGAGCAAGGGGGGAGAGTTTGCATCAAAGGTGTTCCAAGGGAGAGGAGGTTCGAGCAGCATGAAGAGCATTTTGGAGCTTGTTTTTGCGTCAGGAGGAGGAGGATTGGAGTTGGTGTGGGCACTTGAAGATAAGAGGTTTGAAATGGTCAAACATTTCAAATGTGTGGTGGAGAGCTAAGCATGGAGTTTGAAGCATTCAAACACTTTCAAATGGGTGGATATGAATAAAATTAGGAGGGAAATAAGGGATGAGGTGAGAGGTGTGAGAGTTGGCCGAAATAGGGGTTCTTGGTGGTGGCATTTTCGATCATGTATGGGGGTTGTGAGTGCCGAAGTTGCTTAATAGTGGTAGTGTGCATCTTTTGTTTTTTTTTCCTTCTCAAGTCTTGTGCCGAAAAGTGGTGAGCATCTCGAGTGTTTTTTCTCTCTTTTTGGTCTCTTAGCCGAAACCTTGGAAGACCCTTGGGATTACTTTTGTTCAACTTTTACTTCTCTTGTTCAAAAGCCGAAAGTGCAATATTTCCTCTCCTTTCCATTTGAAGTTCCATTCTTTTCTTGTAGCCTCTCTAGCCGAACCACAATTCTCCCTTCTCCTCTCTTTTCTTTTTAATCTTTTTCATCTCGATAGCCTTAAACCTTCATTCCTATCTTAAGAGCCGAATTCTACCCCTCACTTTCTACCATAACCGAAACCTTTTGATCATAGCTGGCCCTTCTTTTGTTCATTGATTGTAAGCCATTTCTTGGCTGAACTCTTTCTACCATTTCTTCTTGAATCTATTTTCATTTCATTCTGTGGGGGTTTGTTTGATCTTTGGTTTTTATCAAAGTCGTATATTTCACTTATCGGTGGTAACACTTCTGTTGGTTTTCTATCAGAGGGAGCGCTGTCGTTTGTTCAATCCCAACTCTTCCAATCAATTTCTAATATAGTGGTAAGGGGTTTGTAATACCCTGGATTATGGCTTATGCATTATTTGCTTAATTATATGAAATAGCATGCTTATGTGTGTTGTGGATGTGCATTATGAATTTTTGTGAACCTTAGTGTATAGTTAAATGCTTTAGAAATTATTAGATTTTAAATCTAAAAGAGGGAGCTAGAATGATAAGGCCTTAAAAGAAATAGTAGAGGAATTGTGACATGAAATTGGGCTTGGTAAAGAGGCTGCAAGGCGCCACTTAGGGCCTTAGTAAGTGACGCCACAAGCATGGGTGCAAGGCCTAGGTTCGAGTTGCAAGGGAAGCAAATAAAGGAGTTTTATTTTTGCTTTTGCGTCAAGATAGAGAGGGGGAGTGTTGGACGGCATTGGGACTTCAATGTGATGAGGATGAGGCTTGTTTTCTTTTTAAATTTCGACTAGAGGAGTAGGATAAAGGTTGGACTCATTCAAACTTTTTGAATGAATGTTGAAGAGAGAAAATAGGAGTAGAAAAAGGGATAGGATTTGAGAAGATGTAGTGGCCGAATGTGGGGCTCTTGGTGGTGATTAATTTCGATCATCTAGAGGGGTTAAGTGCCAAATTTTAGTTGAGAGAGTGTTTATCTTTTGCCGAAATTGGGAGTGAAGAGAATTCTTTCTTTTTCCTCTCCTTTTCTCATTAATTTTGCTAAGGTCAAACTCCTAAACTCCTTTTCTCATTAACATATAGCCTTGCTAACTTTTGTAGGGAGTAGTCAACCCGCATTGGAATAAAATGCGCGGACTTTGTCAGCCGATCCACTATCACCCATGCCGAGTCCTTCTTAGTAGGCGTAAGGGGAAGCCCACTAACGAAGTCCATGGTAATTCTCTCCCACTTCCACTACGGAATTTGTATTGGCTGAAACAATCCTGATGGAACTTGGTGTTCAGCCTTAACTTGCTGACATGTCAAGCACTCCCCTACAAATTCAAGAACTTCCGCTTAAGACCAAAGCCACCAAAGCTGCTCCTTAGATCTCTCAGACAATTTACTACCTCCGGATGCATAGCATAAGGGCTACTATACGATTCCCGAAGAATTCTTTGCCTAAGCTCCTAATTCTTTGGCATACAGACCTTCCCCTTGAAGCACAATACTCCCTCGTCATTAACACCATAACCCTCTAACTCTCCATTCTGCGCTTGTCACAACTTAACACTTAGATCTTCATCCATTAACTAACTTTCCTTCACCTCATTCAACCATGTCAGCTTAATTTGCAACTCTGCTAACAGACTTCCATCGTCATAAAGGCTCAAATGTGCGAACATGGCCATCAGATCCGACACTACCTGCCGACTTAGGGCATCTGCCACCACATTCGCCTTGCCCGGGTGGTACTCTATGGAGCAATCATAATCCTTCAATAACTCCACCCATCTTTGCTGTCTCAGATTTAGCTCTTTCTGAGTCAGTAGATACTTCAGGCTCTTGTGGTCTGTATAAATCACTGACTTTCCTCCATAAAGATAGTGCCTCCACACCATAAAAGCAAAGACCACTGTCACCAACTCCAAATCATGTGTCGGGTAGTTAACCTCGTGTGGCCTTAGTTGTCGAGACTCATAAGCAACCACCTTTCCGTCTTGCATAAGGACACCTCCCAACCCTGTATGGTAAGCATCACAATACACCACAAATCCTTCCCTACCTCAGGCTGAATCAAAACTGGAGCTTCGGTCAATACCCTCTTAAGCTTATCAAAGCTCTCCTGTTGCTTATCGATCCATACGAAAGGCACTTCCTTTCTCAATAACTTTGTCAGAGGTGCGGCTATCGATGAGAACCCTTCCACAAACCTCCGGTAATAGCCTGCTAATCCTAAGAAACTCTGAACTTTCGCCACAGACTTAGGGGGTTTCCAATCCAAAACTGCCTCAATCTTCCGAGGATCCACCCTTATTCTTTCAGCAGATACCACATGTCCTAAAAACGTAACCTTCTTAAGCCAAAATTCACACTTGCTGAATTTGGCGTAGAGCTTCTTCTCCCTCAACACTTGCAACACAACTCGGAGGTGCTCATCGTGTTCCTCCTCAGACTTTGAATACACCAATATGTCGTCTATGAACACAACAATGAACCGGTCCAGATAGGGTTGGAAAACCCAGTTCATCATGTCCATAAACGCGGCTGGGGCATTTGTCAATCCAAACGGCATTACTACGAGCTCAAAATGCCCATACCTTGTTCAGAAAGCCATCTTATGGATATTAGCCTCCTTCACCTTAAGCTGATGATATCCAGACCTTAGATCTATCTTCGAGAAAACTGCGGCCCCCTTACGCTGATCAAAAAGTCATCTATTCTTGGCAATGGATACTTGTTCTTGATGGTCAGCTTATTCAACTGACGATAATCTATGCACATGCATATAGGTCCGTCCTTCTTCACAAACAAGACTGGTGCTCCCCATGGAGACACATTGGGTCGAATAAACCCACGGTCTAGTAATTCTTGGATCTGAGCCTTGAGCTCAACCAACTCCTTTGGTGCCATTCTATATGGGGCAATTGACACAGGAGCTGTACCCGGCAGCAAGTCAATTCCGAACTCCACCTTCCTATTTGGGGGTATTCCTGGTAATTCCTCTGGAAAGACATCCACAAAATCCCTTACAGTTCGAACCCCACCAACTCCCCCTTCTTTTGCATCCAATGCACTAATAAAGGCCAAAAATGCCTTGTACCTTTTCCGCACCATCTTATCAGCCTTGAATGCTGAAACTACGTTAGACAAGTAGTTTCTTCTTTCTCCTATCATAACCACTTCCTCCTCTCTAGGGTCTTTAACTCCATTCGCTTAGCTGCACAATCCAATATGGCTCGATGCTCCACTAGCCAGTCCATTCCAAGTATGAGATCGAATTCTCGAAAGGTAGTTCCATTAAGTCGGCATGAAATTTCGCTCCCTAAAGCTCCAAAGGCACACTCCAAAATATCTTGTTCACTACTACAGTTTGGCCTAATGGGCTTACGACAGTCATCTCCCTATTAGAAAGTTCTGAGGCTATTCCTAGAGTTTCAACTACTCTATATGCAACATAAGAATGGGTCGAGCCCACATCAATAAAAGTAGCATAAGGCTTGCCAAATATAAGGAATGTACCAGTTATGACGTCCGGTGCATCTCCGTCCTCCCTCCGACATACCGCATAAACCAAACCCGATTGCCTGGCCTCCGTGTTACCAACACCTCGGCTCGGTGTTCCCCATCCTCTACCAGCGCCGTTACCTCTTCCATTCAAACCACGGCCCCGCTGAGGCTGCTATCCAACCCTTCCAGCCTGATTAGGACCTTGACTTACTGGTCGCCCCCCTTCGGTTCTCATAGAACAATCCTTAATCATGTGGTCCTTTGACCCGCACTTAAAGCATCCTCCTGTCTTCTTCCAACATTCTCCTAAGTGCTTCTTTCCACACTGATCACAAATACGATATTGCCCTCCAGTACCAGCTTGCTGACCTCGCGGCCCATCAGCTCTAGGCCTCTTTTGCACATTCCCAGATGACCCTGAAGATGCAAAGCCTCTCTTCTTCCTATTCCGATCGGTGTTCTGCCTTACAGAATCCTTCATACCCTCAGCTACCTTAGCCTTCTCTACCAACACAGTAAACTCCCCCTCTTGCTGTGGAGCTATCAATAGTCTCAAACCATCCCTCAGCCCGTCCTCAAATCAGACACACCGCTCATGCTCAGTTGACACTATGCCTTGAGCATCACGGCTCGACCTTCTAATTCAACCAGATTCGCCACGGACTTGTTCCTTGAACCGACCCGTAAATGCCTTCCTCTGTGAATCGATGTAATGAGTACCAACATACTTCTTCTGGTATGTCGCCTTATCATAATCCCAAGTGAGTTCATCAACTGTAGCACCATCCCGAACTGTGAGCCACCATTGATATGACTCATCGCGGAGAAGTGAACCAACCCTTTCAGTTTTTCCTCAACAGTTAAATCAAGCTCATCCATAATCTGCTCAGTCGCCTCCCACCAATACTCAGCGGTACTAGGTGCCACACCAGATACACCACGGAACACTTCAGCTCCGTTGGCTTGGAGTCGCTCAGGTACTGACTTTCGAGCTCCCATGCCTCCACCTGCTCCAGCCACCCTTTCCAAAACCCGCAAAGATCGCTTTGTGACATCTGCGTCATCCCGTCGATCCTCGATATTCCACATCAGCCGCTAGTGGTGGTGGTGGCATTTCATTTTCAGATCCGTGACCCGATCTAACGGGTTCCGACACAGTCATTCGGCCTCTACCACGGCCTCGCACGTTACGGCCACGTCCCCTAGAGTTCATGCTTCCAAATCGCGTTTATCTGATTAAAGAATTTTATGCATTAGTTTTGTTCCACTGATTTATCACGTACAGGCTTATGTTCAATAGTTTTTAAAGGGGTAGTTCTTTCGTATTCATTCACATACAGTCTCAGATCATTCATTCAATCACATACATGAACTTGCATTCATTACAGAGGAATGTTGTAGTTGTCGTTGTTTGTTGTTTTTCACTACCTAGGGGTATTTCCATAATTTTATCCTATAAGGGTATTTTGGTAATTTTCCAAATTAGGGTATTTGAAAATGTTGCAAAATAGAGATTGTTGTTATTTTACAAAATTAAAATACTTGCTGGAAAAATTTCAAGGGTGAAATGGTAAGTTTATACATTGGGGGTATTTTTGTAATTTTACAAGCCAAGGCATTTTGGTAATTTTTCGCAAAATATGGTTCCTCGTGACTTTTCAAAACAAGTGTATTTTTAAAGATTTCTAATTTGAGGGTACTTCGGTAATTTTCCTCACTGAGGGTATTTTGGTCATTTGTATAGGTTAGGGGTAATTTTCGTAAATTTTCCAAGTCAGGATATCTTAATATTTGTAAAAATAGGATTTTTGTAAAGATATGGCTAGTCCCTTTCGGTTTTAGTTATTGGGTTTAGCCTGTGGCTGAGTCCTCTTGGTTAGGGTGAACCATCGCTACGCACCAGGTAGGATTCAAGTGGAGAGGAGGTGAGTCACTGGGACTGCTTAAATACCAAGCTCCCACCGAAACCAATCCTAGACATGCACAATGGTTGCCATACCCTAACTCGGCAACTTAGACACGGGTTTGTTTAATTGGGCATTAAAGTTTTATGTAATTCTCATGTTGGGGTAAACTAGTCCTAGGTTTTGATTCCTAGTCCACTAATCTACGTCCCTATATATTCCCATATACAATTCACAGAAGAGTTGGGAGTACATACTTGGTGGACTTAGGGCCGAAGACTCAGGTGCCATGCTAGAAAAACCTGCTTATTTCTTAGTAAAACCCATTTTCAAAAGAAGAAAACATTTTGGGCCCTAAAAGCCCTCAAGGCTGAGTTTTGAACTGGGCTTTGATACCAAGCTGAAACACCCCAAACCCAGCCCACAAGCCCTGACCGGATATGGCATGCTTCTAGGAAAAACCATTCGAATCTTATTTGAACTTTGCTAAAATTTCCCGTGTTTTTAAAAACAGTTGATTTGGGTTCGAGTTGAAAATTTTTTTCAAAGATTTCGTTTAAGAAAAGTTCGTGGTTATATTACAAAACCATAAGTTACTAGTAAAAGTCGAGTCTTTAAATTTTGTTAATTAAATTGAAAATCATTTGTATTTTAGATGTCAAAACATTTTTCATTAAGAAAATTTTCTTACTTTAATTTGATAAGTATCGTGCCATAATAACATAATTTAAGTGCATGCATGAACAGTTCATACTATAGCCTTATTACATCAAAAATAAACCCAAAAAAATTTTAAAATACTTAAATAAAATAAATTGTCCAACTAATAAAATTCGTGCTGAGCATGGTCACCACTAAGCTCCTACCGACCCGGTCCATTACTGAGCGTCACCTGAAAAATATTCCCACAATGGGGTGAGTCAAATAGACTCAATGTGTACAACCGATACTAAGTCTCAATTAAATTCAGGCATGTCAAATCATACATAATAACATATATAATTAATGATGCAAACCCGAACCCAAACCTAGATAACCATTCGCTACACATCACCGTACCATCACACCGTGGGGACTACTAAGTCAACCCTCCATCCGCTACACACCACCGAAGGCAGTCACTGCAGTCGACGTGCTCATCGCCCTTATAAAATTCGTGGCATAGCCACCAGATAGATATTCGTGACATAAGTCACCACATTCAGATATTGTGACATAAGTCACCACATTCGGATATTGTGACATAAGTCACCACATTAAGATATTGGGGTATAAAACCACCAATTCACTTCCCCTTTACATATCACCCATATGCCCCATGTCAAATATATCATGCAATATCATGCTTTATTTCACATTCTTATCACTATTGACATATGTGCCATAACGAATCTTATCATACTCATAGTAGGAGTGGGTAAACGTACCTGAGTACTTTGTACCATTGCATGGTACTCTTAGCCACATCATAACATATTCTTGTAACATATTAATTAAAACATAACCGTCAATTAATTAAAGCTTAGTGTGGGGTACACACCTGATTCACTTAGTGAGTTCACTGAAATCCCGAAAATCCCGATCTAAGCTTTAGATCCCTTAGTTCCCATATTCGGAAAACACTAGGCACATTAGCAAAACCTATTCGGCTATAAGCAAATCCCGAAAGATTATTGCAACCAAAAACTAACCTTGTCGCCAATTGGACTAAAAATCAAATCCCAAAACTTTGCTATGTTCCTTCTGTCGATTAGCCCCTAAAGGTTACAGTCAGAATCGGTCAACACTAAAACCAAAATATGGCCTTAGGCCGAAAGTTACACTTCCTTACCTTGCTAACTAAATCCCAAAATTAGTCCTTGCTCCAAGTGATGTCGAAATACCTACTAAATCATATGTTAGAATCGGCCACAACCTTAAACTCATGAAAAGTGGCCTATGGCCGAATACTACCTTTGCTTACCTCGAAAGAATTGAATCCCGAAAGAGTCCTTACTGCTCCTTAGCGTTGGCTACATATAAAAACACATATATTATAGCTTTAAAGATCATTCGGCCACCCCTAGAAATCAAAGCCAACTCCTGATTTCGGCACACTAAAAGGAAAGAACCCAAAATCGATTGTTACAAAGGGTACTTACCATCAACGCTTGCTTGAGAAGACTACAAGAAAGTAGTCAACGGCACCACACTAGAAGATTCGGCCTCTTGAGAGTCATGAAAAGAAAGGCAAAGAAGAGTTGGTGTTTGAAGCAGTTTCGGCAATAGGGGAAAATGAAAGAAAGGTTTTGGCTTTGGTGTTTCTTTGAGGTTTTAAATAAAAGAAAGGAAGGTGATATATTCACTATCAAAAGAATAGTTATAGGGTTGAAAGAAAGAAAGAAAAAGAATACGAAGAGGAAGGGGGAAGAATTTCGGCAATGGAGAGGGTGAAGGAGTTTTGTCCTTAGCAAAATTAATGAGAAAAGGAGAGGAAAAAGAAAGAATTCTCTTCACTCCTAATTTCAGCAAAAGATGAACACTCTCTCAACTAAAATTCGAAAGAATTCTCTTCACTCCCATTTTGGCAAAAGATGAACACCCTCTCAACTAAAATTCGGCACTTAACCCCTCTACATGACTGAAATTAATCACCACCAAGAGCCCCACATTCGGCCACTACATCTTCTCAAATCCTATCCCTTTTTCTACTCCTATTTTCTCTCTTCAACACTCATTCAAAAAGTTTGAATGAGCCCAACCTTTATCCTACTCCTCTAGCCAAAATTTAAAAAGAAAACAAGCCTCATCCTCATCACTTTGAAGTCCCAATGCCATCCAACACTCCCCCTCTCTATCTTGACGCAAAAGCAAAAATAAAACTCCTTTATTTGCTTCCCTTGCAGCTCGAATCTAGGCCTTGCACCCATGCTTGTGGCGTCACTTACTAAGGCCCTAAGTGGAGCCTTGCAGCCACTTTGCCTAGCCTAATTTCATGTCACAATTCCTCTACTATTTCTTTTAAGGCCTTATCAGTCTAGCTCCCTCTTTTAGATTTAAAATCTAATAATTTCTAAAGCATTTAACTATACACTAAGGTTCACAAAAGTTCATAATGCACATCCACAACACACAAAAGCATACTATTTCATATAATTAATCAAATAATGCATAAGCCATAATCCAGGGTATTACAGTTCTACCCCCTTAAAATAATTTCGTCCTCGAAATTACTTGGCAAAAATAAGTAAGGGTATTGCCATTGCATCGCCTCTTCTGGCTCCCACGAAGCTTCTTCCGATCCATGATTTCGTATAATACCTTGACTAGAGGAACTGATTTCCTCCGTAACACTTTCACATCTCGCTCTAAGATCTGAATCGGCTCCTCCTCGTAGGACAAGTCTGGCCTTAGCTCCACCTCTTCAACCGGTACCACATGAGATGGATCCGATCGATAACGATGTAGCATGGAAACATGGAATACGTCGTGCATCTGCTTCAATTCCGAAGGCAACTCCAACTGGTATGCCACTGGTCCAACTCGATTCAATAGTCGATAAGGTTCTTTAAACCTTGGACTTAGCTTCCCTTTGCGACCAAATCTCATCACCTTCTTCCAAGGCAAAACCTTGAGGAACACTTGATCTCCCACAGCAAATTCAATCTCTTTCCATTTGAGATCTGCATATGACTTTTGCCTATCAGACGCCTCCTTCAACCATGCCCGAATTATCTTAACCTTCTCCTCAGATTCTGCCACAATTTTCGAACCCAAAATTTGACGTTCCCCCAATTCCGTCCAACCCGTAGGAGTGCGACACCTCTGTCCATACAGAGCTTCGTACGGTGCCATCCGTATACTTTCCTGGTAGCTGTTGTTATAAGCAAATTCTGCTAAAGGAAAACATTCTTCCCAACTTCCTCTAAAGTCTATCACACAGCCTCTTAGCATATCCTCCAACACTTGTATTACTCGCTCAGATTGACCGTCTGACTATGGATGGAAAGCCGTACTGAAGTCCAACCTGGTGCCTAAAGCCTAATGTAGAGCTTTCCAAAATCGAGACGTGAACCTCGGATCCCTATCCGAGATAATTGACATTGGCACTCCACGCAATCTTACAATTTTTGCCACATACAGCCTTGCTAACTTTTGTAGGGAGTAGTCAACCCGCACTGGAATAAAATGCGCGGACTTTGTCAGCCAATCCACTATCACCCATACCGAGTCCTTCTTAGTAGGCGTAAGGGGAAGCCCACTAACGAAGTCCATAGTAATTCTCTCCTACTTCCACTGCGGAATTTGTATTGGCTGAAGCAATCCTAATGGAACTTGGTGTTCAGCCTTAACTTGCTGACATGTCGAGCACTTCCCTACAAATTCGGTAACTTCCGCTAAGACCAGTGCCACCAAAATCGCTCCCTTAGATCTCTCAGATAATTTACTACCTCCTAATGCATAGCATAAGGGCTACTATGCGATTCTCAAGAATTCTTTGCCTAAGCTCCTCATTCTTTAAGACACGACCTTACCCTTGAAGCACAATACTCCTCGTCATTAACACCATAACCTCTAACTCTCCATTCTCGCTTTTGCAACTTAACATTTAGATCTTTATCCATTAACTGACTTTCCTTCACCTCATTCAACCATGTCGGCTTAATTTGCAACTCTGCTAACAGATTTCCATCGTCATAAAGGCTCAAATGTGCGAACATGGCCCTCAGATCTGACACTATCTTCTGACTTAGGGCATCTGCCACCACATTCGCCTTGCCCGGGTGATACTCTATGGAGCAATTATAATCCTTCAATAACTCCACCCACCTTCGCTGTCTCAAATTTAGCTCTTTCTGAGTCAGCAGATACTTCAGGCTCTTGTGGTCTGTGTAAATCACTGACTTCTCTCCATAAAGATAATGCCTCCATACCTTAAGAGCAAAGACCACTGCCGCCAACTCTAAATCATGCATCGGGTAGTTAACCTCGTGTGGCCTTAGTTATCGAGATGCATAAGCAACCACCTTTCTGTCTTGCATAAGGACACCTCCCAACCCTGTATGGGAAGCATCACAATACACCACAAAATCCTTCCCTGCCTCAGGCTGAATCAAAACTGGAGCTTCGGTCAAGACCCTCTTAAGCTTATCAAAGCTCTTCTGTTGCTTATCGGTCCATACGAAAGGCACTTTCTTTCTCAATAAATTTGTCAGAGGTGCGGCTATCGATGAGAACCCTTCCACAAACCTCCGGTAATAGCCTGCTAATCCTAAGAAACTCCGAACTTCCACCATAGACTTAGGGGGTTTCCAATCCAAAACTGCCTCAATCTTCTGAGGATCCACCCTTATTCCTTCAGCAGATACCACATGTCCTAAAAACGTAACCTCCTTAAGCTAAAATTCACACTTGCTGAATTTAGCGTAGAGTTTCTTCTCCCTCAACGCTTGCAACACAACTCGGAGGTGCTCATCGTGTTCCTCCTCAGACTTCGAATACACCAATATATCGTCTATGAACACAATAATGAACCGATCTAGATAGGGTTGGAAAACTCGGTTAATCATGTCCATAAACGCTGTTGGGGAATTTGTCAATCCAAACGGCATTACTACGAACTCAAAATGCCCATACCTTGTTCAAAAAGCCGTCTTATGGATATCAGCCTCCTTCACCTTAAGCTGATGATATTTAGACCTTAGATCTATCTTCGAGAAAACTACGGCCCCCTTAAGCTGATCGAACAAGTCATCTATTCTTGGCAATGGAAACTTGCTCTTGATGGTCAGCTTATTCAACTGACGATAATCTATGCACATGCGCATAGTTTCGTCCTTCTTCTTCACAAACAAGACTGGTGCTCCCCATGGAGACACATTGGGTCGAATAAACCCACGGTCTAGTAATTCTTGGATCTGAGCCTTGAGCTCAACCAACTCCTTTGGTGCCATTCTATATGGGGCAATTGACACAGGAGCTGTACCCGGCAGCAAGTCAATTCCAAACTCCACCTCCCTATTCGGGGGTATTCCTGGTAATTCTTCCGAAAAGACATCCACAAAATCCCTTACAGTTCGAACCTCACCAACTCCCCCTTCTTTCGCATCCAATGCACTAATGAAGGCCAAAAATGCCTTGCACCCTTTCCGTACCATCTTATCAGCCTTCAATGCTGAAACTATGTTAGACAAGTAGTTTCTTTTTTCTCCTATCATAACCACTTCCTCCTCCTCTAGGGTCCTTAACTCCATTCGCTTAGCTGAACAATCCAATATGGCTCGATGCTCCACTAGCCATTCCATTCCAAGTATGAGATCGAATTCTCTGAAAGGTAGTTCCATTAAGTCGACATGAAATACCGCTCCCTGAAGCTCCAAAGGCACACTCCAAAATATCTTGTTCACTACTACAGTTTGGCCTAATGGGCTTACTACAGTCATCTCCCTATTAGAAAGTTCAGAGGCTATTCCTAGAGTTTCAACTACTCTATATGCAATATAAGAATGGGTCGAGCCCACATTAATCAAAGCAACATAAGGCTTGCCAAATATAAGGAACGTATCGGTTATGACGTCCGGTGCGTCTCCGTCCTCCCTCCGATGAACCACATAAACCAAACCCGGCTGCCTGGCCTCCGTGTTACCAACACCTCGACTCAGTTTTCCCGTCCTCTACCAGCACCGTTACCTCTGCCATTCGAACCACGGCCCCGCTAAGGCTGCTGTCCACCCCTTCTAGCCTAATTAGGACCTTGACTTACTAGTTGCCCCCCTTCGGTTCTTATAGGATAATCCTTAATCATGTGGTCCTTTGACCCGCACTTAAAGTTTCCTCCTGTCTTCTTCCAACATTCTCCTAAGTGCTTCTTCCCACACTGATCACAAATACGATATTGCCCTTCAGTACCAACTTACTGACCTCGCGGCCCATCAGCTCTAGGCCTCTTTTACACATTCCCAGATGACCCTGAAGATCCAAAACCTCTGTTCTACCTATTCTGATCGGTGTTCTGCCTTACAGAATCCTTCATACTCTCGGCTACCTTAGCCTTCTCCACCAACACAGCAAACTCCCGCTTCATCGTGGAGCTATCAATAGTCTCAAATCATCCTCGGCCGTCCTCAACTGGACACACCACTCATGCTCGATTGACACTATGCTCGAGCATAACGACCAAATTTTAGAATTTAACCTTCACTCTACCACGGACTTGTTCCCTTAAACCATTTCTTAAATGCCTTCCTCTGTGCATCGATGTAATGAGTACCAACATACTTCTTCTGGTATGCCGCCTTAGCATAATCCCAAGTGAGTTCCTCAGCTGTAGCACCATCCCGAACCGTGAGCCACCATTGATATGACTCATAGCGGATAAGCGACACCAACCCTTTTAATTTTTCCTCGTCAGTTAAATTGAGCTCATCCATAATCTGCTCAGTCGCCTCCCACCAATACTCAGCAGTACTGGGTGCCACACCAGATACACCACGAAATACTTTAGCTCCGTTGGCTCGAAGTCACTCAGGTACCGACTTCCGAGCTACCATGCCTCCACCGCCCACCGCCTTCTTTCCAAAACCCGCAAAGATCGCTGTGACCTGCGTCATCCCCCATCTAATCCTGATATTCCACATCAGCGGCTGGTGGTGGTGGTGGCATTTCATTTTTAGATCCATGACCCGATCTAACGAGTTCTGACACAGTCATTCGGCCTCTATCACGGCCTCACACGTTATGGCCACGTCCCCTAGAGTTCATGCTTGCAAATCGCGTTTATCTGATTAAAGAATTTTATGCATTAGTTTTGTTCCACTGATTTATCACGTACAATCTTATGTTCAATAGTTTTTAAAGGGGTAGTTCTTTCAATTCATTCACATACTGATCTCGGATCATTCATTCAATCACATACATGAACTTATGCTCATTACAGGAGGAATGTTGTAGTTGTCGTTGTTTGTTGTTTTCCACTACCTAGGGGTATTTCCGTAATTTTATCCTATAAGGGTATTTTGGTAATTTTCCAAATTAGGGTATTTAAAAATGTTGCAAAATAGAGATTGTTGATATTTTACAAAATTAAAATACTTCTTTGGAAAAATTTCAAGGGTGAAATGGTAAGTTTATACACTGGGGTATTTTGTAATTTTACAAGCGTGGCAATCCAAAGAATTTTTCGCAAAATATGGTTCCTGGTGACTTTTCAAAACAAGGGTATTTTTCAAGATTTCTAATTTGAGGGTACTTCGATAATTTTCCTCACTGAGGGTATTTTGGTCATTTGCACTAGTTAGGGGTAATTTGGTCATTTTGCAAATCAGGGGTAATTTTCGTAAATTTTCTAAGTTAGGATATCTTAATATTTGTAAAAATAGGGTTTTTGTAAAGATATGGCTAGTCCCTTTCGGGTTTTAGTTATTGGGTTTAGCCTGTGGCTGAGTCCTCTTGGTTAGGGTGAACTGTCGCACGCACTGCTAGGATTCGAGTGGAGAGGAGGTGAGTCACTAGATCGCTTAAATACCAAGCTCCCACCAAACCAATCCTGACATGCGCACAATGGTTACCACACCCTAACTCGGTGACTTAGACATGTGTTTGTTTAATTGGGCATTAAAGTTTTATGTAATTCTCATGTTGGGGTAAACTAGTCCTAGGTTTTGATTCCTAGTCCACTAATCTACGTCCCTATATATTCCCATATACAATTCACAGAAGAGTTGGGAGTACTTACCTGGTGGAATTTAGGCCGGAGACTCAGGTGCCATGCTAGAAAAACCTGCTTATTTCTTAGTAAAAGCCATTTTCAAAAGAAGAAAACATTTTGGGCCCTAAAAGCCCTCAAGGTCGAGTTTTGAACCAGACTCTGATACCAAGCTGAAACACCCTAAACCTGGCCCACAAGCCCTGATCGGATCTGGCATGCTTCTAGGAAAAACCATTCGAATCTTATTTGAACTTTGCTAAAATTTCCCGTGTTTTTAAAAATAGTTGATTTGGGTTCAAGTTGAAAACGTAGAAATTTTTCAAAGATTTCGTTTAAGAAAAGTTCGTGGTTATATTGCAAAACCATGAGTTACCAGTAAAAGTTGAGTCTTTAATGTTTGTTAATTAAATTGAATATCATTTGTATTTTAGATGTCAAAACATTTTTCATTAAGAAAATTTGCTTACTTTAATTTGATAAGTATCGTGCCATAATAACATAATTTAAGTGCATGCATGAACAGTTCATACTATAGCCTTATTACATCAAAAATAAACCCAAAATAAAATTTAAAGTACTTAAATAAAATAAATTGTCCAACTAATAAAATTCGTGCTGAGTATGGTCACCATCGAGCTCCTGCCAGGCCGGTCTATTCTCGAAGGCCACTGAAAAATATTCCCACAACGGGGTGAGTCAAACAGACTCAATGTGTACAACTGATAATAAGTCTCAATTAAATTCAGCATGTCAAATCATGCATAATAACATATATAATTAATGATGCAAACCCAACCCAAACTTAGATAACCATCCGCTACACATCACCCGCATTCAACCGTCACGCATGGGGACTACTAAGTCAACCTCTATCCGCTACACACAATCGAAGGTAGCAGCTGCGGTGGACGTGTTTCATCGCCCTTATAAAATTCATGGCATAGCCACGGATAAATATTCGTGACATAAGTCACCATATTCGATATTGTGACATAAGTCACCACATTCGGATATTGTGACATAAGTCACCACATTCAAGATATTGGGGTATAAAACCACCAATTCACTTCCCTTTACATATCACCCATATGCCCCATGTCAAACATATCATGCAATATCATGCTTTATTTCACATTCTTATCACTATTGACATATGTGCCATAACGAATCTTATCATACTCATAGTAGGAGTGGGTAAACGTACCTGAGTATTTTGTACCATTGCATGGTACTCTTAGCCACATCATAACATATTCTTGTAACATATTAATTAAAACATAACCGTCAATTAATTAAAGCTTAGTGTGGGGTACACACCTGATTCACTTAGTGAGTTCACTGAAATCCCGAAAATCCTGATCTAAGGTTTAGATCCCTTAGTTCCTATATTCAGCCAACACTAGGCACATTAGCAAAACCTATTCGGCTATAACCAAATCCCGAAATATTATTGCAACCAAAAACTTACCTTGTCACCAATTGGATTAAAAATCAAATCCCAAAACTTTGCTATGTTCCTTCTATCGATTAGCCCCTAAAGGTTACAGTCAGAATCAGTCAACACTAGAACCAAAATATGGCCTTAGGCCGAAAGTCACACTTCTTTACCTTGCTAACTAAATCCCGAAATCAGTTCTTGCTCAAAGTGATGTCGAAATCCCTACTAAATCACATGTTAGAATCAGCTACAACCTTAAACTCATGAAAAGTGGCCTATGGCCGAATACTACATTGGCTTACCTCGAAAGAATTGAATCCCGAAAGAGTCCTTACTGCTCCTTAGTGTTGGCTACATATAAAAACACACATATTATAGCTTTAAAGATCATTCGGCCACCCCTAGAAATCAAAGACAACTCCTGATTTTAGCACATTAAAAGGAAAGAACCCAAAATTGATTGTTACAAAGGGTACTTACCATCAACACTTGCTTGAGAAGACTACAAGAAAGTAGTCAACGGCACCACACTAGAAGATTCATCCTCTTGAGAGTCATGAAAAGAAAGGCAAAGAAGGGTTGGGGTTTGAAGTAGTTTCGACAATAGGGAAAATGAAAGAGAGGTTTCGGCTTTGGTGTTTCTTTAAGGTTTTAAATAAAAGAAAGGAAGGTGATATATTCGGCTATCAAAAGAACAGTTATGGGGTTGAAAGAAAGAAAGAAAAAGAATAAGAAGAGGAAGGGGGAAGAATTTCGGTAATAGAGAGGGTGAAGAAGTTTCGGCCTTAGCAAAATTAATGAGAAAAGGAGAGGAAAAAGAAAGAATTCTCTTCACTCCCAATTTCGGCAAAAGATGAACACTCTCTCAACTAAAATTCGGCACTTAACCCCTCTATATGACAGAAATTAATCACCACCAAGAGCCCCACATTCGGCCTCTACATCTTCTCAAATCCTATCCCTTTTTCTACTCCTATTTTCTCTCTTCAATACTCATTCAAAAAGTTTGAATGAGTCCAACCTTTTTTCTACTCCTCTAGCCGAAATTTAAAAAGAAAACAACCGTCATCCTTATCACTTTGAAGTCCCAATGTCGTCCAATACTCCCCCTCTCTATCTTGACGCAAAAGCAAAAATAAAACTCCTTTATTTGCTTCCCTTGCAGCTCGAACCTAGGCCTTGCACCCATGCTTGTGGCGTCACTTACTAAGGCCCTAAGTGGCGCCTTGCAGCCACTTTACCAAGCCGAATTTCATGTCACAATTCCTCTACTATTTCTTTTAAGGCCTTATCAGTCTAGCTCCCTCTTTTAGATTTAAAATCTAATAATTTCTAAAGCATTTAACTATACACTAAGGTTCACAAAAATTCATAATGCACATCCACAACACACATAAGCATGCTATTTCATATAATTAAGCAAATAATGCATAAGCCATAATCCAGGGTATTACAGGGTTCTTTAATCTTTTTAATCTTTCTCCTTCCATTTTGGTTTGACGAAACCAAATGATTAACTTTGGTTCTTGGGTGTGGTCGAATCTTTTTAGGGCCTTAACCTTGTGTTTCTTTCGTTTGCACCTAGTGTAAGGGAGCGTTAGGAATCTCTCAGGTTCTGATTATTTAAAGGTGAGGAGGTTATAATGTTTGGCCAAAGGCCACTTTGCTTAGGCTATGGGTATTAGGCCGAATCTAACATGGCTTTTGTAGGGGATTTCGACAATCTCAAAGTGCAAGCGTATAGCCTTTGGGTTCTAGTCGACTGTGCCAAGGGGAGAAAGGGGTCGGACACGTAGTCCCTACCCCTAAATACAAGAAGCGGTCAGTTTCTGCGGTCCGAGATTGGCCTCCATGGTGTGGGCTAGTGTTAGAATAGGATCGTAGGCAGATAGCGGTAGTGTCGGTTAGGGATAGCGTCGACGTTGAGGGCGTGATTTTACGAGTTATCAGGTGTGTAATTAACACACTGTTTATTTTACTTATTTAAATTAATTTAGTAACATGAGTGGTAATCAAAACAGTGGCTGTGGTGATGCTATTACCTGATTTGGGTAATCTGGTACCAGGTTAGTATCTTTCTTATATCAAAATCGTGGATGGATATATGTGGATCTTCATAAGCATGCTAAGTTTACACACTTAATAAGTTCATATAATTACATTGTCATTTCATCATAATATAATATTTGTGCTTGGGGATCGGGGTATATCTAATGAAAGAAAGGGTGTACATTTATGTATGTGGATTGATGTTAGCCTTGAGCTACATCGTGGATTGATGTTGGCTCTGTGCCTCATCGTGGATTGATGTTGGCTCTGTGCCTCATCGTGGATTGGTGATGACCTCGAGTCACACTGTGGATATTGTGATTTAATCACGTGGATCAGTGGCTAGCCCATTAAGTGATCTTTGAGCAGCACGACTGCCAACGAGGTGTGTAGCGGACGGAGGGTCGCTTTAGTAATCCCCTGGTGTGTGGTGGTAGGATATACGGGGTGGTGTAGCGGTTGGATACTAGGTTGGGGTTGGGTTAGCATTTTGCATCATCATGCATGGTATGTGGATATATGTGTGGATGTGGGCCAAGCCCATTTGTGGAATACGTATGGATTAATTGCACACTGAGTCAAAATGACTCACCCTATTTTTCAAACAATGCAGGTAATACATGATACTGGACCGGGCTAGAGTGGATTCAGGGTGGCCATGCAGAAGCCGTTTTATTTCTTAAAGTACATTATAAACTTTTAATTACTTTTTAGGGTATTTTTATTGTAATAAGGCCGCTTTAAATACTTCAGGTTTTATTTAAGTTTAAGTTGGACTTGCTATCAAATGATTAATTTATAAAGAGACTCTAGAATATCGGCAACACTTGAATTTAAATGAAATTTTCAAAACATAGATTACTTGACAATTCGTTTTCCAAATATTTCTGACCAATCGAAGATTTTGAACTTGTGCAACTCGAAAGTTTTATTTTTTTAAATAGATTGCTAAGTTTAAACGAGAAACTCTTTCCAAACGAAGTTTTAATTCTAGAACTTAAAAATCATTTTTCTTCACCTGTAAAAACTATATTTTCTTACTACCTTTCCCAGTAACATTTCAAATTCGACCGTGGTGTTTTGGGTCGGGTTTGGTGTGTTACAGCTAGACTTACGTATGCTAGGTTAGTCCAAGTATGCTAGGTTAGTCTGAGAATCAACTAAAGCATAGCTCTGATACCATTAAATGTAACACTCTTTACCCGTGTTCGACATCGGGACAAGTTACGAGGCATTACCAGACTTAAACAAAAACATTTATACAAAATCGGGCTATAAAATTTTATTCAATTTGAAATTACTCATTCACATACAAATCGCCCCTTATATAGGCCCACGAGGCCCAAAATAATCATTGGAAACTGTTCAGGACTAAACCGAAAACTTAAGAAACTTTAAGAAGACTTAGAAAATTTTTCATCAAAACAGAGGTCACACGCCCGTGTGGGTAGGCTGTGTGGTCACACACGCCCATGTCCTCAGCCCGTGTAACTCTCTGTTTATGAGGTCATCAACAAAACAGAGTCACACGGCCAAGTCACATGCCCGTGTGCTTAGGCCGTGTGGCGAATTTAATTCCGAAAAATAGATGCAGACTTCACACGTCTTGGGCACACGCCCATGTCCCAAGGATGTGTTCTCCACACGGCTGAGACACACGACCGTGTCTCTGCCCGTGTGGCCCAGAAAATGGCTATTTACCTAACTATTTTGGCACCCTCATTTGCACATACTTAAGCACAACTTCAATGGCATCTTTAATGGCATGATTGAGCACTTAAACATCATCAAACAAGTCATGATCATAAAGAATTCATATAATCTTATTCATGCATAAGGCACCATACTTTGCCTAGCTTAAACTTATCAAACTTTCATGCCATGATTATCATCAACACATCCTCAATCAATTTATACCAAACACACATAACCACATCACATGAAACCTTTATTATAAGCACACACATACAAATAGGCATTACAACTCATTAACCAATATGAGCCACATCTCATGGCCATATACAAATTGAATCATATTACCATTATGAACCAACACATTTGGCCAAATCAAATGACACATACACAATTGACTAAGTCCCTATACATGCCATAAACTTAAGAGGTTTGTATTCACTTTTACCTCATGATGATAGCTTGATAGTGTGATAGCATCTCCAACGATCTCCAACTTGAGCTAGCATAAAACCCTCTAAGATATGAGAAAGGAAGGGGAGTAAGCTACAATGCTTAGTAAATTTGTATGCAGATAATAAGCAACTTATTAACATGCTTTTCCCTATTTCTCACAATTCGTTTATGTTCATCTTGAGCTATCTACTCGCGTTACAGTCACTAAATTATTTTTATCCGGAGCTACGAAACTCCAATTTAAGATCCACTAATTTTTATTGAAACTATATTAACATATCTTCTTACCATAAAATTTCCAGAATTTTTGGTTCATCCAATCCATACAGTTTATTCTTTAAAGTCTCCCCTATTTCGCTGTCCAACAGTTTTGACCCCTCTTCACTAAAAAAATATTTTCTCTTGGTACAGAACTCGAATGATTTTCCCATTTATTTCTCTTAAAAATAGACTCAATAATAAATTCAATAATATCAAATTTATCTCTTTATTTTTTTACAATTTTAATGAATTTCCCAAGTAAGAACAGGGGATTACGAAATCACTCTGAACCTGTCTTATAAAAACTCGAATATCTCATAATATGGAATTCTTTTGCTTACACCATTTCTTTTATCTGAAAATAGACTCAATAAGATTTAATTTTGTAACATCCTGAATAGGGCCTATGCATTTCCAGTTTAATTGTATGAAATGACAAGTTTCAAGTACTATGAATAAATTTGTGAAACTTTTGGAAACCTAGAAATGCATGAAAATGGAAATGAAAATGAAAATGGAAATGGAAATGGACATCTTTGGAAACTTAGACATTTTTGGAAACTTAGACATTTTTGGAAACTTAGACATTTTTGGAAACTTAGACATTTTGGAAACCTGAACATTTTGGAAACCTAAACATTTTGGAAACCTAAACATTTTGGAAACCTAAACATTTTGGAAACCTAAACATTTTGGAAACCTGAAGATGTAAGGAAAAATGGCAAGTTATAGAGTCGCGCGAAAATTTTAGGAAACTTAGAAATAAGGCCGAAATGACAAAATTTAAAGCCCAAAATGGGAGATAAGGGCAAGAGGGCCTTAAAAGAAAAAGTTGGTGAATTTTGACATACAATCGAGCTTGGAAAAGTGGCCTGAAGTGTCACTAAGGGTTTATGGGAATGGCATGAGTTCGAGTCACTTGGAAAGCAATTTTTGAAAGTTTAATTTTGTTTCCCAAGGCTAGGGATGGACGGCACATGCTTGAAAGGGAGAGTTTTATTTTATTAAAACTTGTCAAATTAAAGTGATAAATAGAGGATTTATTTTACTAAGATAAATAAGGAATTAAAGGATGGATTAAAGGTTATTTTAATCTAATAAAGTGATAATTAATGGAGATTAAATTATCACTTGGGAGAGTAGTGGCCAAGTTTTGGACTCTTGGTCTAGCAGTTCAGTTAAAAGAGGAAAAGAGAGACTTTTCTCTCATTCACTCCACTTGCCCGAAATTTTGCTCTCCCTTCTCCCTCTCATTCAAAACTTCCCTAAGAAAGGACTCCATCTTTTCTTTTCCTTCCTTTTGCCATTGCCTAGTCAAAACTTTTCTCTTCCAATCTCGGTTAGATCTCCATAGCCGGATTTCAGTAACCCAAGACAAGGAAACAAGTGATTGAAGGTTTCAAGGTAAGTAAGCCATTCAATTTTCTTTCTTTCTAGTTCTTAGAAAGTAAAAGGCTTAATTCCTATTCTCTTTGATCATGGCCGAATATACAAGGGATCTCGGTTTCCACCATCGTTGAACATAAAGATCAAGGATCTAAGGTAAGAACAATTGATTCTTGTTCTTTAAATCAATTTAAACAAGGCTTAAGAAAATAACCTCTCTTTTGTCTATGGTCGAATGTTAGAGGAGGAGTTTGGGATTTGAGATCCGAGGAAAATTAAGGTAAGACACATTCGCTAAAGGCCATCTACCAATTATTAAAGTTAGATCAAATCTAACCTATGATCTTTAGGGATTTCGACAGATATTCAAGACAAAAAGGAACTTTCGGATTTGGAATCTCTAGGTAAGCCTCTAAAATATTCGCTAAGGGTTGTGTGAGTACCTAAATCCATTCCTTAATTTTTGAAAAGACGAAAAACTAACCATATTGAACTACAAGGTTGGCCGAATATCAAGTAGAGGAAAAACCAAACTTTCGGGATTTGTATAATCACCAAATCGGCAAAGGTGAGTTTTTCCTTAGAAATCCTACTAGGATTTGGTTTTGTTTAAAAAGGGGTTTATTAATGTGTGTTAATGGATGGGCCGAATATAGGGATTAATAGATCTAAAAATTAGATCGGGATTCTCGAGAAATCAAGGAACCTATTAAGTGAAAAAGGTGTGTACCCTTACTATCCTTCGATATTTTATGGCTAAATATTTTAATATATGAGATGAATAATAATGTGAATGTGGCTATGTACCACACATGTGACAAAAAGTACCAAGGCACGTTTCCTACCTCGATAGGATTGTGTATAAAATGTTATTTTAATAACATGCTAATATATGAATATGAACATGAAATTAAATTATGCTATATATATATATATGCATGTTTTGGGGCATTTGGGATTTATGCTAAAGGGGAGAACAGTGTTGACTTGGTCTCACCAACGAAGGTGTTGACTTGGTCTCACCAACTAAATATGTCGACTACGGTCACATTGCGAAATCTTGGTAACCGGTTACAATAGTGTCTAATGACACAACGTGGAGAGTAAGCGGATGGAGGTCGACTTAGTAGTCCCCACGGTGTGCGAGGTTGGTACGGTGGAGAGTAGCGGATGGCTTATAGGTTTTGGGTTTGGGTTGCATCACAATTTCGTTATTATATGGACTTGATGATTTGAACATGAATGCCTGATTTATTGAATGATAGTATTGTGTGCACATTGAGTCTGTTGACTCACCCCATTGTGGGAATTATTTTTCAGGTGATGATCGGTGTGATTGGTTAGGTAGACCATGAGGAGGCCATGCATCACTTGAAGAATTTATTCAGAATTTGGACTTTATTTAATTTTAATACTTTTTAATTTTATTTTGGGTTTACTTGATGTAATAAGGCCATAAGGCCCAGTGGATTATTCTTTGTTTTTACATTACTTTTTAATATTTTGCTAAGAACTATTTTGGACATGTTACATCGAATTGGATTTACAAGATTAAATAAATGGGTTTTCAATCTAAGCCCAACTCAAATAATAGTTTTTCTAAAAATCTACAATTTTCTCTAAGTATCGAATGTTTTTGAGATCGGTTTACTTTAGGAACATACCAGATCCGGTTCAAGCTCGTGGGTAGGGTGTGGGGTGTTTCAATTGGTATCGAGCCAGTTTTAAACTCTCGGCACCGTGGGCTCAGCCCAAAACGTTTTCAAAGCGAGCCAAATGATTTTCTTTGAACATAAGCAAGCTTTATGGCATGGCCCCTAAGTCTCAACCCATGATTCCACCGGTAAGTACCCCTAACTATATGTGTGATTACGTGATTTATATAAGGGTAGAAAAGGCATGGAGCGTAGAATAGATGATAGGAACTTGAACCCCAGGATTAGACTACTCAAACACAAGTACATAAGACTTAAGACACTAAACAAACCTATGGCTAAGTCATTGAGCTAGGGTGTGGTAACCCTTATACGCATGTCTCAGGATTGGATCCGGAAGAGCTTGGTATTTAAGCGGTCCTAGTGACTCACCTCCTCTTCGCAGGAATCCTACCTGGTGCGTAGCTTCGGTTCACCCCAACTCAGAGAGCTTAGTGGTGTGGCAACCTCTGTACGCATGTCTAGGAATGGTTTCGGTGGGAGCTTGGTATTTAAGCAGTCCGCGTGACTCACCTCCTCTCCACATGAATCCTGCCTGGTGCGTAGCTTCGGTTCACCCGACCAAGAGGGCTCGGTCATAGGCTAAACATAATGACTAAAACTAGAAAGGAACTAGCCATGTTTTTTTTTAAAAAAAGAGAGAACAAAACAACAAACCCTAGTTTTATTCAAACCCTTAAAACTTTTCTTTTAAATCTGAGAAAATTATTTTTACAACATTTTTCTGAAAAAACTCTTGATTTACGAAAATTACAAAAATGCCCTTAGGGGTGAAATTACCAAAACGCCCTTGGCTTATAAAATATTCAACTACTCAATAGCTTTACCAAAATTCTAACATTTCATAAACATTCAAAAACCCTAATTTGTAAAATACCAAAATACCGTGATTTTGGAAAATTACAAAATTGCCCTAACTTAACAAAATTACCAAAATGACCCTAATTTTTAAATTTTGCAACATCCCCATTTTGAAGGAACCTCAAAGTTTTACAACTTTTGAAATACCCCAAATTTATTAAAATTTTCAAATTCACCATGATTTGTGAAAATTACCAAAATACCCCGAGGTCAAAAATTACCGAAATACCCCAATTTTTGAAATTTTTCCAAAATTACCAAGACTTTGAAATCTTCAAAATAGTTTTGACAAAAACACCAAGAAATATTTTCTTACGAAAAAAAATTACGAAAATACCTCAGAGGACAAAATTACGAAAATACCCCGGGTAGTGGAAAACAACAACAAACAACAAAAACTACAACGTTTCTCCAATGAGCGGAAGTTCATATTTGTTTGATGGATGAATGGATGAATGGAAAAGGCGTGTGTTGTATGATCTGAAAGAACCACTCTTAAATTCTTTTTCATAAAACTTCTTCGATAAACAAGTGGAACAATGACTAATACATAAAATTCCTTAATCGGATCTCGCCGCTAGAAAATGAGCTCTAGAGGGCGTGGTCGTCGTGGTCGAGGAAGAGGAAGGATGACCGTGTCGAACCCGTTAGGTCGGGTCAAGGGTCCAAACAATGAGATGCCACCGCCACCACCACCCCATTTATCAATGTTGAAGAAGCGGGCTCGAACGGGAAGAGGCATGTCGCAGTCGATCGTGAGTTTTGGAATTGGTGGCGGTGCGGGGAGAAATGGAGGAAATCAAGTCGGTACACGAAGCGACTCGAGCTAATGGAGCGAAATGTTTGAGGAGTATCAATGTGGCACCTAATACGGTTTGAGTCTTGGTTAGAAACAACAGAACGCATCATGGATGAGCTTGATCGACTCGGAGGAAAAGCTGAAGGGATGGTAGCATTGTTACGTGATGAAGCGTATCAATGGTGGTTATTGTTCGTGATGGTACCATAGTGAAAACTTGACACAGGAATTTGTTAAAGAGGCCTTTCGGAAGAAGTATGTAGGAACCGGTATCTGAGATGAAGCGAGAGGAAGGCTTTTCTAGGATTAGTGCAAGGGAGTAAGTCCGTCAGCGGAATATGGCGAAATTTACGAGGTTGAGCCGCTATGCTCGAGGGTAGTGGTAACCGAACATGAACGTCGTGTCCGATTTGAGGACGGGCTGAGAAATGATTTAAGACTGTTAATAGCACCGCATCAGGAGCGGGAATTCTCTGTTTTGGTAGAAAAGGCCAAGGTGGCCGAGGGGATTAAGGATGCTACTAAGCAGACCGTGGACAAGAATAAGACCAAAAGAGGGTTTGGGTCATCAGGAAAGGGTTACAAGAGGCCTCGGGTTGATGGGCCACAGAATCAACAAAAATGCCGTGATGGCGTGAGGCGATTCGTCAGTGTGAGTATTGTGGGAAGAGGCATCTAGGGGAGTGTTGGAAAAAGATAGGAGCATGCTATAGGTGTGGGTCCAAGGATCATATGTTTAAGGATTGCCCCAAACAACCAGACGAAAGCCGACCGGTAGTTCAAAATGTTAGCGACTTAGGTAGAGGCGGACGGCCCCAACGGGTCGTGGTTCGAGTAAGCTTGTGGTGGTGGTGCGCAAGAGGCCGTGGCGTAGCTGTGGTCGAGGTACTAATGCTAATCTTGATGCAAGACAACCGAGTTTGGTTTATGCGGTTCGCCGAAGGGAAGATGGAGGCGCTGGGCGTAATAACCGCATGCGTTCTTTATTTTTGACAAACCCTACTTTGCCTTGATTGATGTGGGCTCGACCCATTCCTATGTTGCAAGTAGTGTAGTGAAAACACTAGGCCTGACTCGAACTCTCGATAGGTGATGACCGTAGTAAGCCCATTAGGCCAAACTATAGTGGTAGACAAGATCTTTGGAATGTACCCTAGAGATTCGGGAGTGAGCTTTGACGGACTTAATGGAGTTACCTTTCGAGAGTTTGAGCTTATACTTGGAATGGGTGGTTGGTGGAACACCGAGCCGTGTTGGATTGTCTTGCTAAGCGTATGGAATTAAGAACCCGGAGGATGAAGTGGTAATAATGATCGGAGAAAGGAGGAATTATTTATCTAATGTAGTTTTAGCTTTGAAGGTGAGAAGATGGTTAAGAAAGGTTGCAAAGCGTTCTTAGCTTTTGTAAGTGCGATAGGTGGGAAGGAGGAAGGTGTTAATGGAGTTAGGACGGTAAGGGACTTTGTAGATGTGTTTCGGAGGAGTTCACGGAATACCCCAGACGGGGAGGTCGAATTTGGGATTGAATTGTTAACGGGGATGCTCTGTGTCAATCACTCCTTACCGAATGGCACCAAAGGAGTTAGTGGAGCTCAAGGCTCGAGATACAAGAACTGTTGGACCGTGGGTTCATCCGATCCAGTGTGTCTCCGTGGGAGCACCGGTTTTATTTGTGAAGAAGAAGGACGGAACTATGCGTATGTGCATAGACTACTGTCGTTAAATAAGTGACCATTAAGAACAAGTATCCCTTGCCAAGGATCGAGGACTTGTTCGATCGGTGAAGGGAGCCGCATGATGTTTTCAAAGATCGATTACGGTCGAGGATACCATCAGTTGAAGGTGAAGGAGGCGATATTCATAAGACCATTTTAGGACAAGATATGGTCACTCGAGTTTGTGGTGATGCCGTTTGGGTTACGACGCCCGGTAGCGTTCATGGACATGATGAATCGGATTTTCCAACCCTACTTGGATAGATTCGTCGTTGTGTTCATCGATGATATTTTGGTGTATTCAAGTCGGGAGGAGGAGCATGATGAGCATCTCCAGTCGTGTTGAAAGTATTAAGGAGAAAAAGCTCTATGCCAAATTCACAAGTGTGAATTTTGGCTTAGGGAGGTGGCATTCTTAGGGCATGTGGTATCCGGAAGGAATAAAGTGGACCCTAGGAAGATCGAAGCGGTGTTGGATTGGAAGCCACCTAGGTCCGTGGCTGAAATCCAAAGTTTCTTAGGCTTGGCGAGCTATTGGAAGGTTCGTGGAAGGATTCTCGTCAATAGCCGCGCCTTTAACCAAGTTGCTAAGGAAGGAAGTACCTTCGAATGGACTACTAAGCAAGAGAGCTTTGAAAAGCTTAAGAAGGTCTTGACAGAGGCTCCAGTGTTAATTCAATGGGAGGCGGGAAAGGAATTGTGGTGTCTTGTGATGCTTAGCATACGGGGTTAGGCTGTGTGCTAATGCAAGATGGCAAAGTAGTTGCTTATGCGCCTCGGCAACTAAGGCCTCATGAGCTTAACTACCCAACTCATGACTTAGAGCTAGCAGCGGTGGTTTCGCCCTTAAGGTTTGGAGGCACTACCTTTATGGAAAAGGTCGATTATCTACAGACCACAAGAGCCTTAAGTATTTATTAACTCGGAAGGAGTTGAACTTGAGGCAACGAAGGTGGGTGGAATTGCTAAAGGACTCGATCATTCGATAGAGTATCATCCGGGCAAAGCGAACGTAGTAGCCGATGCCCTAAGTCGGAAGGTTGTATCGGATCTCTGGCCTTGTTCGCTCATATAAGTCTATATGATGATGGAAGCCTATTGGCGAGTTGCAAGTCGGCCCACATGGCTAAAGGAAGTGAAGGAGGGACAGATTGGATGATGACTTAAGTATTAAGTTGCACCAAGCAAGCAATGAGGGGATTAGAGGATTATGATGTCAAAATGAAGGAGTATTGTGCTACAAGGGTAAAGTCTGTATCTTAGAAGAATAAGGAGTTGAGACAAAGATTCTTGAAGCGCATGGTAGCCCTTATGCCATGCATCCGGGGCATCAAGGCGTATAGAGATCTAAGGAACAATTTTGGTGGTCCGACTCAAGCGAGAAGTGGTGAATTTGTGGGGAAATGTTTGACATGTCGACAAGTTAAAGTGAACACCAAGTCCCATCGGGATTGCTCCAACCAATCGAGATTCCCCAATGGAAGTGGGAAAGAATTACCATGGACTTAGTTAGTGGGCTTCCCTTACGCCTACTAAGAAGGACTCGGTATGGGTAATAGTGGACCGTTTGACCAAGTGCACACTTTATCCTGTCGAATGGATTATTCTCTTGAAGTTGGCTAAGTTGTATGTGGCGGAAATTGTGAGATTACATGGAGTCACAAGTCGATCATCTCGATAGAGACCCAAGGTTTACGTCTCGATTTTGGAAAGCACTTCATCAAGCTTTAGGCACTAAGCTAGACTTCACTCTGACTTTTCATCCACAATCGACAGGCGGTCTGAGCGAGTTATACAAGTGTTGGAGGATATGTTGAGAGGTGTGTAATGGAATTTCGAGGAAGTTGGGAAGATTACTTGCCTTTAGCTGAATTCGCCTACAACAATAGCTATCGAGCCATGACATTCGAATGGCACCATCTGAAGCATTGTATGGAAGGAAGTGTAGAACACCTACTTGTTGGACCGAGTTAGGAGAACGTCGAGTTTTGGGTCGAGTTGGTGGCGTAAACCGAAGAGAAGGTTGAGTTAATTAAGACGCAGTTGAAGGAAGCCTCGATAGGCAAAAGTCATCTGCAGACCTTAAGCGAAAGGAAATAGAGTTTGAAGTGGGAGATCAAGTGTTCTTGAAAGTCTCACCTTGGAAGAAGGTAATGAGGTTTGGTAGAAAAGGAAACTAAGCCCAAGATTTATAGGGCCTTATCAAATCTTGAAGCGAGTTGGGCGATGGCATACCAACTAGAGTTGCCACTGAATTACGGCAGATGCATGGCGTATTTCATGTGTCCATGTTACGTCGCTATCGATCGGATCCATCTCATGTGGTACGGTTGAAGAGGTGGAACTAAGGCGGACTTATCATACGAGGAGGAACCAATTTGGATCTTAGAGCGTGATGTGAAAGTACTACGAAAGAAGGCAGTTCCCCTAGTCAAAGTGCTATGGCGAAATCATGGAACGGAAGAAGCTTCATGGGAGCCAGAAGAGGCAATGAGACAGCAATACCCTCAACTATTTTAGTTAGGAAATTTTGGGACGAAATTTTGTTTAAAGGGTAGAACTGTAACATCACGAATAGGGCCTATGCATTTCAGTTTAATTGTATGAAATGACAAGTTTCAAGTACTATGAATAAATTTGTGAAACTTTTGGAAACCTAGAAATGCATGAAAATGGAAATGAAAATGAAAATGGAAATGGAAATGGACATCTTTGGAAACTTAGACATTTTGGAAACTTAGACATTTTGGAAACTTAGACATTTTTGGAAACTTAGACATTTTGGAAACACGAACATTTTGGAAACCTAAACATTTTGGAAACCTAAACATTTTGGAAACCTAAACATTTTGGAAACACAAGATGTAAGGAAAAATGGCAAGTTATAGAGCATGTGAAAATTTTAGGAAACTTAGAAATAAGTAGGAATGACAAAATTTAAAGCCCAAAATGGGAGATAAGGGCAAGAGGGCCTTAAAAGAAAAAGTTGGTGAATTTTGACATACAATCGAGCTTGGAAAAGTGGCCTGAAGTGTCACTAAGGGTTTATGGGAATGGCATGAGTTCGAGTCACTTGGAAAGCAATTTTTGAAAGTTTAATTTTGTTTCCCAAGGCTAGGGATGGACGGCACATGCTTGAAAGGGGAGAGTTTTATTTTTATTAAAACTTGTCAAATTAAAGTGATAAATAGAGGATTTATTTTACTAAGATAAATAAGGAATTAAAGGATGGATTAAAGGTTATTTTAATCTAATAAAGTGATAATTAATGGAGATTAAATTATCACTTGGGAGAGTAGTGGCCAAGTTTTGGACTCTTGGTCTAGCGATTCGATTAAAAGAGGAAAGAGAGACTTTTCTCTCATTCACTCCACTTGCAAATTTTGCTCTCCTTCTCCCTCTCATTGCGAAACTTCCCCAAGAAAGGACTCCATCTTTTCTTTTCCTTCCTTTTCCATTGCCTAGTCAAAACTTTTTCTTCCAATCTCGGTTAGATCTCCATAGCTGGATTTCAATAACCAAGACAAGGAAACAAGTGATTGAAGGTTTCAAGGTAAGTAAGCCATTCAATTTTCTTTCTTTCTAGTTGCCGAAAGTAAAAGGCTTAATTCCTATTCTCTTTGATCATGGCCGAATATACAAGGGATCTCGGGTTTCCACCATCGTTGAACATAAAGATCAAGGATCTAAGGTAAGAACAATTGATTCTTGTTCTTTTAAATCAATTTAAACAAGGCTTAAGAAAATAACCTCTCTTTTTGTCTATGGTAGAATGTTAGAGGAGGAGTTTGGGATTTGGATCCGAGGAAAATTAAGGTAAGACACATTCGGCTAAAGGCCATCTACCAATTATTAAAGTTAGATCAAATCTAACCTATGATCTTTAGGGATTTCACGGATATTCAAGACAAAAAGGAACTTTGGATTTGGAATCTCTAAGGTAAGCCTCTAAAATATTCGCTAAGGGTTGTGTGAGTACCTAAATCCATTCCTTAATTTTGAAAAGGCGAAAAACTAACCATATTGAACTACAAGGTTGGTAGAATATCAAGTAGAGGAAAAACCAAACTTTGGATTTGTATAATCACCAAATCGACAAAGGTGAGTTTTTCCTTACAAATCCTACTAGGATTTGGTTTTGTTTAAAAGGGTTTATTAATGTGTGTTAATGGATGGGCGAATATAGGGATTAATAGATCTAAAATTAGATCGGATTCTAGAAATCAAGGAACCTATTAAGCGAAAAGGTGTGTACCCTTACTATCCTTCGATATTTTATGGCTAAATATTTTAATATATGAGATGAATAATAATGTGAATGTGGCTATGTACCACACATGTGACAAAAAGTACCAAGGCACGTTTCCTACCTCGATAGGATTGTATATAAAATGTTATTTTAATAACATGCGAATATATGAATATGAACATGAAATTAAATTATGCTATATATATATATATATGCATGTTTTGGGGCATTCGGATTTATGCTAAAGGGGAGAACGGTGTTGACTTGGTCTCACCTTGAAGGTGTTGACGGTCTCACCAACGAAATATATCGACTACGGTCACATTGCGAAATCTGGTAACTTCGGTTACAATAGTGTCTAATGACACAACGTGGAGAGTAGCGGATGGAGGGTCGACTTAGTAGTCCCACGGTGTGAAAGTTGATGCGGGTGGAGAGTAGCGGATGGCTTATAGGTTTTGGGTTTGGGTTGCATCACAATTTCGTTATTATATGGACTTGATGATTTGAACATGAATGCGATTTATTGAATGATAGTATTGTGTGCACATTGAGTCATTGACTCACCCCATTGTGGGAATTATTTTTCGGTGATGATCGGTGTGACCGGGCGGTAGACCATGAGGAGGCCATGCATCACTTGAAGAATTTATTCGTAATTTGGACTTTATTTAATTTTAATACTTTTTAATTTTATTTTGGGTTTACTTGATGTAATAAGGCCATAAGGCCCAAAGTGGATTATTCTTTGTTTTACATTACTTTTAATATTTTGCTAAGAACTATTTTGGACATGTTACATCGAATTGGATTTACAAGATTAAATAAATGGGTTTTCAATCTAAGCCCAACTCAAATAATAGTTTTCTAAAATCTACAATTTTCTCTAAGTATCGAATGTTTTTGAGATCGGTTTACTTTAGGAACATACCAGATCCTGTTCGGGGCTCGTGGGTAGGGTGTGGGGTGTTCAAATTTCATATCGTATTCAAGTTCTAATTCAATTTCCACCATTTTTGGTGAATTTTCAAAGTGATACAACTCCTACTTTCCAAATTGTTTTATTGCTAATTTTACTCTATCATGTTTTCTTTATATTAATTCTCATTTACACACACACATAACACTAAAATATATCCATATTTAGCCATACCAACATGCTAGTCATCATCAAATATTTACAAGCCATTCGTTGGCCAATTTAACCTATACATCAACAACAAAGACATGAACATTTCATTTTTTAATTTAATTTGGCTTAAAAGCCTCACACATGATCATCATCAAATCTTATCATGTATCCATTCATCATGAATGTAGATCATTAATCACAAGGATATAAATAGTTCACAAGTATAACTTATTCATGTACATTCTTCCAAAGAATTCATCATATACCGAATTCACTTCACATGAGTTCTATGTACATACCGTACCTCTCGTAACATAGTCACTTACTTTCTAATTTTTCTAACGTGTCCGTTGAAACGCTTCGGATTGCTAAAAGATACCGGAATCTCATACATATAGTATCGTATCAACACCATATCCCTAATATGGTCTTACATGAAATATCATATCGACGCCATGTCCTCGATGTGGTCTTATACGAAATCACATACCGAGCTCATTTCTCTTGAGTTTCGCATATGTACTTGTATCACTCCATCACATAACTTTAACCCTTTTTCCATATTGAACATAAACTTAGGTCTTTACCCCATTGAACCAGTTGGAATATCGAAGGATAACCGAACTCATCATACACGTAATAAGATGCCAATGCCATATCCCAGATATGGTCTTACATGGGATCATATGTCGATGCCGATGCCATATCCTAGATATGGTCATATATGGGATCTCATATCGATGTCAATTCCATATCCCATATATGGTCTTATACGAGATCGTATATCGATGCCATGTCCCAGACATGGTCTTACATGATTTAATATCGAAGCCAGGTCCCAGACATGGTTTTACACGGAGTCTCTCTTCGATGCCGATGCCATATCCCAGATACAGTCTTATATAGGATCACTCTTCGATGCCAATACCATATCCCAGATATGGTCTTACACGGGATCTCAATTTGGTGTCGAGGCTATGTCCCAGACATGGTCTTATATGGGACCTTAATAATCTCATGTCATGACAGTGGTATCATTTCTATTCCTAAGGTTCAACCAGGACTTCAACATAATATAATTTCATTATGCTTTCACCGAAACCTCATTAATCAATTTTGTAGAAATAATAAACATTTCTCATGATATCAAGTATATATAAACATAATAATATTATGTTGATTTATTACACACAAACT
This sequence comes from Gossypium rotundifolium, assembly GCA_025506655.1. Lineage (NCBI taxonomy): Eukaryota > Viridiplantae > Streptophyta > Magnoliopsida > Malvales > Malvaceae > Gossypium > Gossypium rotundifolium. The sequence goes on along the minus strand of CP106724.1, from coordinate 130,967,045 downwards.
TACCTCGACTTAAAATGGCGAAAGGGATTGAGTCGTCTAATATTCGTCTTTCCCCCGTTCTAAGTCCAAAACTCATTTTCTTTATCTAAAATATCAAATTTGACTTGTTAAGTTATTATACTATTCAAGTCAGTCCAAAAATCATATTATGGAAAAATTACGTTTTTGCACCTAAACTTTGTCATATTTGCACTTTTGCCTCTAGGCATGTAAAATGATTTTTATTCAATTTCCTTGTATTGTAAGCCTAGCCGAACCATTTTCATAACTATAGCAGTCCACAATTCGCATTCATTCATGCATTTTCATACATTTTTCTACTTTTTACAAACTAGTCCTTTTATGCGATTTCATCGAAAATCACTTAGGAAAAGTCGTTTACAACACACTGAGCATTCATATTCTATCATTAAACATCAAAGCACATGCATGTTATCCATGGGTAAATTTTTAAAGTCAATTCCTAGCTCAAAATAATGGTAGAAATAGCTAATCCGAGTTACAGGGATCTCAAAAATGTAAAGAACATTAAAAGCGGGCTTGGATGCACTTACTATTGAGCTTGAAAGCTTGAAAACCCTAGCCATGGCTTCCCCCATGCTAAATTCGGCCAAGCAAGAAGATGGACAAGCATTTTTTGCTCCATTTTTTTTTCTTTTAGTCCATTTAATTACCAAATTACCAAAATGCCCCTAACTGAAAAATATCCTATTTCACTTATCTCATGTCCATTTTTTCCCAACAATTTAACCAATGGTCTAATTACAATTTAAAGACCTCTAATTTAAAATTTCATACAAATTGGACACTTTAACATGTGGAATACAACTTTTGGACTATTTACAATTTAGTCATTTTGACAAAATTGAGTGCCCAAACGTCGAAATTTTCAAACGAAATTTTTACGAAACTTTTTTCGTGAAATCGTAGACCATAAAAATATAATAAAAATAAGATTTTTCTCATCGAATTTATGGCCCCAAAACCACTGTTCTGATTAGGCCCAAAATCAGGCTGTTGCAATTCTCGCCCTCTTTAGGGATTTTCGTCCCCAAAAATCTTACCAGAAGAAGTTGCTTTCAACTCTCCTGAAACACTTTCACTAATCTTCTCAGAATTACAAATCAATTTAATCTCGTATATCTCTTTTCAATATCCTTTAAACTTTAGTACACTGTCCCAGAGTACACCATCAAAATCTGAACTACTCTCTTAGACTTATCATTGATATAAAAACAAATTACTGTGAAAAAATGCAACTGCATACTCAGAGTTTCCTATGGTCATCCCATAATAGCGATGTAACCTCCGGATCTCTATCCGACATAATGGATCTGGCACTCTGCATAATCGAATAACCTCAGAAATAAATTACTCTGCTAATCTGTCAAATAAGAAATCTATACATAATGAAATGATCATATGGATCTTTCTTTGTCAAATGATCAACTATAAACCAATTAACATCTTCCTTTTCGGGGATAATGATAATCCCGATATGAAATCTATGGTAACTCTATCTTATAATCACTCTCGCACAACCACTGACTGTATTAGTCCTGAATGCACTTGATTTTCAACTTTTATCTGTTAACATATCATCATCTGAATACAGATCCAAGATATCATGTAACATGCACAATCATTAGCACATCTACTTATATGACTGCACAGTTTATTGCTCTTGGATGAACCGATGAGATACTACTGAGTCTCGTACAAAACTTCCATACAAACGCTAGATTATCCAGTACGCAAATTCTATCTCAGAACAATAATAATAACAGGAATCATGTCCAACCTGAAATTTCAAATAGAAAGTCGTTTCACACTGTACTAGTTTAGTTCACCACTCTCTATCACACTTCTGAACTTTTTAATTCACAAAGAAAGCATCGATTAACCTTTTAACTTAGCTAGAACTAGTCCATCATCAAATAAGATCAATCAAGTAACCAGTACTCACAAAAAATAAACAAATATTTTCCATTCAAGCATCTGTAACCATACTTGCTTTCCAAAAGGTAAGTCGATGATTACTCATAGTCTTTCAACATCTCAAAACTTTCACGTTCTCTTAATTTCAGTTCTTTCTACGACATTAGTTACTTTAACCCATTAGAATTAGGAAGCATATGACATTTTTCGTCGAACATACGAAATCATCCAATTCACAACACAGATATAAAAGTGGTCGTCTCTAAATCATTAGTCGAACAGTTCTTTTTCATGTGACTTTAACCGTCTAAATGTGCAAACTACTTCTTTACATTCTTGTATTAAAACATATTTCGATCTGTTGAATAGTACATCCCTGAAAATCACAAATTCCTTACTCAATTCAAACTGAACTCTGACCTAGAGCTTCAGTTAATAATACTTTCAACTGTTTAAAACTTTGCTAACATGCATAGATCATTCAGATTTTCATAAGTGTGATGACTTTATCAATCAGTACAACTTTAACTCATAATAACATCATTCGATTAGAACAATCTAATAGGCATATCTCTTTATCATACTTTCCAGAATAAAATTTCCTTATTTAGACTATCCGTCTATATACTTGTGAATGCACAAAATTCATTACTATACTTGAGGATACTTTAAATACACATAACTCAATTGAGTCGAATAGCAGAGACTAGCTTCTTCTTTATCTGTGATATTGCATAATCTATGTAATCTTTAAAAATTATGATATTTCTTCTAAAGCTGTTTTCACTTTCCAAACTATTCTCATCTCAGTATACGTTACTAATTATTTCATCAATGAACTCTTTAGTTTCACACTTATGAACTTATTCAACATGGTTCTCGTAAAATTTCGTCATAAAGCTTCACTGGTAAGGAGGTGAGGTCGTAAAGCCTCTAATTTGACTCTCATAGATACACACATATGACTTAGCATTCATCATTAACGTAATATCATCATAATCGCATAATTCACTTCAGAAAATTTAATATACTTATTCATTTTACGAATATTTTCTACCATCCACAATTTCAAACAATGAATTTACTTACTAACATTTGTCAAATTAGAGAATGCTTTATGGTTTGAGTACGTCGTTCATTTGATGCCATATTCCAACTATGGTCTTACACGTACACACATGTACTGCCATGGTCCAACCATGGTCTTATGTCCACAATGCCATAACCCAGTTATGGTCTTTTCACTGAAATGCCATAGCCCGGCTATGGTTTTACATTCCATATTTTGCCATGGTCCAACCATGGTCTTATCTGTCAGCAATTCATCATTGAATGATCGTACTCATTTCCTGCGTTAATAAAGACGTAAAACATAACATCATATTATCTGTAATTTAACAAGTAAACATAAAATTCAACCACATTAACATACTGACTACTCTTATTCAAACAAGTGCACATAAACACACATTCCGTCAAATTATGTAGATGTACTTATCACTTGCATCAATCTCTTGGCACTCGACTTCACTTTAGTATAGCTTTTCATCCACAGACTGATGGACAATCCGAGCGGGTTATCCAGATTTTAGAAGATATACTTCGTGCCTGTGTCATTGATTTTGAATCAGCTTTGGAACGTTATTTACCATTGGCTGAATTTGTATATAATAAAAGTTTCCAATCAAGAATTCAGATGGCTCCGTATGAAGTTTTATATGGTCAGAAATGTCGATCACCTGTGTTTTGGCTGGAATTGAATGAAAGAAAAATGATTGGACTGGAGCTAATTCATGAAACAAAGGACACTGTCAAGAAAATTCGAGATAGATTAAAAGCAGCTTTTGACAGACAGAAATCATATGCAGACTTAAAATATCGAGATATTGAATATTCTGTTGGGGACAAGGTATTTCTTAAAGTTTCACCTTGGAAGAAAATTTTGAGATTTAGTCGAAAGGGGACACTGAGTCCTCGTGTAATAGCCCAGTTTTAGTAAAATCGGAACAGTGGTTTTGGAACCACAAATCTATTGTCAGAAATTATTTTATTATTATTTTATGTGATTACAGCATGTTATTTGATATGTGTGAAAATTTCATGAGCTAATTTTATCATTTAATTTCTCAATTTGAGAAAAAGGACTAAATCGCATTAAGTGAAAAAGTAGTGTTCTATTACCTAAAAGTATTAAATAGCTATAAAAAACTTAAATTTTAAGTCCTTATGAGGTAAATTGTAACACCCCATACCCGGCCTAGACGTTAGGGCCAAATCTGGTGTGTCACATCGAAGTGTTTTTTTCCAAATCAAGGCTTGTTAATAGAAAACCGTTTTTAAGTAAAACCCCATTTAATTTTTATTGATTGAGAAAAATTTTGGCAAATTAAGTGATTAAGTTTGAAAAATCACTTATTAAAATGATTTCCATGTTTTTTATCATTTGTTTCTTAATTAATTAAAATTCGTGGAAGCTACTCTAATTAAAATCATCTTGCAGTTTGAAAATGCGTGTTTGTCTTCAAAATAGTTATTATTTTTTTTGGAATTGTTTGTAACAGGTTGGCAGTTCAAATAAGAAATTAAAACCCAATCAAAAAGAAAATTAAATTCACCAAAGGCCTTATTACCAAAATCAATAGCACAATATAAAAGGAATATATAAGTCTAAAATAACCATCAGCGAATGTGTGGCCACCTCCGAGTCCATTGCGACTCCAAATCGTCTAAGGCTGGGGATTACCTGTACATTAAAAGAAAGGGTGAGTTTATGAAAACTCAGTGTGTAATCCCCTATCATTCAGTCAGCAATATATGCAGCAATAGTATGGGCCTGAGCCCTTTTCAATAATAGAGCACTGTGGGCTTTAACCCAAAACAGTAACAGTGTAGTGTGGGTCTTAGCCCATTATAGTATCAAAATCAGAAACAGAATATATTTGGGCCTAAGCCCAATACACTGACAGTTTCAGTAACAGAAATGAAACAATGCAATCATGCAACCCATCCCAATCTAGCCAACACACCACCCGTACTGTAACACCCCAAACCCGGCCCATGCATTATAACCGGATCTGACATGTCACATGAGAAAAACATGTTAAATCATTTTTATTCGGAATAAAATATGTATTATTACATTATAATCAAGAAAACAAGTTTTATTTGAAATATTTGATAAAATACTACTAACCTCAAAAGTTGATTGATAAATCAAAATTTGAACTAATGATCTTATAAAACCAATAACCTTTGAAAATATTGTTGATAATTTGAGAGAATTTCCGAGTTAAAATATTTATATAAGTTTGTTATGAAATCCATTTGTTAGTCTATTTTAGAAAACCTTTATTTTAGTTTTTAGAAAATTTCTCATTTAAAGCGATTTAAGCAAAATAATAAGTACGTCAAACATAAAGCAAAAGTAAAATATTCCAGAGGCTTTATTACTATATAAAAACCCAAAATAGTAAAGTAAACGGGAATAGAAATCTAAAGTTCAATAAAAACAATTTCTGAAGTATGGCCTCCACCGAGTCATCCATAGCCCAAGTCCACATTACTGAGCATTACCTAAAAGAATTAGGGAAAAAGGAGTGAGTTACAAGAACTCAGTGTATAATCCTCTTACCGTTATGCACTGGGCCTGAACCCGTTTAACAACATCTTGGGCCTGAGCCCATATAGCATAATCTTGGGCCTAAGCCCACTTACATGTAATAAATAAATGATATGAATGCAACCCATCCCATCCAGCCAATCACTCCACCTGTACCAACCAATCCCTCCTGTGGGGATCAAGTCAACCCACCTCGCCAATCTCTCCAATTTGAAGTCAAGCTGCCATTTATAATATTTGTGGCTGAGCCACCAGAATCATATACGGTAATGTAATAGGCATACAGCCTTAATCAAGATGGCACAAAGCCATATTTAAATTGGCACATAGCCATTATCAGAATTAGTAGCAATGCCACCGGTCTATACTTCTCTTCATACAATTTTACCATCCCGTGCAATATGTAGAGATGCAACATACATAATAACATAAAATATCCACATATAAATAACAACTATTAATCTATTGAATACTTTTAATGAATTGACTCATTAAAGCGATATAATAATTCGGCCCACTAAGGCATTTTAACAAATAGGCCCATAGGGGCATTTCGATAATTTACCCTCCAAGGTTATTTTGGTAATTTCGCAACCCCGGACTTAACTACTAATTTGGAGCATAAAAATTGAAGCTGTCCATCCGCGTCATATTGACTAAATTGACTATAACTCAAGTTAGGAAACTTGAAATTTAGATATGTAAATTTTCCTTAAAACTAGACTCATATATCTTCTCACTAAAATTTTTCTAGAATTTTTGGCTTAGCCATTTAATACAGTTTATTCATTAAATATTCCCTTGTTTCACTGACCAATGGTTCTGACCTCTCTTATCCTAAATCCAAATATCTCATTGTAAAGTTTTCATATGTTGCTCCCAATTGTTTATATTGGAAATAGACTCACAAAGGAATCTATACATATAAATTATAACTCATAATTCACTTTGTACAATTTTGAATGAGTTTTTCAAGACAGAACACGGAACCACGAAGTCATTCAGAACCAGTCTCACTAAAATTAAAATATCATAGAATATAAAATTCCTCTTCGTACTCTGTTTCTTTCATATAAAAATAGACACAATAAGCTTTAATTCTATACCTTATTAACCTTCTAATTCCCCTATTTTTCGTGATTTTTCAAAATCACGTCACTGCTGCTAACCAGAAACTGTTTCATTGCAAAATATGGTTACCGCTACGAACATACGCACGCCCGTGAGGTCACAGACGCCGGTTTCCAATTTCCTTCGGTATTTTGACCGAATCACAGAACATGCAAACATTCAGAGAGGTGTGAGATTACACACCTGATTTGGATTTCTTAAAGAACCACTCTTCGTTACCCCCACAATCGTGATCCTTCCCTACTAGGTTCTAAAATCCAGCCTTGTACTTTGGCTATTGCAATGAGTTCCTAAAATAAATAAGTGATGTACCAAAGGGTTAGCCTTCATCCAATATTCGGCCCTTCCACAAGAGCAAGAAGTTGATATCATCACCACAAAAAAGAATCACATGAGCGGCGCAAAACATTGAAATAAAGAGTAACATCTTACACCAATATTCGACCTAATCACCCACTTACCAATCAACTTTCGAAACCAAGGCTAAGAGAATGATAAGTAGCAGCAAAGAATGGCTTGAAAGTTTCGACAAAACAAAGGAGAACGGTGCAAAATTTTGGCTTTAGAGTTTCGGCAAGTGAGAGAAGAAATTGGGAAAAAAGAAAACTCAAAATGCTCCAAAGAAAAAAACTTTACATGCCCCAAAACTTACAAAACTATATTGGATCTCCTTTTTCTCCCTACCAAAACCTTGTATCATCTTTACCAAAAAGATGACTGTTGACCCAAAATATTCTTTCCAAAACATCCTCCACATAATAGGCCAACATGTTCCCTTCTCTTACCTTTTTCCTTTGATTCTTTCCTTCATTTTCCCTTGTTTTCCTCCTTACCATATTCCTTAGCCTTATTTCCTTAATTAAAAAGTCTCCCTTTCCTTTTTTATGCCATGGCCGACACTTACCTTAAAATACCAAAAAAAAAATTCAAAATAAGTGCACTAGGTGGGATTTGAACCCAAGCTATCCCTTCTGCCATTCACGCCACTTGCCACTAAGCCAAAAGCTCCTCTCGTGCTAGCTAGTTGCCCAATTATTCCCTTATGCTAGACGCCACTTGCCTTCTCCCCTTTAAATACTTCAACACTAAAATTTTTCTATGGCCTAACTTGAACCCGAAACTTCCTCTAAACCCTGTAACTTTCCAAAATCAGCTTCCCAAAAAGTCCAACTTGAAATAATGCCATTCTCTTGTTCTCAAAAATTTTAAACACTCCTACGCCCAAGGCCCAATGGGCCCAATTCTACTAGGCCCAATTTCGGGATGTTACAATTCTACCCTCCTTAAAGAAATTTTGTCCTCGAAATTTCCAACCAATTGCTAAACACACAGCTCAAGTCACACCACTATGCTTTCGTTGTGCACTCTGACCTTAAAAACACTAATTCGCTTTCTATCTTAATCTTGGAAACTCTTCACATCATCAAATATTTAATCCTCAGAAGAAAACAGGTATTTATCACTCATTCATAAAATTTTCTACATTCAACCAAAACATACCCATCTTAATGGTGATGGAACAATCCCGAGCCCTATGCTCCTTAGACTTGCACCTCAAACATGCTCCTGACCTCCTCCAGCACTCACCCGGATGACGCCTTCTACAATAATTGCAAGCCAGAAATTTTGGACATGCCTTGACACGCTTCACAGAACGAGACTCGGCCCTAGAGAACTGCGATCTCTTTTCTTCTTATAGTCTACGCACCCAACCCGAAGTGCTTCACCGATTCCTTTAACCTCCTCCAATACCTCCTTAACAAGCCGAGTCAACACATCAGCTCTGGCTCGGTCATGAGACCCCGTCTTAGTCACTGGCGATGCTAACGCCTCCCTTTCGAGCACATGCCTCGGTGCTGAAGATCTAGCCCTAGCACCTCGCCTCTACCGCTGCTACATCCACCGCATCCACGTCCTCTAGCGCTCATAAATACTAAGTCAATTTAATCTTATTAAGAGTCTTATGGATCAATATACTATTCAAAGTTTATTAAACAATGTTTTATGGCGTATAAGAAGTAAAGTTGTGTAACACCCCAAACCCGGTCAATACACCATGACCGAATTTGGTATATTCTGAGGGAAAAAGGTTTTGAGAGGTTTAGGTTTGAGTTTAAAAGTTGGAGAAAACACTTCGCTAGGTTGTGCATTTGAAGAAAACTTCGAGTAGGTTTGGTTGAAGTTTGATGATGTATTTTGAAAACCGGAAATTTTAAAACTTACTTCGATGGGTAGACATACCAGGTTTATCTCGTTAAGAAGTTTGGGTTGTTTATCATTGTTACACAAACATTTTTTTTTGTCTTAGTAGAAAATCGAGTTTAAGTTAGAAAACATTAGAGTTCTTCTTCTTTATTCCAAATCTTAGTGTGATACCCGATGGTATAGTTTAAAATATCGCTTTTATGTTTTTTAAAATCGTTGTCTTTCCAAATTTTAGCACATTATAACCCAATTAATTTGTTAAGGCATATTAAACATTTACTATAGTCATAAACCAACATAATTTAAAAAGGCCATTTACAACCCGAAAAACCAAATAGTAATAAAAACTTAAGTACCAAAATTTCATAAAAGTCCGAGCAAATCTTTATTAGCATGGCATGAGCACCTCGAGTCCATCCCGGCTCCACCTCCGCATCTATGTGTCACCTGAAATAGTCAAAGGAGAGAGTGAGTCGCAAGACTCAGTGTATAATTCCCTCTCCCGGTATAACATGCCAACACATATATCATAACAGAATAATGCAAATAATGCACCCGTTCCTAACCAACCATATCGCCTTTTCTACCCCGTGTGGTACCAAACCACTGGTGACCCAAAGTCACGATATCCATACTGTGGTACCAAACCACTGGTGACCCGAAGTCACAAATAATCCAATGATGGGGCCAACCCATCGTGTGATACCAAATCACTAGCGACGATCCCATATCTCATAAGTGGGGCCAACCCACGGTGGTGCCAAACCACAGGGACGAGTCGCAATGAGGTGCCAAACCTCTGGTGTCCCAAAGACACAATGTGATACCAAATCACTGGTGACCGTAGTCACAAATCTGATGATGGGGCCAACCCATCGTGTGATACCAAATCACTGGCGTCAATCCCGTATAATCAACTGTGGGGCCAACCCACTGTGGTACTAAGCCACTGGGACGAGACGCTGAGGTGCCAAACCTCTGGTGTCCCAAAGACACAAAATATCATTGTGGTACCAAACCACTGGAGGTGCCAAACCTCTGGTGTCCCAAAGACACAGTGTCCCAAAGACACGGATATCATACTCCCCCTCCTCTCATATCACCCAAACACATATCATACTAGATGCAAAATCGTGCAATCATGCTATCATGCTCACATGCTTAACATGGCATCTCAAAGTATCAAAAATCATCATATCATCATCATCACATAACTCATAATGAAACGGACTTACCCGAATCCATATCCATACCTCAATGGGTATCGCAATAATCAATCACCTTTGTTTCATTTACACAACAAAGTTATCACATTATTAAGTTAAGGTAGTGTGTTGGTTTACACACCTAAATTAGCGGAGGTTTTAATACTAAGAACCGGTCTAAGACCTCGACCACCTTGACAACTTTGATCCTAAAATCGACCAACCAAAGGGTTAGCACACATATCATTCACCACAAGCATTAAACCAAAAGGGTTTATCAAATAGCCCTTACCTTGCAAACGTTTGGCTTCCTACCAAACTTGAACCACAAAGGTTCCTCTTTACAAACGGCCTCCACCTAAAAGAAAAGCCATTAATCCATCGAGACTTGCTTCAACGAGACTAAAAGAATGGACTAACAAAATACTCCTCTTACCACCACTTATCAATTGGTTAAAAGAGTTGGAAGACTCCTCTTGATTACTTCCAATATCCAAAGACCCTATCTGAAAAGATTAAACAAATGATTAACCCATTTCAATCTACAACCATCATAGGCCCTTAGTCAAACCGAAAACAACACAAACACTTAGAGAAGTGAGAAATGGCCATTCGACCAAGAACTTACCCCAACACCAACCACCAATCGATCAACCACACTAGGAGAGAATAACAAGAGATTGACCAAGACTTGCACCAAAAGAAGAACCAAAAGGTTCGGCCAAGGTGTTTTATACCAAACCCAAAATTGATTGGAGAGAAAGAAAAGGAAATCGAAATGCAAGAGGATAGGGGTTGATAATCGGTCAATAACGAAATGGGAAAAGGAATGAAAATGAAAAAAATAGAAGAATGATGTTTCGACTTACAAGGCTTCAAGAAGAAAAAGAGGTGAAAGAGGAGAGAACATTGACTATTGAGAGTACCAAAATAATAAGGCAAATTCGGTATATGCAACTTGGACTTTCGGTTTTCAAGAAGGAAAATGGAAGAAACAAATGAAGTTTCGCTACTATAGGGTTTGGTGTTTTAGTTTCAAGAAGTGCAAAAGATGAGAGAAATACCTTGGAAAAGAATTCGCTAACAAAAACCAAAATGGGACTTTTGCTTTTCACATAATGACCGAATATGCACCAAATGGAAAAATGCATTTCGGCACCTCCAACACCACACTAAGCCGCCCACTCCCCACTCCAAACACCCCAAAATTCGCCATAATCCCCACAACACTCCACACCACTCAATTCAAATGAGTTTACCAAGTCTCCTCCTACTTTCACTCTCCAACCTCTTTTGAATGTGAAGACTAAGTCCAAATAAGAATTCGAATTGCCTTCTACCTCTTCCTCCATGCCGTCCAAAATGGGAGCCAAAATGGGGAACTCTATGACTTGAACTCAGGGTCTCTCCCCCTTGTAGATGACACCACACTCAGCTCTAAGTGGCACATGCCTTGCCACTTTGCCAACCTCATTTTCTTGTGTAACAAACTACCAAATAAAATACATATCCCTCAGCTCCATCAGCTCCCTACACCTAAAGCTCAAAAACTAAATTTTTTCCCATTCACTCAAGCATACTCCTAGC